>WEZZ01014885.1:186278-329773 GCA_013400585.1 Chloropsis cyanopogon
ATATATGTTTTCCACCTTTCATTCTTCCATCAAGGCCAGAATAGGCAATGAGGTGTAGAGCAGACTTAATAACGTGGCAATTTCACACCGGAGTTTCCCAAGATCTTGCAGTGAACATCACTTTTATGCTGTAAAAGCATTTTTTTGCTGAGCCCTCAGCAGCAGCCACTTCACACAGCTTGTGCCCTTTGGAAAGTAAACTTCCGGGGGAACCTCGTTAAATTTTAATCAGTTATTTTTATGAGGTTAGCAATGTGTTTCCTATGTGGGCTGCCTGATGATTGTTTTGCAATTCACACCCTAGAGTTAGTGATCTTTTTGTTCTCTTTTTTCTTTCATTGAGTGCAACTTCTAATTTTAAATAATGTCTCTTGCCTTTGCCGTTTAAGTAGGTATTTTAATTATTTTTTCATTCACTTTTACTATCTTTAGCTCTTTTTTCATAGGTCATATAGCTTCACAAGCCTGCTACATGATGTTTTTATGCAGGATACTCTGAGGCACTGCCCCTTTTTTTTTTTTTTTTTTACTCTATCTGTTCCTTTTAACAAGCTACTCAATTTTATGTTGTTTCCACTTTGAACTCCACAGTAACATTTATTCATTTATTTAGTTAGTTATTTATTTTATTCTGCCTCTACAGGACACTGAATTTGAGCACCACGTGGTCTCTCTTTCAGAGCAACGCACTGAATATGGGAGTCAATCAAGAATAAATCCAGATTTGTGGGGTTTTTTTCCTGGGTTTACTGGTAGGAGCTCCGAGTGTTGTGACATTTGCTCGGTGCATACGAGGCCACTTGAAGTCTCTCATTACCACACTCTGTGCCCTCCCAACCTCTTGCATTTCTCTCAGCGTGTCACTGTCACTGTCACAGCCTTCAAGTGGTCAATAAACCAGCCTTAACACCGTGCCCTTCCCTGGGGACACCTTGTCACTTGTGCACACATTGACCTTATTTTCTTTCTTTGATTTTACATTTTCTTTAACATGAAAGCCCTTCCTTTATCATTTTGGCCTCCTCTATTGTTCCTGGGTGATTTATGCCATAAATGAGCTTCCCTTTATCGAGGTTTCAGGCTGTGTATCCCATTAGCATCTTCATTTAAAGCAGACTGTGCACAGGAGCAAGTATATATTTAATTCTGTCTGATTGCCTATTCTCACGTGCCTTGATTGAAAGGGACATTCACTGGGATTGATTTTTGATGCTTTAACCTGAATTTTATCAAGTTTCAATCCAATTGCCTTCCAAGGATAAAGGCATGTTATGGCTTCACCTTCAGACAATGAGTTTCAACCTTTAAAACCTCTTCCTTGCCTAATTTTTATTTAACTGGCAACAAATACCTTCCTTCCTCTGTCAGTTCCCACTCTTTGAAAAGGTTTCCTTATTCCTTCCAAACTTTTCCTACTCTGTTTTCTTAACTAATGCACTGAAACATTTTCTGTGTTCCTGGCTTTGCATTTGAGAAAATGCCTCCATAAAAACGTTGATTTTTAGCCCGTTATCTCAACAGCATCTTTCTTTCCTCCAGGATTTTTCTCCTACTGTCCCCCTGCAACTGGGAGCTGTGGCAACATCCCATTAGAGCACTGAACAATACCAGGAAATATTCTCTAATCCTGGGGCCAAGTGACATGGTCTGATCACAGCCACGTTATTGAACCCTATTAACTTCCAAAACACCTTGTGGAAACCCTCCCTGACCCCTTTAATTCCCAAACACGTCCAGGAATTGTTTGAAGGAGCAATAGCTGGCCCAAGCCAAACTCCATCCAGCTCAAATAAATTTGAGCTTGTCTTCCAGTGCCTAATAATATTCTATGGAGCTGTTTGAATTCCTGCTATAAATATATGTTATATGGCCCAGCATCTCAGGATTCCTCCCATTAGAGTCTCTCTGATTGTCCTCAGAAACACACAGAGATGTTCTCCTGCCACCAGCTAATGGCTTCAGACTGTCAGAGGGCAGATTTAGGTTGGATATTAGGAAAAAATTCTTTATTGTGAGGGTGGGGAGGCCCTGGCACACATGGTCCAGAGAAGCTGTGGCTGCCCCTGGATCCCTGGAAGTGTCCAAGACCAGACTGGACAGGGCTTGGAGCAGCCTGGGATGGTAGAAAGTGTCCCTGCCCATGGTAGAGGGTGGAATGAGATGGTCTTTGAAGTCCCTTCCAACCCAAACCATTTTATGATTCTGGCAGACCCACACCAGTCTGTTCTTGCCCACACATCTCTTCCAGCTCACCTCAAAACCTCTCTTATCTCTATTTGTGGCTTTTTGTTTTTTGTTTTTGGTTTTTTTTGGGTTTTTTTGTTTGTTTGTTTGTTGTTTTTTTTTTCCCCAATGCAACAGAAGGGTTGAAGTGTCCTAACCTGGTAAGCCAGGGACAAGAAGCCAGGGACAAGAACCTCCTCGACATGAGCACTGTAAAATGCAAACCAAGTCAGCAGGAGAAACACACAGTCCATGTTTCCACCCTGCAGAGATCTGTCAGTCTGTCCACCAGTGCAGTGACCCTGGGCCTGCTCTGGACCCTTCCAGGGTTATGCCAATTTAACCCTGATCAGATTTTCTGCTCCAGGTTTATGCCAATGTAACCCTGATCAGATTTTCTGCTCCAGGTTTATGCCAATGTAACCCTGATCAGATTTTCTGCTCCAGGTTTATGCCAATGTAACCCTGATCAGATTTTCTGCTCCAGGTTTATGCCAATGTAACCCTGATCAGATTTTCTGCTCCAGGTTTATGCCAATGTAACCCTGATCAGAATTTCTGCTCCAGGTTAATGCTAGTGTAACCCTGATCAGAATTTCTGCTCCAGGTTTGTGCCAGTATAACCCTGATCAGATTTTTTGCTCCAGGTTTATGCCAATGTAACCCTGATCAGAATTTCTGCTCCAGGTTTATGCCAGAGTAACCCTGATCAGAATTTCTGCTCCAGGTTTGTGCCAGTGTAACCCTGATCAGATTTTCTGTTCCAGGTTTATGCCAGTGTAACCCTGATCAGATTTTCTGCTCCAGGTTTATGCCAATGTAACCCTGATCAGATTTTCTGTTCCAGGTTTGTGCCAATGTAACCCTGATCAGATTTTTTTTTCTCAGGTTTATGCCAATGTAACCCTGATCAGATTTTTTGCTCCATTTGTGTTGGAAAATGTGAGACACCTTCATGCCAAGTATCCCAAAGGGGCAGCTGCAGGAGTGACAGGCAGGCCAACAAATTCCCACCCACTTTGGGAGAGATGTTTCATCTGCAAATGGGTTGTACATGACAGAGACAAGTTGCTATTTCAGATATTTAAAGATATGCTATAACACTGCTTGGCCTTAATTTTGGGCTCCAGCAAGCTATTGATTTTTTGATTCTTTATATTATGTTAATGATGTCATGATCATATCAGAGCAGCAATGTACTCCTACAAAGCTCCAGAGTGCAATATTTAATAGATACTGTTAGTATTAATTGATTTTGTTATAATTCAGTCTACTCATGTTTTCACGCTTAAGGGTTGGGGTTTTTTTTTTTTGGTGGTTTTTTTTTTATTTTTTTTTTTTGCAGTAAATTCCCTAAACATCCAGGCAGAATGAAAAAGTCAAAGCATTTACTTCTCCTCTTATTTTTTAATTTGGGAATGGGGGAAGTGGGGAAGGCTGTCCTCTTCAGCTCACCCCAATCAATAGCAGATTAACTATAACACTCAATAACGGGACTGATGTGCTCCTCAACAGCTCAAGAGGCCATCAAATGATATTTTGTCAATTGGACAGATGGGTTTATGCTCTGGGTCCACTCCCCTTCCTTTCTCATCAGCCCTTTCTGATCCTAATCCAGGTGCCCCATCCCTGGAAGTGTCCAAGGCCAGGCTGGGGTTTGGAGCAATCTGGGAAATCTGGGATAGTGGAATAGGTTGGGGCTTTTTTGTCCTCAAAAGCAGAGAGGGGAACAGAGAACAAAGATTTAATGTTGCCCTACAGTTCTGGTAAAAATTAACTCTCTGCCACACAGGTCCAGGTACACTGAGACCCTGCCCAGAGACACTGCAAAATTCAGAACCATTCTTGGCAATAATTTTTATGAGATGGAAAAATCATCTCTGCTTTCTTGGCTAATCATACACTGAAAGTTCTTTGTGAGCTTGTTTGCAGGGCTGGGGCTGGGTGAGGATGAGGAAGGGATCAGGATGATTTGCTTGTATCCATGTCTGCATTTTCTCTTCTCCCTGAGAAAAGCACAGAGCNTACTGCAAAATTCAGAACCATTCCTGGAAATAAATTTTATGAGATGGAAAAATCATTTCTGCTTTCTTGACTAATCATAGACTGAAAGTTCTTTGTGAGTTTGTTTGCAAGGCTGGGGCTGGGTGAGGGTGAGGAAGGGATCAGGATGATTTCCTTGTATTCATGTTTGCATTTTCTCTTCACCCTGAGAAAAGCACAGAGCTAAAGCTCTTGGCAAACATCCCAACATCCTCCTCCTCCTGTTATTAACTGGCTGTCTCTTCAGAGGTGCTGGGTGGAAAAGGACCAGGGCCACCTGCAGAAAAGCCACCTCTGGCCCTGCCACATCTCAGAGATGCTCTGCTCTGAGAACACCTTATCCAGCTCTGAGAGACTGGGAGCAGACAAAGCAGGCAAGTGTTATCTGAACTGAAATCCTGCCCTCTTGCCCTGCACAAAACAGCCCCGTGCTCCCTGGCAGGGCTGGCTGGCATCCCTTCCAAACTGCTGTTGGGGGCAGGACGTGTCTGGCTGTCTGTTCCCAGCTCCTGGGGAGCCACAGGGAAGGACGTGCCCAAGGGGGCTCCTGTCCCTCAGCTACGGCTGAGAAAATCTGCAGAAAAAAACTCTTTGTGGTGGGGGTTTGGGTCTGAAAGACAAAAGGAGTTTGGTTTTGTTGTGGTCATCTCCTTACCTCAGCTCTGAGCCATTAGAGCGGGGTTTCCTTAATAAAGGGGACTCATTAATACAGGGGTCCCACTAATCCAGGAGCCTCATTAATACAGGGCCCTCATTAATGCTGGTTTTAAACTGAAGGAGGGTCCATTTAGGTGAGATATAGAGGTTTTTTTTGGTTTTTTTTTACAATGAGGGTGGTAAAATACTGCCCAGAGAAGCTGTGGCTGCCCCTGGATCCCTGGGAACATCCAAGGTCAGGCTGGATGGGGCTCTGACCCACCCTCACCCCAAAATATGCGCCAAGCTACCCAGGGAGAAGCCTTCCAGGCATGGGAAGTTAGACGGAGTTAGATTGAGGTTATTTTCTTCACATGTCTCAA
Source organism: Chloropsis cyanopogon (assembly GCA_013400585.1). Classification (NCBI taxonomy): domain Eukaryota; kingdom Metazoa; phylum Chordata; class Aves; order Passeriformes; family Irenidae; genus Chloropsis; species Chloropsis cyanopogon. Next base: position 191,564 of record WEZZ01014885.1, read on the forward strand.
TTAAAATGTAGATCTCCTCCACTGCCTGGGGCAGAGGGGCAGGAGGCATTGGGAATGAGATGTGGGAGGGAGAAGCAAGGCATGGGGAGTGTTTGCTTCATCCCTGTCTGCCTTAACCCTTCTGCTGCCACCCCTGCTCTAAGAGAAGGGCGTTCATTGGGATAATCAAGGAACTGCATGTGTGTTTGCACCTTGTCATGTCTGCCAAGGCTCCTTCTGCTCCAATTAAACAAACTCAAAACCTACTCAGACACCTGTGGGATGAAATTATTATTTTTGTGCTTTATATATGCTTTATAAATATATATATTTTTTTTTTTAATTTTTTTTTAACTGCAGTCATCACATCCAGATCTGTACAGGACTTCTACAATCCACCCGTTGTCCAAAATACTTTGAGCCTTAGGATCTCACACTCACCCAGGAGGTGAAGAACTGTTGCTCCTGTCCTATAAATAAGGGGCTAAAACACAGAGAAATTAAGGATTGGAGTCATTTTAGGTTGGGCATTGTTTGAAATGGTCGTTAAAGGTTCCTCAGTAGCTACTAAAAGAAAGTGGCACTTCCAGAGGGCAATTATTCCACTGCCTTCAACACCTCAGCGTTAGGAGGAATGTGTTCAGAAAAAGTCCTTGTCTTACTGTCTGCAGAGACAGGAAACTGAGGAGCAGGTGAGATAAATCCCAGCCTAAGTAACTCGTCCAGAATCATGCAAGGTGCTACAGCAGAGCAGGGAAATTAATTCTGCTCCTCTTGCCTAAGGAAAATCCTGTAACCAGTGGATCATGCTGATGTTCCTTTCTGAATGTACCAAGGGCTTCAGGACGTGTTTTCTCCAGCCAGAACCTGTCCCAGATCTTGTCTTACAACAGTGACTCAGTCCTTCAGCCCACAGCAATTCCCACTTCCCTGACCTCTCAAATCCCTTTACCCAGATTACGCAGAATCATCTTCCAGCCCCTCCACTCTGTCCCAGCAGAGCTTTCAGCATTTCTCCTCCTCCTCAAAATATTTATCTCAACTTTTCCTCAGCTATCTCTTTATTTTTTTGCACAAGACAGCCAACAAAAAGACATGCTAATTGCTGGTGTAACTTCCCAGGCAGAGAAGAACCTGTTGGAGGGAAATTAAAAGAATCCTGCTTTTCCTTCCATTACCAGGGACTGGTGGATGCTTTCTTGCAAGAAACAGCCAAGTTGTTTGCTGTGGGGCTGCCCCATGTCCCTGCAGAATACAAAAAAACCCATTGCCAGTGGCAGGAGAAATTCAGAGCCAATACCTCTGTTCTTCATTGGGAATTTGGCCTTCCCTGCAGAGGATGGCAGGAAAACACATTTTATTTTAATATCCTGGTTACCTGCATCCATATCTGAAGTTGGAAACAATGGAAGAGTTGTTCAAGAAAACAGGACATGAGTTGCTCAGAGTCACTCACCAAACAAAAGAGATGCAGATGTTGCTGGGGTTAGGAACAAAAAGACTCTGAGGAGGATCCCCCACAAAACAAAGAGAGAATCAGCTTCAAGCTCAGAAGCTCCTGTGAACTCTCAGAACCTCCCTCCAGGACCACAGTTCTGCTTGGAAGGGAATCCTCAGTTGGAAAGGACCCACAAGGATCATCCAGTCCAACTCCTGGTCCTGCACAGAACACCCCAAAAATCCCACCCTGTGCATGAGAATGCTGCCCAAACTCTTCCTGACCTCCCATTGCCCTGTGGAGATGGTTCCAAAAATACCCAATTCTTGTATCCAGAAGTATTCAAAATTAATAATAATAAATAATAATAAAAATAATAATAGTAATCTCCCTGATACAGAAGTCAAAGGGGGAAGCATCTACCTCTGCAGCTCTGCCTGGGGGATGGAGTGCAGGGGATGTGGGGGCAACAGGGAGAGTTAGGGGCTGTGCTGGGGGCACAAAGAGAGGTTGGGTGGCAGGTCACTGAATGTGGGAATGAGCAACAGAAGATTTTGGGAAGGAATTCCTGGCTGTGAGGGTGGGCAGGCCCTGGCACAGGATGCCCAGGGAAGCTGTGGCTGCCCCTGGATCCCTGGAAGTGTCCAAAGCCAGGCTGGACAGGGCTTGGAGGAACCTAGAATGGTGGAAGGTGTCCCTGCCCATGGCAGGGGGTGGGATGGGATGATTTTTGAAGGGTTCTTCCCACACAAATGATTCTCTGATGGCCTAAATTTACAGGCAGGAGTGTGTGCAGATCCATGGAGAGGCTGAGTCTGGATAAAGACACACCTTAAAGGTTTGCTGTGCTTTTCTTTAGGAGGAATTTCTCCCCGATCCTCCCCTGCTCCATTCCCTTCTGAAACTTGTCACAGGTGGAGGCTGATGAAATGTCACAGAGGCAGCAGTGGCAGCACAAGGCCGATGTCCCCACCCTGGGGAGGGCTCATTTTCTGTGCCATTTTCCCTCATTGGCAGCAGAGGCACCGGGGAACACCTGACAGCAAGATAGATTCCCTAAAAATGAGAGATTCCCTACAAACAGCCCAGCTCCCTGAAGCATCCATATTCCCTGACACTCACTGAGTGCCACAACCAAAGCCTAGCCCTGCTTCATTGCAAATTAGGCCACTGCAAGACTTTAAAATTCAGGGCAGGTTTGGGAGCGGTCACATTGCAAAACCCACGGAATTTTGTCCCTTCTGAGAATTTGTGAGGGGAGAACGTCCCAAACTGGGGTTAGGCTCTGTTGTGTTGCCAACATACAGAGCTCTGAAGTCACTTGAGATGTCCTCAGGACCCCATCTTATCCTCCAGAAGAAAAGCAGACTCTGTGCCATATTTGTCAGCCTCAGGTGAATGTCTCACACCTGAGGTTCCCCAGTTGCAGCCCAGGAGGGATGGGCCATTGAATCAAATTCCTTGTGTACATAAAAACAAATATAATTCAAAGTCTCCTTATATTCTCAATATATCTGTGTTTAAGCACCTGAATTATTCCTTATTTTGCTGCTTCTTGAGGTCTGAATCTCCCTGCTGGCTCTGTCAACATCCAAGTTGCAATTCAAGTCGGGGAATACTCGTTCTGTGTGACAGTCCTTGTAACTTTGCATCTCAGCTCCAGTGCACACCTGATTTTTAAGATTTTTAAGGCTGCTTAGGGGGGCCATGCGGATTTCCCCTGCCCCTGCTCCTTCCCTGGATGTTTCCTGTGGGATATGTAGATATTTCACCCACAGACCTTCCCCTGAAGGGGCTGAACTTGCTGCAACGCTAAACCCTGAGCTGCCAATGTTCCTGTGACAGAGACAAATCCCAAGTAGGACACCAAACTCACAGGGCTGCGTGAGGAGAAAGCTTCTGCTGGAACCCACTGCACAAACTAATTATCTTCCCACCCTTCCCCACTGCCCTCTAGCAAAATAAGCTAATCAAAGAAAAGCTTGTTATCAAAACACATTTACCACACGCCTGCGTCTTATGGCCCGCAGTGCCCAGTGCTGTCCCTGAGTTGCCTCAGGCAGGTAGAGCCACCAGGATAATCAACCTGTGAAGGGCACAGCTCTGCCCTGCACTGCTCAGCTCACCAGGGCAGGAAAAGTGCTCCCAAAGGGGACACGATGGCATTGAGGGGATGGACGCAGCGATGGGTCACTTCTCCCGGACTGGGGATCTGCTCAGAGGGGTTTATTCAATGTTCTCTATAGAAAAGCAGGATTCACCCAGGGCTTTATCACCATCAATAGCCACGCTCCCAGTCCTGAGAATTTCCTCCTCCTCCCTGGGCTAAGAGCCCTGATCTCATTTCAAAAGGGCATTGCAGAGCTGTCACATTTGGGGCTATTTCCTGGGCTCCAAAGGTGTGAAAGGATGGGTACTTTAGCTGTACCTCAGCAGACAGATCAGAGATTCCCTGGGCTCGGGGCAGGACGCTTTGATGCTCCCCTGCTGCGCCTCCCTCTGAAACGCCGGCTCCAGTTTCCAAAACTGCCTGGGAAGAAGTGGGAATTGCTCCGTGCCAAGGCCAATTTTGGGAAGATGACTCCACTCTCCCTCGCTGTCAGGTGGAAGGGGCTCTCAGGCCAGCTGTGAGGCGGGAGGAGTCAAACCAAGACATCCTGAGAGCTCATTCACTCCTGCCTTTGCCACCACTGACCGCCAAACAAATGATTGGAGACTTTGAAACCAAATGAAAGGCTTCAGATTTCCTGGAATTACCTTCCTTCCCAGCATTTATGTTTTTCTTCCCGTCGTGCAGCAGCACAGAACTGGAAATCTCCTTTGCTGTGAAAAATGTCCACAGATACCTCGGACACACCGGGGTGTTGAATTTAACAACTGAAATAGCTCTGAGTCTCCTTTCTGATGGGGAGGCACAGCCCAAATGGGCACAGATTTCCCAAAAAAAATCAGGATTTTAGCTGGAAACCACATTCTCCATGTGGCTGCTCCATCCTCAGGAAGATTAGTACAATTATCAGGTACCTTTGGCAGGACTCACAGGTGTCTGAAAGCTTCAAGAGCCATGGCAGGACAATGTTGGGGCAGGAAATGATAGAGAAAGGTTTTCCTATAAAAATGGCCCCAACCATGATTGTGAGACCCAGAGGGTGGTCAGGCAGTGCAACAGGCTCCCCAGGAATGTGGTGATGGCACCAACCCTGCCAGAGCTCAGGAAGAGTCTGGACAACACTCTCAGGCACCTGGTGTGATTTTTGGGGCTGTTCTGTGCAGGGCCAGGAGCAGGACCTTGATGATCCCTTGATATGTGTCCCTTCCAGCTCAGGATATTCCCTGATTTTATGACTTTTTCATCATTCCAGGCAAGTGTAAAACACCTCCAAATTTCTGCCTTACTGGAGGGACTCCAGTTTGCACCCTGTGACAAAACAGCATGGGGAGTACAAGGCAGGGACAGCTGAGGGTTTATAGGATCACAAACCCCTGCAAGAGTCAGGAAATCCCTTTTTTCTCACTGTTAAAGCTCAGAGCGGGTGTGATATTCCAAAATCCTGCCCTGCTGGGTCCCTGAAGCCTGACCCACACGGCCCCTTCTGGGAGCAGCACTGGAAGAGAAGACTGGGAGGCAAAAAACAAGGAGGTAAAAAAAGAGAAAAAGAAAGAACAAAACCCCTCAGCCTGAAAGAGTCACAGGCTTTCAGACAGCAGAAAGTCAAACAAGAAAAAGACCCTTCAAGAAAGGTCTTATTGCAGCCTGTGTAGGCAGCTGGGGTTACCCGAGACTCTCTGGTGGTTCAGAAGACTTTGACCAAGAAAGTTAAAGCCAGGGTCGATCAATGAGCTCTGCCAGAGGCACTGCATCAGGTTACCTGCTGAGCCCAGACACCACGAGCTGCACTTTGGAACTTTTCCCTTTTTTTTCTCCTGGTCTGGCAGTGAGTCTGAGTGTGGATAACAAACATCCCTCCCCCCCTACAGTGATCACTAGAAAACAGCTTGTTTAAATGCCTTTTTTTCCCTTCATATCAGGTTAGAGAGGAGAGTTGTGGTTTTGGGGTGTATGAGTTGTCCCCACAAGTGGCTGTGGTGGATGGGAAGAGGTGGAGAGCGGGAGGATGTGGAGGGTCACTCCCCAGACACTGGGGTGGGTATCTGCTGCCAGAGAATGGCATCAAACCCCTCTGAACAGGGCTGGGTTTTTGTTGGGAAACCAAAAAAATTCTCCTATTGATGCCTCAGGTCTAGCTTTTCTATTTTTCAGGTTCTGTGCTGCTTTAGTGAGCAGTTCTGAGCTCCATCTCAGGCCATGCTGAGCTCTCTGCACAGAGCAGGGACACAAAACAATTCCTTCTCTAGCTGGGACCAAGGACAAATGATCCAAATCTCAGCCCAGGAGCACAAACACCGTGGGCTGAGGAGAGAAAAACAAGCAGGATGGGAGTGCATGAGCTAAAGCTGGAATTAACAATGAACTGCAATCTGCAAATGGGGCAGAACTGATCCCAGTGCCAGAGCCCGTGCCCGGCCGTGCATTTTGTGCCCATTTTGGTTCATCTTGGGTGCAGCCCTGGCTGGGCTCTGGTGCTGCCCAAGGTGGATCCATGGAGGAGATCCTTTAATAAATCCCTGCTTTATTCTGGAGCTCTGCCCAGCCTCTGCTCCAGCTCAGCCTTCTCAAGGCATCACTGTGGCTTCTGAGGTGTCTCATAACAGCAGGGATCCAGTTAACCCAGACCAGCCCCACCTGAGGAATTGTGTGTGGGAGATTTTGGCCATGCCTTGACCAACCCAGAGCCAAAGGGATCCAGGAAGGTGACTGGTGTGGCCCAGACGTGAGAGTCTTATGCCACTGCTTCTTCCATGGGGTGAGGATGCCTTCAGGAGGCCACTGGATCCTCCTCCCAAGGTTCAGGAGCAGCAGGATCTGCTGGCACATGCTCTGCAAAGCCAACAGAGCCAGCTTGGGTGCCTAGGGGAGGCTCTGGGTGCCAGAAGGACACACAGAGGACAGGAGCAGCTCCTCAGAGCTGAGCAGAGCAGTGCAGGGAGCAGAGCCAGCTCCTGGCTCTGATATCTCCAAGCAGGACAGACTGGAGATGCTTAAACAATCCCTCTTCCCTCCACAGCAAATGTCAGTTCCTCTAAACCAACAGCGCTTGTTGACTGCTTTGCTCAGCCTCTAGGGCTGGTAAAGACTTCTGGGGGAGAAAGAAATCACAGATGCCCAAATGTTTCATTCTAATAGAAAAATAAGAAAAAAAAAAAAAAGAAAAAAAGAAAAAAATAATGCTTCCTTTCAGAATGACTTTTTATTTTGAAATCTCAAGCAATTTGCTAAAAACTGAAATCAAACCCCAAAACAAGGACTTCCAAAGTCTAAATGAATCATTCTTCAATTACTAAATGGAATCAGCCCCTTCCAGAACAGCTTTCAAGAACATTTCTTATTAAAAAAATAATTGGCCACCATGAGCTGGAGGAAAAAAAAAAAAAGTTTTGAAATATCACAAGTTCTCCCAGAAAATGGGACTGTGTCCCTCTCTGATTGCAATTAATGACCTGCCAGCCAAGGAGTCCCCAGACCTGCAAGGGCAGATTCCAGAGCAGAAGGAGGCTGGTGCCTGGGGGTGCATCCTCCTTAAGGACAGCTTGTGTGTGTTCAGCTATTCCTCCTGGAATTAGATGGATGTTGCATGGGATGAAATGAGGCAGCAAAGCCCAAATCTAGGAGTGTCACTAACATAGCAGAGCCTGGGACAGGTCTCTTTGCACCCAGCAGGGGATTTCCCTGTGATGAAATGCTGTCCTTCTCTATAGGGACGTTGCTTTTCTGCCCCAAATTTCCAGTTTTCTGGCAGCTGGGGTGTTAAACACAACCCAGGGATGCTGAAAACCTGTGTGGGGACCACATGCAGATGGACCAGTGAATGTACATGGAATAATGGAATGCTTTGGTTGGAAGGGACCCTCAAACCCATCCAATTCCACCCCCCTGCCATGGGCAGGGACACCTTCCACTATCCCAGGGTGCTCCAAGACCCATCCAGCCTGGTCTTGGACACTTCCAGGGATCCAGGGGCAGCCACAGCTTCTCTGGACAACCTGTGCCAGGGCCTCACCACCCTCACAGGGAAGAATTCCTTCCAAATATCCAATCTAGAATTAGGGAGGGCTCTTTCAGTAGCTGAAGGGTTTATCCCTGCCCTGGGGATGAAGAGCTTGAACTATGGGTGGGAAAGAAGGAAGAGAGGTGGTTACAGCTTGGATATGGGTGAGACAGGAGAAACTTTCCAGGGGATTAGAAAAGTGGTCAGATTTGGGTGGTATCTTTGGACAGTGCTGCACCTGACACAGGAGGAAGAATTCAGGGTTCATTTCAGGGTTGCAGCAAACTTTGCTTTGCTCTCACCCCTCTCCACAGCCCCCATCTGGGCTGGTGACATTGCTGTGACCTCGCGGCAGGCACACAGTGCCAGCTTTGCAGCCTGCTCCATCCCCACTGCTCCCAGCCCAGCCCCTCTCCCTCCCCCGGAGACCCCCGCAGCCACCGAGAGCCACAATTTCAATTTACACCGAGTAAATGATTCATCATCGCTGCCTAAAGAGGCCTGAGCAGAGCCCGGGAGGGAGCAGAGCTGGGAAAAGGAGGGGGGGACAAGATCGGGGTAAAGATACAGAGATGAAAAGCTCCGGTGACCTGCTCTGTATCAACTCAGAAGCCAATCAATCCTCCCCCCTCTCTCCTGCAGCCGTCTGTGTGTCTGTCTGTCTCCGTCTCTCTCTCAGAGGACTCGAGTTTCTCGGTGTAAGGTTAGGACAGCAGAGCTGTGGAAATCGATTCCTGAGCCCTGGCATGCCGCCCTGGGCACAGACAGCCCAGCTCTGCTGGAAAAGATGGATGGGGAGCCATCCCCAGACCCCTCAGGGGGTGGGAGCTCAGGATAGCTGGAAATGGGGGTCTGGGGAAGAGGATTTGCATCAGCCCTCGGAGGGAAAATCCCAAAATAAGAGAAGTGTGCATGAGAGAGACAAAAACACAGTGCTGTAACCCACTGGGCAGTTCTCACCTGTCTCCCAGTCCTCTTGATGGTTTACACTGGAGGGCAGCGTGGCTTTGCCCCCAAACCTGGCTCCCAGCCCTGCTCTAGCCCAGCTGCCACCTCCATGCCTTCCACATCACTGGATCCAGCCCTGCACTGGGAATCCCCTGGGATTCCTGACTGGGAGGGGAGAGGGAAGGGTTAGCAGCCAGGAGGGGAAATGTTTATGGCGTTTTTCCCCAGGGATCCTCGTGCAGGAGTTGTTGATGACGTATCCCACTTGAGGAAAAGTCTGTTAATGAGTCTTGAGGGGTTCTGATGTGCAAAAATTTCTAATTAGAGACTCAGTATTCCGGTGTCCTTACCCTGAATATCCTGTGCAGCCAAAACTTGTTGAGTGGGATGAAATCGGCTCCTTTGCTCTCAGGGCTGCCCAAAAGGATGAGGAAACTGAGACTCAGAAAGGAACACCTGAGGCTGCACTGAAAACCCCTCCCAAACTAGGACTGAAAATCAGATTTCTTAACTGTAAGGAAAACTAGAGGGAAGCAACAGACTTGAAGTGGGATTTGATAATATTTGCCTTCAAAGTGCTTCAAAAAAAACCCCACAGGGAGTCAATCCCAATGACCCTGCTGCGAGGTACATAAATAAGAGGTGTTTCTCTTTCCCAGATAAGGAATCAGAGGTTAAGTGACCAGAGGGAGGAGGGCACACTGCCATCAGCCAGGCCCAGCCTCCAGCCACACTTCTCCCTCAAGGATTGAGCCTGCATAGAGATTTTTTTTTAACCAAGTTGAATCTGCCAGGCCCACCCATCACCCTCCATTTCATTCCCAATGCTCCTCAGGATGAGCTGCTGCCCACTCTGCAGTTGTCTGTGCCCCTTCTCTCTCCTTTTGGGGATTTATTGCTGCATGTTTTGATTTTTTGTTGCCACTGACTCTGGGTGCAAGGAGATGAAATATCCAGCACTGCTGTGGCACAATCAATGAACAAATTCATGCCTTCCCATGCTGCTTGCACATATCTGTGCTGTCCCTTCAGTGACAGCAAACACACAGTGCCCTGGAGGATGAGATGGGATGGGAACACGCTATAAAGCTCTGTATCAAATGGAAATATCCTCAGGTCAGCAGGATGAAAGTTTTCTTACCCACCACACCACAATTCAGGACTGGTTTGCCAAGGTTCTCTTGAACAATTCAGAGTATGAGCCACATTTTTGGACACGTTTTGGGATGGATCCCCCAGATCTGATTTGAAATCAGGCAGACTGCCGTGGTTTTGGATGAGGGTCACACAAGCTGACAGAAGCAGAGCATTCAGAGCTTCAACAGAAGGCTGGAATATGGTCCAGGTTTGCTCCCTTCTGTTCCAGCAAGGAGAGGCAGCAAAGTCTATCACATCAACTGGATCCCTGTCTCCACCTGGAGAGTTTGCAACTCAACAGGAGGAATTCAGGTGAACTCAGAGGGAGAGGACCAACAAGAGCAGAGCCCATCAAAAAAACCCTCCAAGGCTGCCAAGGACATGGTGAGGCTTGGAGTGACAACACCCTGCAGAGCCACTGTCAGCTGGAGCCTTGGGTCAGGCAGATCCCATGCACTTCCCTGCCACCCTCTCTGCTGAGAGGGGCTTGGCAGATGAGACCTCCCTGCCACTCAGAGCCAGGAGCTCAGCCAAGCTGACACCTCCCTCTCCATGGCTTTTGGCTCTCTGCAGGAGGAGATCACTCAGGGAAAGGATGCAGAGAGACAACTTCAAGATCAACAGCATCACTAAAAAGCCTAAGGAAAAACAAGCTGATGAACTGATATCCCAATGTTGAGGACACCTGGATCCAGTACTCCTTGTGAGGCAGTGGATAAACCAGCACAACAAAATCATGGGAGTGGAATGAGGCCCCTGCTTGGCCTGATAAACCAGGAGGTCCCAATGAAAACCACCTTGGAGTGGATCCCATACTGATTACTGGGATCTGATTCCTCTCTAAGGGCAATGGAGATCATGACAAGTCCAAAAAAAGGAGAGGTTCAGGTCAGCAGGGGAAAGCTGGAGGTAATGAGACAAGGGCTAGTGGTCAGAGCCAAATCCCCTCAAATGGAATGGAAACCACCAGGAAAATGTGACCCAGAGAGGAGCTGCTGGAATGTTGAATTCAAAACACATCAGGCTGCTTTGCTGGTGCAGTCAGCAAACTGTGGATCAAGCGGTGGAGAAGCTTTGTCCAGCCTCTACCACCCTTCTTTACCCTCATCTTCTAGAAAAACCTCTCATAATTAGGCAAAGTCTCTCCCCAGCAAGTCCCAGAGACTTTTTTGGAGGTACCTGGCTCAGCCAGGGACTGAGACACCATTCTTCCCCTCTACCTTGATGCCTTAACTTTTAGCTTTCATATTTTCCAGACTCTGTACTGCATTAATAAATACCTCTGAACTTCATATAAAGTGTCAGCAAGTTCTCCTCACAGATCAATCAGACACAACAATTCCTTTTCCAGCCTCAGAACCAAGGACAGCACTGCAGCTTCAGGCCCAAAAAGTAAAAACAACAGAGAATTGAGGAGAGCAATGTGGGACGGTGGGACTGCATCACCTGGAGCTGTAATTGGACAATTAACCCCAATATGGAAATGGACAAAAACTTATTAAAGTGTGAAAACTCATAACCAGACCTCCATCTTGGGTGGAGCCACAGCCAGGCTCTTGCACTGCCCAAGGTGTATCCTGTGAAGGCCTTTTACTAAATCCCTACTTTATTCCTTTAACACAAAATTCCTATGCAGGAAAGTAGATAAATAATCTGGATTGAGTTGACTGATTATTTAGGTTGTTGAAAATAAACCATGTATACCGCGCTGTTAAGTGAAAAATATAAAAAAAAGGAAGTGTACTTACTTTTTTCTCACAATGGTAATAGATGATGCAGTGAGGTAAGCAAGCACATTTTGGTCCTGAGAAAACTGTTATACTGAACACCTTGAACCTGTTAGCTTCGGAACACTTCCATTACTGAGCTTGTGTTAGACTCAAGGGTTAAGGTGATACTGTTCTCTTCGGTTTTAATAATGTCACTGTTCACTTCATTTTGGTGGATATGGCTTTGCTACCAAGTGAGTTGGGTTTTTTCACGAAACATGATTTTAGGTATATGTATTACCTTCATTAGCTATATGTGTTAATGGTAAAAACCACTTAAATCCTCACTTAATGAAGAAAAGTACTACAACCTCTGTTCTAGGCAGCCTCTCCAGGCATCCCCTGTGTTAGCAGGAGGGCAGGGGATGGGGACAGGCAGGGCTGGGAGGGTGACAGAGCCCAGCAGTACTCACGTGTTGTGCAGGACACACCATCCGCAGTGGGGGTCTCCCGAGCCCAGGCACTCGCCGCAGGTCTCGTACTGGCTGCACGACTCCACGGGCACCCTGGTGAGCTGCAGGAGCAAAGGGGACAACCTGTCAGGCTTCTCAGGTGGCTCAGAACGCCTTGATGGAGGTGCCACCCTCCCTGTCCCCTTCCCCTGGTGCCTGTCCTCCTGCAGGAACATCTGTGCAGACCTGGGGCTGGGGTGGTGCCTCTCTGGTCACAAAGAGAAACAGAGAGTTTCCCAGGCATTGTCCTAGGAAAAGCTTGGAGAAGCTCAAAGAATTCCAAANCACCATCCGCAGTGGGGGTCTCCCGAGCCCAGGCACTCGCCGCAGGTCTCGTACTGGCTGCACGACTCCACGGGCACCCTGGTGAGCTGCAGGAGCAAAGGGGACAACCTGTCAGGCTTCTCAGGTGGCTCAGAACGCCTTGATGGAGGTGCCACCCTCCCTGTCCCCTTCTCCTGGTACCTGTCCTCCTGCAGGAACACCCGTGCAGACCTGGGGCTGGGGTGGTGCCTCTCTGGTCACAAAGAGAAACAGAGAGTTTCCCAGGCATTGTCCTAGGAAAAGCTCGGAGAAGCTCAAAGAATTCCAAACAAACTTCCCTTGTTGTTTGTGACGAGTGTTTTCCTCACTGATTGTTTACCAAATGGGGTGTCTTGTTAATTCGCCAATCATGTGAAATGTATTAATTAAGTGACCAATGAAGCCCACCTGTAGTGAACTAAGATATGAAAGAAAACATCTGAATGAAGTAGAAGCTTTTTGCCTTTTATACCTCCTGAATGATAGAGTCCATATGTCACCTTCTCTACTGTCCCCTGTACTCCCAGTGACATGGGGCAGGCAGAGGGATGTGGTTGGTTTGCTCCAGAGCTCAGCCTGCTGCAGTCCCTGCCCACATCCTGGTCCACCTCCCCTGTGGCCTTTCCCTCTCCCTGTAACCCTTCATCCATTGCCAGGTGATTTCACTTGCAGGATTTGCCAGCAATCAGCAATTCAGGCAGGCTGTGGGGATGTGGTACTGTGAAATTAAATTAATTCATTTCAATTGGACAACAGGAGAACTTCTGCAGCAAGTTAAACTCCCTGGATCTCATTGATCTCTCTGGTTTGGGACTCTGTTGCTTTCTGGCTTCCTGTGAGAACTGAGGGCTTGTGATGTCTTTGTCTCCCTCCCATGACCTCCTACCACCAGCAGTGCTGGTCCCAGGAAAGCGTTAGCTCCACTCCCCATCGCCCGTGCATCTTTCCAACCATCACCTGTCCCATCCCTGGAGAGGTTGCTCCCAGCAGGAAAGGGACAAAGGCTACCAGGCTGGATATTTTCCACCTGTAGCCCTGCTTTTGCAGCTCAGGAGGCATTAGAGTAGGACCTGAAACACCCAGGTACTGCCAAAACACCGCATTTTATCATCTATTTTTCTTTTATTTTTCCTTTTTAATTAAAGTATTTCAGCGAGAGGTTTCAAAGGCTGAAGGAACTGCCCAGCCTGACCTCCTGCCTCACAGATTTTGATCCCTCTTACGTTCTGTAAGCCCCTCACAGCTTTTGAAGCCAAACACACAATTTGGGCCCAATGACCTGATAGTCCCTTTTCCATTGAATAAGCTTCAGAGAGCCTCTGTAATATCCAGGCAATTGCTGGTGTCTTCACCCCAGTTCCTGTCAGCAGGGAGAGTTTATTCCCTCAGATGATAGAGTGTGGTATTACCCTGATGAAACACCACTGAGAACTGCCAGCTCTAAACTGCAGAACAGTTACTCCTGACAAATGATGAGGGAATACACCTGGATCCCAGGGACAATTTTTTACTTGGCGCAACGTTCAGGAGAGTTTGAGCTGTGTAGTGACAGACTAAGATCCAGCTTGATTGCATCTGTAAATAAACCAAGAACTGGCTTTTTAATTTTTTTTTATTTTATTTTCATATAAATATATATCAGGCAAAATTCCAGCTCTGTGATGAAGACCTTTTCTGGTTGTATCAGAAATTGTTTTTCTCACCCCTACCCACAAATCCCAGTTGATAGTCTATAAGCAAAAGCTGAAAATGTGCAGTTTTGCCTCTGGCAAGTGGCAGAAGCTTTAGAAAACTTCAGGTGGAAACACGATGGGGTTTATTTACCATTGCACCACTGCCTGTGCCAACTCACCCAGAGGAGCCAACTGTGGCTACTGAAAGCCTTTCATGAAAAAGTGAGAATGGGGAAAAAAACTCAAACAAAAACCAACACAAACTCACTTTTCCCAACTGATTCTATTGCCATGAGCATAAAAACATAATCAGAACAGATCACAGAGCAATAAAAGTCATAAGAACAAAACAAGGAGGGAGTAATTCAGACTTCTCTAATTTTGGTGGCCTTGGCAGTGGTGAATTAATGGTTGGATTGATGATCTTAAAGGTATTTTCCAAGATTCTATGATTCTTCTAAGTTTAAAAATTAAGATTGTTTGGCCGTGAATGAGGTTGTTCCACCTTCCTTAAGCTTCTGATCAAGAAGGTATCACCTATTCTTAAATAATAAATTTGATGCCTCAGGTTTTCACCCCATTAAACTTGTTGAACCCAATAGTCTGTGTTGAATCCAAATTTCAAAAAGACAAAAAATTTTTACAAGAAGATGCCAAAAGGTATCACATTATAATTTATAATACATAATATAAATCACATTATAATTTGTAATTTACAATTTATAATTTATAAAGCTCACATTAAAATTTATTATGTCAGCCATTCCCCCCTCTTATATCCACCCAAGAAAAAAATATTGTGAGTTATTTTATCTCGATCATATCAAGCTTGGCCATGTTTGCACTGTGGCCACCAGAGAACTTGAAGAAGAAGCAGATAATTTAGTTTTGAAAGACTCTAAATCTGCCATTCCTTAATCCAGATGCAATTCCCACCTGGTAATTAGAATTTTGTGAGCACAGTTGGGTTTGGCTCTGCAGCTCCCACCCAAACCACCCTCAGTTTGACATATGGTGCTGCTTGATTTATCCTCATTAGCTCTAGATAGTTCCATCCAACCTCATTTCTGAGCCAGTTTACACCTGTCTGGTAGAAGTGAGCCTTGGTTAAGAAGTTTAGAGCAGAAACTCAGAACTTTTCCAACACCTGGTGATCCTGGCTTGAATGTTCAGAGTCAAAATCCACTTGTGGCTTGGATACAGGTACAAGAAAGAAGTCCTGGAGGGCTGAAATTTGCCATTTCTTGGCAAATTGCTATAAAAAGAGTAGATAAAAGGTGGTCTCTGTTTGTTTTATTCTTATTAGTTAATTAGCCATCAAAGGATAGCCAAGCTCATTCCAGTGGCAGGAGGAACCTACTGGGAACCCAGACTTCCTCTTTGCAGAAATGTTTTCTTTTCAGCGTGTTTGGGTATATTTTGTGGGATATGTGTTGTTTTTAGGAGCCCACCTGGCTTGTGCTGCTGTTCCAGAACCCACAGGGATGTGTCACGAGCTTCCCACATCCCAAATCCTTGTCAATCCCAGCAGGGTGTGTCCCTGTCACCGCGTGCATTATTCCTGCCCTAAAAGTCCTTTTATGAGTTCACCTCTAGCAGCTTTATTGTGAGATTAATTAAAACTGTACCACGCTGATAAATGTCTTGGGCTGGAAGTGTCAGACCTTCCAATTAATGCAGAAAGAAACTACAAAAAACAAAGGAGCTGCAACAGAAAGAAAAGCCACCTAAGGGTCGTCTGCTGAAAAGAGGAATAACATCAAGCAAATAAGGCACATCAGAGGTCTTATTTTCCTTTTTGGAGCATAAACTGTAATTAATTCAGCTCAGCTTTCCACGTTGAAGGGTTTGAGAGCTGGCTGTGTCCCTCCAGGGAGCAGCCAGCTTTTTGTGCTGCCACTAAAATGTCAGCAAAAGGGAAGTCCATGCAGCATTGCCATTATTCCCTTGGATGAAGGGACCAGGCAGTGCTGGAGGTGGAAATCTCCATGGCAAACCAGGCTGTGGTTACTCCCTCCACCCCTTCTCCATCCTTGGAAAGCCTGATAAACTCTTCAAGGATATTTCCAAACCTTGGTGAGGGTCCCTACCCCTGGTTCTTCATGGGAGTGAGACCTGGATTCAACATTTTGCAGCAAATATCACAGAATCCTGGAAAATCCTGAGTTGGGAGGGACCTGCAAGGATCTTTGAAGTTCAATCCTTAGCCCTGCACAGGACAACTCCAAGAATCCACCACATTCCTGAGTGCGCTGTCCAGATATAAACAGGGACTCAGCAGGATTAGAAAAGGAAAAGTGTCCTTCATTTGGGGGCATTAGGAGCCAGTTTGGAGTAATTTATATTCCTGCAGTGGTCACAGCTTCACTGATATTTTAGTCTCACTGTGCCAGAGCAATATATGGATGTAAGACCAGACTGTTGCTGTTCTCAGGGCTTATATCCTGTATATTAGGAAAATATATGATACCAGGAAAAGGTTCTTCCCCAGAGGGTGCTGGGGCACTGCCCAGGCTCCCCAGGCAATGGGCACATTCTCAAAGCTCCCAGAGCTTCAGGAGGGTTTGGACAATGCTCTCAGGGATGCACAGGGTGGGATTGTTGGGGTGTCTGTGCAGGGCCAGGAGCTGGGCTGGATGATCCTCACAGGCCCCTTCCAGCTTATCAGGATATTCCCTGATTCCATCCCCACATGTCCCCATTTTATCAAGGAGAGCTGAAGCTGGAAGAGCTGTCTCAATGTCTCTGAAGATGTGGATTTATGGCATCTGAGTAAATTTGAGGAGGAAGTTCAGGTAACACCTGCTCAGTGAGCACCAGATTTTCAAGTACAACATATTTAGGCTCTGAGTTAATTGGAATATTGAAGATATGAAGGTAAAGTCCCTTCAGATGCCTGCCCACACACCTGGTGGACATCCAGGAGCTGCTGTGCTTCCAAAGATCTGCCCATAGCAGAGCAGAGGGACAGATGATCTCCGACCCAGTGAGATGCAATCCCAGAGCCAGGGTTGGACAAGGGGAAGGAGAATCTCGTGTCCTTCTCCAGGGCAGAGAGGGAACAAGGAACAGGCCCAGCTGCCATGGCTGCAGCAGGATATGAAGAGATATTTCACCTCATCAACACATTCATTTACTGGTCCCCAAAGAAATCATACACGGGTTTCTGGTTCACAAGGACGTCTTAAAAATCTGGCAAAATCTGCAAAGTGCTGAATGGTTCAGAGCTCAGCTGCTCCTTTAGGGTGTTTCACACAGCACCTCACCTCTGATCCTGCCTAAATTCCAAACTGCAGATTCTCCAGCTCACAGCTTCCCTTCCCATCCCTATTTCTAGTATGAATGAGTTACAAAAAGTCATTTAAAACAAAATGATTGAGTTTTTTGGATCTGATAGACAGGAACAGCTAATCCTGTTAGAAATTTGGCTGCTGCTTCTGCCATTATACATTCACAAAAGCTCCTGCTACGTGCTCAGTCACAATTTTCTGGCTACCATTTTTGACTTTTTTATTTCAATATACATTACTTCTTTTTCCCCTTAAACTGCCAACATTCTGGTCAAAACCTGAATCATTGCTCAATCTCTGTTGTTATAATTGGATGTTAATACAGCAGCAGGATTTATTCAGTCTGATGGACTAAGTTAATTTAAATGTACAAAAAGGCATCTTAAGTAGCCAATTTCCTTCCCAAACAGTCAAAAGATACATTTCCAAAACACTGAACAGTGGCTCTGTCAAGCCATGTGGGTTCTGTGAATGCTCCTATCTTTCAAGGCTCAGCCAGCCCTGAAAAACTGCAGAAAGATTAAGAATGGAGCTTATTTGATTTCAAAGCCCTGAATAGAGTGTTCGTGATAATACAGTTTATTAAATAGAGGAAGGCAAAAAACCACCTGAAGGAACCACAGGTTGAAGCACTTCTGCACCCTTAACAGTCAGTGAGGGTGTTCAGTCACCTGCACAGCATCCCAAGGTGCTGATTTTATTCTGGCCTGAACTATGGACAAAGGGACTTGGATTTCCTCTGTCCTGTTTGATATCCTGTGCCTCATTACCTGACCTACAGACCCAGTAAAAAAGCAGGAACAGGGAAAAGCAAAGCCCATGGAGCTGAAGCACATGATTTACCCTGGTGAGGAACAGGACTCACACACAGGGAGATGTGAGACTGGTGGGAGGGGATCTGGTTTGATCCCAGCCTGCCACTTCTGCAAGATAAGCACATAACTTGCCAGTCCCACTGGGACAGGGAATGTCATTTCTCATCAGACACCTCCAAGCTCTGCCTCTTCATTGTAGCCCTCTTCCCAGTAAATCCATGCTTACATCCTTGGAAAACTGGGGGCTTTAATTAAGAGTGTTAATTGTAAGCAGCAGTAGCTGTCAAGGACAAATGACACAATAATTAAAGTGGGGGTCAGTGTCCTGCTACATGGCAGGATAAATTACCCTGATCAAATCTCCTTGTCCACCAAGGGCCTCCTACCTCCAGTTGTGTGTTTGCTGTTCCTCCTCCTGTCCTGTCTCTGTTCTGGGCACCTTTGGTGAGAGATTTCTCCTCTCTGGCACTGCCAGAGAAAATCCCCAGTCACAACCACACAACACTCACACCAACAGAGGTACACCAAGAAGATTAATAGAAAGATTTGATGCCCACAGCCTCTGTGGCAACAGCTCCAGGAAACTTTGAGGTGAGGCTGAGAGTTGGCAGCTCCCATCAGAAGCTCTCAGGATGAGATTGCTGCTCCTGCAGCAGTGAAATTTGCTTTGCACACCTTGCAGTGCAGTTCTTCTCTTCATGCATCCCTTGGCAGGACCCTACCCTGCAGCTGGCTCAGAAAACCCCTCAGATCAGGGGTGTAAACCATGCTGGGCTTCATTTCTGATCTATCAAGTCTGTCAGTCTTGCAGCTTGTAGGGAACAGCTCTGTCGTGGCAGGTGTGAATGTGAAGGCTTTGCCTTCTCGCTAAACTCTCTCTGCAACATCAGAGTCTAATTCTAAGCTAGAAACTCGTGCTCTGTTGCAGGAGAGACCTTTTGCAGGGCAGGATTTGTCTGCTCTCTGTTTCAGATGTCAAGCAGGGATGAGGTAAATCACACCCTGGATGTGCCTGTGCCTGTTCACTGAATATAAAGGAGTGTGGACAGCCAGGTCAGGTGGAGACATTTACAACGTACACCACAGTCACTGGGCGAGGTGACTCCCACACCAGTGCCACACTTCATTGTCTGCTTTTCCTCAAATTTTGTCACTGAGAACAATCCTCAAATCTGTTCAGGCCTCCCCTCTTCCTAAGCGCAGCACCAGAATAACCAGTCACAGCTCAAAATATATTTTATTTAATTTCTTGGAGAGTGCTGTAGGAAATCCCCCGTGTTCCATAGCTTGTAAATCATTGCAGAACTCCAAAAGCCTTGTGTGGTGACAGGGGCTGTGTTTGAACAAGAGCCTCTCCCCATCTGCTCTGTCACAGCCCTCACACCAACCTCATCCCTGCTCTCTGTTCTGGCTGTATTTACAAGGGAACAGACAGATTACAAAGATTATTTCAGTCCTTTTCTTAAAGGTTTGGCAAGTTCCCAGTTTTTCCTTCACAACCGCTCAACCTCTGCCCTGTGCTGTCCCCTCTTCAAAGAATTCCTCCTCTCCATAGTGATTCCCCTCCCACAAACATCACTCCAGGAGGAGCAGGGGACACAGCATCCTGCTGGGAGCTTGGTTGGCATCCTGGAGGTTGAAAAGTGTTACCCACACTCAGAGGTTTCAGTTCAGATTTCCACCGAATTCACTCATTTTTTCCCTTACCAAGATTGCCAAACCCTTCCTCAGCTGGGATTGCATCCCATTGGATGGCAGGGAAATATTTAAATTTCCTTGTAAAAGTCAGAGTCCACCAGCTCAGAGGTGTGGAAGGAGAGAGAAGTGATTTTACTTAAAACTGATGAAACCAACCACCTTCTTCCCCACCCTACAAACCATCAGCTCTGGCCGACTTCCTCTGCCTGCAGCATTCCATCCTTGTTTCTCCCTGCTCCATCCAGGCACCTTCACATCCCCCCTGCCTTGTTTACTTGATCTCCTGGTCAAGTGTTTCACTCTATAAACTGTGAAACAAATGAGGTTTGGCTAAACATTTGTGTTCAAAAGCCTTCAAAAAAAAAAAAAAANTAAAAAAAAAAAAAAAAAAAAAAAAAAAGAGCCTCATGTCACAATTAATGCAGGGCCAGCCCAGGCTTAATGAGAGCTGGTGCCTGTGCAGCCACTGGAGCGTGGCTGCTGAGCAAGGGAGAGATTGTTACCCAGGCTCCAAAAAGGCTATAAATAGATTTAATTGGGACCTGTGAAGGAATTCACACCACTGCAATGGGTTTGTCAAAGCCCAGCATCCCTTGAAGGCTCCTGGTGGAGGCTTGAACAGTTAAAACACCCAGGGAGAAGTTAGGAGTTGTTTCTGCTGGTGATGGTGCTTTCCAGGTCATGTTGTTCCCCTGCCTTTCAAGACGTTCCCACCACAGAATCAGAGAAAAACTTGGGTTGGAAGGGACCTTAAAGATCATCTGGTTCCAACACCCCACCATGGGAAGGGATCCTTATCCTCAGTTATCAGGGAGCATCTTCCCATAGATTAATTCTCCTCAGCAGCCCTCTCAGGTATCTTATTGTGTCCACTCCCATCAACTCAATCCTGCCACCACTACAAATTCCACCTTTACACATTTAATATCACCCTGGGCTATGAAGTTCCAGCCTAATCCTCATCCTCATCCAACTGCCTGGAGGAACTTTGCCTCCTCTCTGTCCCCTGGCACCCTGACCCTCTCCCAGGTTTCTGGCTCCACCACTCCTGATCCAGGCATTCCTGAAGGACTATGTTGATCAAACTCCCTTGTGCAGGATACAACCCCTGCCAGCACTATCAGGCTACAGGAACTGGGCAGTTTGATAAATGTCCCTTTTTCAGTTACAATCAGATTTTTAAACCCACATAATTCCACACAGGAAGAGCTGTACTGGCTGGGACTAACACCCCACATATCCCAGTTCCTTCAGCCTAAAAGGAAAGCATAAGACCGGGGTAAACACATTTATGTCCTCAGCAGCTGCCCAGCCTTTGGCTATTTTCATTCAGGAGAACTTCTGTATTTTGTCTGTTTCTCCATCATAACCCAAAGAGCTATTTATTTATTTATTTATTTTGGTTTATCCTTGAAATTGCATTGTTGTATCCACAGCATGCTTTGCCAGGGATTTTCACAGATCCAGAGCCCACTGCTCGAAGGAATCACCTGCTTTCATTTGTTCAGGACTCGATTTTTCAACAGTTTAATTTCATGCCCTGTAATTCTTGTATTTGCAGAGGTGTTGAGCAGTCAGTTCCTATCCATCCCCTCCTGCCACTCCTAAGTTTGCCAACCTCTCCATACACCCCAGCTCACCTCCTTTGAGGCTGAACTGCTCCCGCTTCTTCAGCCACCTCCCACATGGAAACCACCCCGTACTTCTGATCACAGAATCACTCAGGTTGGAAAAGCCCTCCAAGATTATCAAGTCCAACAATTCCAGCCCTGCCAAGGCCACCACCTTGTCCCCTGTCCCCTGGTGCCACCTCCACATGGCTATAGAGCACTTCCAGGGGTGGTGGCTCCACCACTGCCCTGGGCAGTCTGTTCCAATGCCTGACCCCCCTTTCCATGAACAAATTTTCCCAAATATCCAACCTAAACCTCCCCTGGTACAACTTGAGGCTGTTTCATCCTGTCCCTGTTCCCTGGGAGCAGAGCCCGACCCCCCCGGCTGTCCCCTCCTGGCAGGAGCTGTGCAGAGCCACAAGGTCCCCCCTGAGCCTCCTTTGCCCCAGGCTCAGCCCCTTCCCAGCTCCCTCAGCTGCTCTTCATCAGACTTGTACTCATCCATTCTCTTTTAAGCATTTATTTACCATTTTTAGCCACAGGTTGGGCAAAAGGAGAGGCTATGTGGTGGCTGAAGTAATCTCTGTGTAGCCTTCCCCATCCTGTCCCCTCCCTGGGCTCTCAGGCCCTGATTTCACAAAAAACTACTAAACCCCTGACTTTAGCAGGGTGTCACCTCTTAGTTTGAGGCACAGGGCTATCCACATCCCTCAGGTGACAAACACAACCCATCAGATTGACCTGTGATTGTTTTATCAGAGGCAGGTAACTCAGAAAACTTGATTGCTTAAATGTAAGTGAGTGTGCAGTGGCACTGATTTTCACACAGCTCCCCAGAGCCCACATTTCTTGCCACAAAAAGGGGCAAAAAGGGGCATTTGGATTGCTCCCAGACACCCTCACACACACCCCACTCCAAATTTTCCCCTCCTATCGCTACCTCCTCTCCTTCTACACCTCATTCTCCATGCGGTGCCCTCAAATCTCTCTGACAGGAGCTCCACAGGCAGCATCAATCAGCGTGATAACATCATCTGAAGAGTTCTGAGGTCACACTGGTTAATCTGCAGCCCCAAATCTTCAGATGTGAGGCAGGGAGAGCCATGATAACATTTGCTTGCAGCTGTTCCTGAGCAAACACACACCAACCCAACCCAGAGCCCCAAAATTGAGGCTTTCAGGGCTATCACAGCTCTTCTTCCTCTCCAGAGCTCTCACCACCAGCAGCCTTCCTGAGAGTTTCACTCAAGAGTTAAGCAAAATTCAGGGAGAAAATGTGCAGCAGGCTATTCCCAAGCCCTTAAATTTATGTCTCAGTTTATTAAAGGAGAGAAAAGCAGACAGCACTCCCTGCTCAGCTGGTGCCTGTGGGAGCCCTCAAGGTTTTGGGGGGTAATTAGGGCTACCAAAAGAGGCAGTGGCCAGGCAGAGATGCAGGCCATGATTTTGGGGGACATCCATTTGTCTTTAGATACCCCTGCTGTTTGTTTCAGCGTGGGATTAGATGGAAGAAGATCCCTGCAAAGCCCAGCTCCCTCTCTGTGTGATTTTAACTCACAAAGGGAGCTTGAAATGCAGAATTCCTACTGAGTGCAGTGAGGGTTGCTCCATCCCAGGGCCCATATTTCAGTGGATGAAGCACTACACGTGTTTTCCCAGCTTTCCCAGGCATTCATCTTACCACAAAACGAAAGCCCAAGGACATTTAATTCAGGGATCATATAAATGCATAACTTTTAAGATCAGAAGGGACCACTACATCATCTGTCCTCTCCTCCTGTATATCACAGGCCACTTCTAGGCTGAACCAGATAATCTGGGTTTAAATGAAGCATCTTGCCTTAGAAAGATCTCCCATTATGATGTAAGGATACCAGGACAGGGAGAATCCTCCAAATGGCAGCTTGTCCCAGCAGCTAATCACTCACACCATAAAAAGCTTCCACACGCCTTACTTTTCATGGAATTCATCAGGCTTTGGCTGCCAACCACTGATCTTTATTTTGGTTTTCTCTTCCAGGTTGTAAAACCCTTTAACCTGCTGTGTTCACCCCGTGAAGATGCTCAGAGATCCTGACCAAGTTATTCCTCAACCTTCCTACTGAAAAATTAACACTGAGATGCTTTCAAACCCTAGGAGGACTTCCTACAAATAATTTTTGTGGGTCTTTAGTCCTTCTTTTCCTATCTGGCCACAGAGCATGACTGTGGCTCTCCTACTCTCCTACACTCCTCCAAGGGTGCAGGATGATGTCAAACTGCTTCTAAAACAGGCCAGAAGAGGAAAAATCCCTTTGGAAGGATGTGAAGAAATGGGCCCCTCATCCATTTCAGTCATTGCTTTCTAGGACACGTCTCCCACTTCCCAGGCTGACCTAAATTCCTTCCTGTGAGACAGCAAAGTTTGTGTTTGTTTTGTGCCCTGGTCGTGGTTAATGCTGAGCTAATCGTTGTTCCACTGAATATTTTATCTGTGGGATTTCATATCAACCTCCCGCTCATTCATGAAAGTTTTCAATAGATTTGGGCCCAATATTGATCCCTGGAGAATACTACTAGGAAAACCCTCAGGCTCTTTGAGAGCTGCCAAGTATTAAGCCATTTCAGAGATCTCTTCATGCTATTTTTAGGGTTTGGGACTTTTTTTTTAAATGGGAACAGGCTGTGGAGTTGTCTCAAGCACTGTGTGGAAAGGCAAAGACAGGGCATCTACAAAGAAAACTTCATTATTTCCTTCAAGAATGGATCACCTATTTCCTCACAGATTGAAAAATACCATATTTTTCATAAAATCATACTGCCCAGATGCCATTTGGCCCAAATCAGGAGCTTCAGATTTATTCAACATTACTCAATATTACTTCTAGCCCTCAGGGATCATTAAAGTGGGAGGCTGGATGCTCCTAAATCATGAATCCCCAGCATTTTAGATCTAGGACAACTCAGGTCTCAGGTGTGCAAGGTCATCCTCAGAAGAGCCATGCATTAACCAGTGCCTGTTTATGGTAGCTTTACACCTAAATTCCTTGCTGAAGAGCCCAAAGTTAGACAGGATCAACCTGAGCACTGGGAAACCTGTGGAATTGTAAAGATCTCCTGACTCCTGGTAATAACCCTAAATTCAGGCCTCTGCACGACCCCTAAGCTTGCTCAGCAGCACACAAGGTTCTTGTTTCTCCAATTAGTTTCATTTGTACTCTGGTGAATTTTTGCACATTTCTCCCCAGCCAAAGCAGAAAGACGAGACTCCCACCGCACCTTTTCTTTTTATGGAACGACAGACCTGGCGCCCAGATTTCTTGGGGAAAAAACAGCTGGCATGAGGCTCTGCAGAGAAACAGAACTTTTGTCCCTGCAGAGAACTATTCAAATTTGATTTGAGGTACAGCTTTGGTGCAGTATGAAACAGGGAGATCCCGTTTCAGCTCCTTGCTGCCAAGCCCTGAGTTCACAAAAGCCGGGAATGCTGTCCAGGGGGGCAGGGACAGGGGCTGGGGATGGTGTTCTTGGATGACTACAAGATCAACGCTGCCAGCTGGCCTGTGCACAAAGCACAGAGACCCAAGAGACCCCACAAAGCCCTTGCCAGCTCCATCCAGGTGGTTCCCAAACTGGCACCCTGAAAGAGAGCGGGATTAGCCCGCTAAGGCACCTTAAAGGAGTCCTGCACCTCAAAGATCAAAGGCACGCTGGCTCTGGTTACACCTGCCTCCCTTGTGGGCATCCCTTACAAAAGGGTTTGGGCTGGGGGATTTGCTCAGGTGCATTTCACAGTGCTCACCACAAAAACCCCCAAATAATACAAGCCCCAAATACCCTTTTGTCCCTGGCCACAAAGGAGGGAGCCGTGCTTGGCCTGTAATGCAAGGGGACAGAAATGAGAGCAAGGAGCAGTGCCAGGTGCTCAGAGAGCTCCTCTGAAACACAAGACACCCTGTGCAGCTCAAAGGACTCTCTCCTCCCCTCCACCTCCAGCAGCTGGGAGGACAAAGCTCCCTCACTGCTGGGACAGCCCCAGCACCTCCCTGCAGGGCTGGCTCACAAGCAGGTGACATTTCTGCCTCTTGGCAGGACACTGCTGACCCTCCTGAACCCCTTTATCTATGTCTCACCCTCATCCCAAACAGAAGCCAGTGGCTTCAAAGAGTTGGGAGTCTCCTCAACCCCTTTATCCATGTCTCACTCTCATCCCAAACAGAAGCCAGTGGCTTCAAAGAGTTTGGAGTCTCCTTGCAGAGCTCAGGGCACTTGACTTCTCCATCTCAGTAGCAGAGGTGACCTTCTCATTGCTGCTCTTCACTCCTCCTTTTCTCCAGCCAGTGCAGACACACTCACAACAGGGTCAGTGCTTCTCACCTGTGGTTCTCGGGCCCTTCCAGGAAAGTAACAAGGAATAAAAAGCCTCAGGGATGAGAAGAAAGCCAGGCCTAGCACTGATGTGGCTGCCTGAAGGTCAAACACACTCATCCTTTTATTGGCATGAGAATTAAACCAGTTTTATTAAAGCAATCTGGCCGCTGTCTAAATAATGCTGTGGCCACACATGGGCTGGCTGAGAAACCCTCTGATGCACAGACTGGCTGAAGTGCAGGGGAGCTGAGGGAGCTGAGATCCCTTCTCCTGAGGTCTGGACAGTGGCTCTGGCCTCCTTCCAGCCACACAGGCTTGTGGCATCCATGAGATCAGCAGAGGTGCTGATGATCCCCAATCCCACTCGTCCTCAGCCCTTCCTGTGTGTGTGCACACCCCCAGCCTGGCAGCCAGCTCACGGCATCTGTAAGCCCTGTCAGGTTTGTGCAGCACAGCAAAGGGGCTGTGGGGAACGTTTCTTTTATTTGTCAGATTCCATTTCACACCGGTGAACCATAAAATTATAACCACAGCTTTTCCCGGCCTGTTACGGATCTGTGACATCTGTCTGTCTGTCTCTCTGCTACCCACACGGGTGCAGCCTGGTGGCAATAATGGATGTCCTGAAGGAGCAATTTCACCTCTGCTTCCCCAGGATTACAGCCTGCCTCTTCCCAAAGCAGCAATCCCTGCCCCTGGTTTATTAACCCAACAGCAGGCATGGAGAAAAGCCCTCACCCGGCACAGTCAGGAGAGTGGTTCCCTCAGCATTTACGGAGAGCAGGGAATTAGGAATGTGTTATCAAGCCAGATGAGGATCAGGTTGAAATCTCACCAAAATAAGAGGTGAGGAGGAGAGTTTCCATCCAGCTGCCTGGGATTTTACCTAAGGAGAGCTGTAGATGTCCTGCTGTAATGCCAGGAGTTACAATATCACCTTTTTGGCTTGTGTTTCAGGAAAACACAAGAGTTCATGCTCCTGTTCCTTTATGTCCTCCAGAGGACACACAGATTTTATAGGTGTTTGTCCCAAAAGGAGGTGAAGGGAAAGTGAGGTTTAACACTTATTTTATTTCTTGTTTCAGCCTCCACTCCCTGAACCAACAACTCCAAACATCCTTCCCTGTCTGAAGATCTTATTTATACCTTTGGAAACAGAAATAGTCTGGGAAGAAGGGAATACAAGCCAGGTAGGCGCCCAGCTCTAATTCCTCCCTGGCCAGAGACCCACATCTGCAGAA
Source organism: Chloropsis cyanopogon (assembly GCA_013400585.1). NCBI lineage: Eukaryota > Metazoa > Chordata > Aves > Passeriformes > Irenidae > Chloropsis > Chloropsis cyanopogon. The sequence goes on from WEZZ01014885.1 coordinate 218,377, forward strand.
CTTCTTTAATCTCCAATTCTCTCCATACAGCCAAAGCATCTCTGAAATGGACACAAAACCAACCCAGGACTATTTCTGCCCATTCCTTATGAAGGGAGGTGGGTTAAATCTGGAGCAGGGATTTTTTTTTCCCCCCACCATGCACAGCAGGAGTTAGATCCTATTTGCAGCTCCCAAGGATGCTGTGAAGCTCTGGGACTGGTGGGATTGCCTGGCACTAATGGGGGATGTTTAGAAAAGCATGTTCTGAATCCCTGGAAACATTTAGCTCAGCCAGTTTGTTTTCCTAAAAGATATGAAATATTGCTGAGCTGAGGGCTCAGAGCAGACATCTCCCCGAGGAGCTCTGTGACCTGAGTTATGCAGATCGCATTAGACAATCACACCAGTCTCTTTTAGCTTTCAATTCCATGAATTTATAAGTAGTCACCAAATAGTTCCAACCATAATTGTCAGCCTGGGTTGAAAAGAGCTTAGCTAGGCACGCAGGCTTTATGTGAAGTGAAAAGTTTTTATTATTATTATTATTTTTATTGCGGACGGGTTTCGTCTCGCTCAGCTTTAAACTCCATTTTCTCCATCAGGATGCAGATTTCACAAGACAAGTTGCCTGACCCTGTGACCAGGCCTGTAATGGGACTGGGACAGTAATTGCCATATTTGCCAGACAAGGATGAATTGCCTCTTCCAGATGAGCCACACAGACAGCAGAGATGAAGTTTATCATCGCCCTAAATGTGTTTTGTTTTCTGCTGATGCATAAACATCCCAGCAATTAGTTTGCTGTGTTAGGGTCTCTTTTCCACCTCATTTTCCTGAGGGTTTATATCAGAGGTTTTGTGGATATTGACAGCACAGGCTTTTAAGACAATTCACAGGGAAATAACAACTTAAAGAGTGGTCGGACATTGGAACCTGCCCAGGGGGGTGGAATCACATCCTTGGAAGTGTTCAAAAAACACCTGGATGGGGAACTTGGGGACATAGCTTGGTGTTTGCCTTGGCAGTGCTGAGTTAATGGTTGGTCTCGATGATCCTGGAGGGTTTTTTCCAGCCTGAATGATTCTGTGATTCTATGGCAATTCCAGCACCCTCAAATATTAGTGCATGAATCCAAATTCTTTGCTGTTTTGGGGTCTCTTACAGATTTAGAGCATTTGTGATACTGGAAACTCTGGGGAAGAAGAAGATGTTTGCTGGTGCTATAAAAGAGATTTACCAAGTTGAGAGTAATTAATTCAATTCCCACCTAATTAGACCAAGCAGCAGGGCTTCAAAAAAGCTCCCAGTCCTCTCCTACTGATTTCATAGAATCCTAGGATGGTTTGGGTTGGAAGGGACCTTCAATCTCATCCAGTCCCACCCCCTGCCATGACAGGGACACCTTCCATTATCGCAGGGTGCTCCAAGCCCCATCCAGCCTGGCCTTGGACACTTCCAGGGATGGGGCAATCACAGTTTCTCATTTCCTTCAAGACTTGGTCTGTAGGATCAGTGAGACCATCCCTGGTAGTTCCTACAACTTGACCACATCTGAATCCCTAACTTCAAATTCAGAGTAGCCCATGAAAAATCATCAAAATTGTTTTTTTGAATATAGACTGAACAGTTCCCCCCAGATCATGTCTGCAGAAATCATAATCCTTTCATAAAAGAATCTAATTGATTCGTTTTCCTATGAGTCCAGAGAGGTCAGATCTCAGTAAAATTCCATTTCACCAGAGCATTTAGTTATAGTTTCGAATTAACTTCTCCATTTCCTTGGCTTTGTTTGTGGTTTTTAATTTATTTTTTTCATACAATTTGTCAAGCAGAAGTTGATGCACGGCCCTCCTTGCAAAGGATAGCTCAGAGACCAATTAGTCAACCCAGGGATGGGCAAACTCCTCCTAACAGAGCTGCAGGACTGCCACAAAATGGCAGCTAAACAAAGATCTATCTAGCTTTTAAAAATATTAACCTTTTTATTGACACTGCCATCTATCAGAAGGTTTATTCTCTGAGTGATGAGGTGGGAGAAGCCAAAAGCTGAGCTAAAGGCCACCAGCTCCCCCATCATCCCACAGATGGGGAGCAAAAGCCCAGGGGTGCTTTTAGGCATAAAGGCTCACTAAGAAACCATTTTGGCAAAATAACGGAGATTAAAGCATGATTTAGAAGTACAATTTATATCAAATGCTTCCTTAATTACTTAGAAATTGACAGATTTAATAAAAACTAATATCCAGTCCTCTCCATCTCCTATTTCTGCTGTCAACTCCAGCGAGATGCTTCATAAAAGGGGAAAGGGTCCTATAAAAGCCAGGGTCTTGTATTAGGTATCTGCATTTTCTAACACCTAGAGAATGGTTTATAATCTGAATAATTTAGGTCTTCTAAATGTCTAGGCAGTTATTATTTTTTAAATTAAAAATCACATTAAAGCATTAAGCTGCAAAATGTTTCAATTTTTTTTTGAGGGTTTTTTTTTGTGCCTTTGCTTGCAAATGCATCACCAGGAATGTTGTTTAGAATGAAAGAATGAGGATTAAAACATAAATAACCACCTTAGTCCTTGTCCTGGGGAAATTCTATCCAACAATGGAGAGAATCATTGCCAGGACCCAATGCAAGGGCTGAAATTAAACTTCCATGGGGAGATGCTGGTTCACAGAATTCAGTCCACTGAGCCCTGGCAGATTGCAAGGAGCTGTTTTTAGGCTCAGCACATCAGAGAGGAGGCAAAAAACTTGTAATTTGCAAGTTATGCACCTGAATTTAGAAATGCTGAGCTGGTTTTGGAGCAATAAGAATAATCTTTTTCCCAAATAAACCTTTCCCCCAGAAAGGAATTAGAGGATCAGGAGTTATGCTGGAAATACCTGTGGTAGCAGTTTATCTGGGACAGCTGGAGGGGTGGGAGGTGAGCAGAACTTGGACCCAAAGCACAGGAGATGAAGGGTCTGAGGCAGAATAATCCTCCAGATCATAATTTGGATAAATATATATAAGCCATAAGTCATTAATGAGCAGAAGTCTGGGAGATCTCTCTGCAGAACCTGTCCCTGCGTGAGGGAACATTGTCCCTGTTAGCAGAGATCACTGAAATCCTGCATTTCACATTCTGAGAGGCAGAAACGGTGAGTGAGGACAATTAATTTTCACCTTTCATGAGAACAAGAGATGCTCTTCAAATTGTCCACCCAAAGGAAGGAAATTAAAACCTCTCCTGGATGTTAGACAAGAATTCCCAGGCTGGGTAAACAAAGCTGAATTCCCAGAGCATCCTTGAGCTCCCCTCACTGCTGGATGTTGATAAGCTGAGGACAAACCCCACGGATTATTGGGAAGGGAGGGGGGTCAGAGTGCAGCTCCACCTTTAACAAATTGGTTTTCAGTTTTTACCTTTTCTGCTTTGTTTTCTCCAGCTCCCTGCAGCCACTATTCCTTCATCCAGCAGGACTGGAAACTGGAATCTGCTCAGTGCTGTTTGTGAGGCAGGATCTCACCTGTCCGTGGGAGCTCAGGCTTGGGGAGCTGTTTCCTAATTTTTAGAGGTTAAAAACATCAGCCTCAAAAGAGGGATTTGCTAGAGAAGCTGTTCTGCTCTTTTCTCCTCAATATTTTTTTTTTTTCAGTTAAACTTTAGGGAAGGGCTGAGGATTGCAAATGTGATATTTGGCTAGGAAGGATCCTAGCATGAGGAAGCACCACTCTTCCTCTTGGTTTGAAAAGACCAGTCTATTTAAGGTTCAAACCCATCTGTTGCTCCCCCCACTGCAGCTCCATCCCTTTTGTTGCCTGGCTGCCAGTGAGAGGATGCCACTTTCCTTCCTCTGGCTCAAACCCGTGGTGTTGCTGGTGGTACATCACGGATTATTCCCTAAATCTTGGTTGTGTGACGATGTGACATCTCAACAGAGCTCCCTGCCAGCTGATGCCACCATCCCAGACAGAGACATTTACCTGGGAAGTTGCTGCTGCCTTTGAAAACAGGAAAAGGACAGGTAAATAAACCTCCTCCTACACAGCTCCCTCCTCTAATATTGCCTGTCACCTGCTGGTGTCCTCAAAATTTAAAGCCAGCTTCCTCCATCAGGGTTATTATGTCTTCCTGAATCCAAAAGAATCTCAGATTTGAGTGGCAAAACCTTCAGATTTGGGGGTGTGGGAGACCCACTTCATTATCCCTTACCATGGACGTGGGAAAAGACCTCCAAGACCATCAAATCCAACCTTCAACCAAAATACCCCTGTACCCACTAAACTAACTTCAACCAAGGGTGAAGTGCCAGATCTGCTCACTTTTTGAGTGTTTCCAGAGATGGTGATTCCACCACTGCTTTTGGCAACCCATTCCAATTCTTAACCACTCCTTCAGTGAAGAAATTTTATCTAATATTCAATGTGAACATCCCCTGCCACAACTTGAGGCTGTTTCCTCTTGTGCTGTCACTTTTCTGGGAGAAGAGCTTGACCCACGGACCCCCACCTCACCACAGCCTCCTTTCTAGGTAGTTGTAGGGTGTGATAAAGTCTCCCCTGAGTATCCTTTTCTCCAGAAAAGAATATGAATTATTCTTTCTGCCAGCAAGATCCTCAGCACAAAGCCCCACATCTTTTGCTGAAGGCTCCTTGTGCCTGAAGGTGGAGACTGAATTAAGTCCCACCTCTGATTCTCAGAGTAGAAGCAGAACTACTACTCTGAGTAGGACTTGTGCTACTTCATCTGCATTTCTCACCTGTTTCAGATCAAAAAGAGGGTTCAGCTGAGGGCACATTAATGACAACCAAAGCCATCACTGCAGACATGGTTCAGGTACATGAGCTTCACCAGTTTTGGAGGAAATGAGCTCACATACGTGAGCGAAGCCTTGAGTAATAACATTTTAGCAGCTCTCAGATGACACAGGAGAACTGAAGAAATGTCAAACCTAACCCCATTATTCAAAAATAGGAGCACGCGATTAGACAAGCAATTATACACCGAGGAGCTTAACATAAATTGTGGGTAAAAATATCAGAAACAATTTCTCAGGATTTAGTGAGGGAAGCACCTTGTAAAGCATAATTGGATTAGAGGAGACAGCCAGCATGGATTTACAAGCAGGAGGTCTTTTGCTTAACTAACTTGTGGGGAGTTCTTTGAAGCTGCAGCGTTACTGCCAAGGTAGGCAAGGGAAATGGAATAGATGTTATGCACTGAGATTTCCCAAAAGCAATTGGAGAAGTTGTACAGTGAGATTACCAGCTAATGGAAGCAGCCGTGCTACAAAAGTGGGCTGGCTTAGAAAAATGGCTCAGAAGCAGAAAACAGCCAGTGTGTGGGCTGGCTTGCCATGTTCCCTCTCAACCTCAAAAGGGAGTGATTTAAGTGCTTGGCCTGGGGGAGAAGGAGGTGGAGGGCTTCAGGCTCAGAGATCTCTCCTGCTCAGATTTCAGAGAGCTCCCAGCCCTCGGCAATGTGCACATCTCCCAGCTGAGCTCAGTTTATCAGTGCCCAGGATGGGGACAACCCAGGGAGATCATTCCTCCTCCACACAGAGGTACAGTTCACAGGCTGCTCACAGGCCGCTCACGGAAGGAAAAGCAACTTTTCTTGCCCTGAATGAGTGAGGAAACTGAGGCACAAGCAGGAAAAGGTGCTTGAGCTCATCCAGATCAGTGCCAAAAGGAGCACAGATCCCTCTGGCTCGTGTTGCCCCACAGCATGTCCAAAGCAGAGGATTTTTGTGCAGGGTGAGCACAGCTGTCCTTGCCACAGGAGAGGCCACCCCCACAGGGAAAGAGGAAAGGTTTTGGGAAAGATGGATGCCTCAAGGAGTGAGCAGGCAAAGGTGGAGTGGTGGCAGCAGGCACAGAGCCCTGCAGCAGGAGATGCTCTGCTCTCAACCCTCAGCTGTAGCCACAGACGAATTTCATGGACTCACAGAGTGGTTTGGGTTGGAAATGATTTCAAAGATCATCCAGTGCCACGCCATGCCATGGGCAGGGACACCTTCCACTGTCCCAGGGTGCTCCAAGCCCTGTCCAGCCTGGCCTTGGACACTTCCAGGGATCCAGGGGCAGCCCCAGCTGCTCTGGGCAAGTTGTGCCAGGGCCTCCCCACCCTCCCAGCCAGAAACTCCCTCCTAACATCAAATGTAAATCTCTCCTCTTCTATTTTTAAATCACTTCCTATCAGGACATGTCCAGTAAAAAGCCACTCTCCCTCTTTCTTAAAAGCTCCCTTTAAGTGCTGAAAAGCCCCAATAAATTCAGCCCAGAGCCTTCTCTTCTCCAGGCTGGACACCCCCAGCTCCCCCAGCCTGGCTCCAGAGCAGAGGGAGCATCTCTGTGGCCTCCTCTGGGCCTGCTCTGAGATCTGTGCATTTCCATCAAGAGGGAGCTAAAGGAGAGGATGTGAGTGATGGGATTTAAATCACAGTCCCCAAAGCTCGTCCCAGGAGCCAGCTGTTCCCTCTGCTCCTTTTCCACACCATGTCTCAGTAGCAAGCAGTATTTTGCTCCCAGTCCCAGCTGCTTTTCTTGGCTGCCCTTGGAGCCTCCAGAGCTGATAATGCTGGAATCCAGGTTCAGGGCAGTCCTGCTGCCACCCAACAACAGCGGGATCAGCACATTCCCAGGGACTCTGCAGGGCTTTTATGGGATGCCCTGCAGAGCCCAGTCCAGCTCACAAACCTCACCCTGCCTCTCTCCTCCTCCAGCTCTGTCTGTCATCCACATCACTCCTCCTGGCATCCTCATTCCCTGATTCCCTCTTCCCGCTTTCCCCCAGAACATGACCCACGTTTGTTATAGATCATTGTATTTACAAAGCTTAAGCTGAAAATCAATTTTAATTACCAAAATCAGATTGCCGTATCAATAAATCACCGGGGCCCTCTCGGAGACACGGACAGAAGGTTGCACCTGGATGTGGAGGGAAGGGGAGATAATGGCTCATTTTCCCATCAGGACCCTCCCTGCATTCACTGGACAATATTCATCAGTGTCATTATCTTTTGTATTAATATGTAAAGGGCTACAAAAGGGACACGAATAAAACTGGAGCCAGTTTTAAGCAAATTGGGTTGGCCAAAACTTGATTTACCCGTGACCTCCTGACCAGAGCTGTTTTAAAAATATATGTTTAGGATAATTTGTGATTACCCATCACCATTTCTACCAGAGTCACCTTTACTGGGATGTGTGCTGCTTCAAGAGATTTTCTTCTTTCTCTTCCAACATTTTTCAAGACAGGCCCAAAGCTGCAAGAGGAAAGATGCTCCAGCCCAGAGGGTGGCTGGGATATGGGATATCCCAAAAGGTATTCGGCTCCTGTACCATGATGGATAAACCTTTCTTCAGAGGGAACCTAAGGCCTACCTACTGCCAAACTTCAGGCACCCTTGGAGAGGCCACCACAGCCAAATCAAGCCTAATTTGACAATTATTTAGGTACCTTTGTGTCCAGATCACAGAGGGATGTAGAGGGTTGCCATCACTGACATCAGAGAGAAGAAAAAGATTATTTAATCTGAGATCAGCCCACAGCAGAAAGCCATGATCACACCAACCCTCCAAGGCAGACACAAGAATATCACTGCTCTTGGCAACCCCAGACCCTTTCCCTGGGCACTGCTCACCACTTGGGATTCCTTTGGGAATCCACCTTATCAGAGCCAAACCCTGGGGATTTCTGTAAATTTGCATCTCCTTAGAAAAGTCTAATTAAAATAAAAGCTTGAGTTTTGTCTCTTTTTCCTGATGCACAACTGCCAAGGACTTTCTGCACCTTCCCTTGCAAAATTAGACCAAGTCTGGGAAGGCCAAGTGTGAGGGACACTTGGTGAAAAATTGGGTAAAAGAATTGTCTTCAGAGAGCTGTCCAGAAGCACCTGGGAACAGACACACATTGTCTCATCCATCAAAGCTGTTCTCCCTTGGCTCTCATTTCCCTTCTAATGGATACATCAGGCAGGGTACCAGGGAACAAATAAACAAATTGGAATTTAATGGAATAAATGGTAACCCCCACCTTGGACTCCCATCAGGGCAAAAAAAGGAGAAACATATAAAGCAGTTCCAAAAAGAAAGAGGTGAGAGATGGTGAATTTGAGAAAAGCCCAGAGACTTCCTCCACCCTCCTCCTGCATCCTGGATGTGGGAACTGCATCCAAGCCAGAGAGAGTCAGACAAAATCAGACTCAGATGGAGAAAACAAAGCTCCTGTGAGGAAAAAGAGCTTCCTTGGCAGTCAGCAGAGACATTTCTTGCAAAGATACCTCTTTTATCTCCCTGATACTTTTATGAGCACCCAGATGATGCTGCCAGAGGAATGAGGTCAGCAAAGGCCAAGCCAGATCTTCCCACCAGAGGTGATAACAGCTCCTGGCTGGATCTCTGGCAGTTTCCTCTAGTGCTAAGCCCCCAGGAGTTATTGGAGGTGATAAGTTCCCCCTCACAGCCCATCTCTTCATGTTGCATCTCCCCCTGTTCACCCTGGGTGGATGACACACAGCTGAGCCCTTGCTGAATGCAGCTTCCAGGGCCTGCATCCTTTTTTTCTGTAACCTCACAAGGCCCTCTCAGTTCTTAGCATTAGAATTTCGACCAACCAGCCTCCATTTGGGGCAGGAACACTCCCTGAGTGAACCAGGCTGCAGGAGGACAGGGAAAACCCAATCCTGTGTCACTGCAGATGAGCCGGACCACGGGAACAAGGCGGATTTTTGGCAGTTTCTGCTGGGCCTGGTGTTTTTCCAGCTCTCTTGCCCTTTTTCCGCCGTGGGTGGCAGCAGGAGTGCCAGCTGTTGGCAGTCTGTGTGCTTGTCACCCACCCACGGCCCCACGTGTCCTCTCCCAATGCTCCAGCCTGATGCACAAGGAGGAATTTTCCGGGAATTCGCGGCGCCGAGTGATTGCAAGGCAGGATGACTCTGCTCTTCCACAGATGGTCCCTCTTGCCACGGTCTCCTCTCCAGAGTGGATTTCTGTGCTCAGGGCCCTTCCCAGATGCTAATATTAGCCAGGCACTCCATTCCCATGCTTACCATGGAAGTTTTACTGGAGGCACCTGCAGGAGAGAGGCCAAGGGTTTGCTGGATGGTTGAAAAGAGCTTTGGGCCTGAAATATCAGTTCTCAAGCCCTCCTCCCACACACTCAAACTCAGGAGGGAGAGGAATTTTCTCTTTTATCTTCCTAATAACCCTAAAGCTTAACAAGGGACCAGCAGGTGGAATAATGGCTCTTCTGCTCCATGTTTGAGGACTTACAGGTGTGGCATGTGGGTACATTATTCAGCAGTGGCCTTGGCAATGCTTTGTTAATGGTTGGACTTGATGATCTTGGAGGTCTTTTCCAACCTAAAGAGTCCTTCGATTCTGTAAAAAAAGAAATCTAAGCATTTTCTGGGTTTGGTTTTGTTTTGGTTTGGGTTTTTTCACTTTAATAAATTTACACCGAGACACAGATTTTTTTTCTTCCTGGAAAAGCAGAGAATAAGAGTAAGAACTGACACGAATTTGGTCTCATTGTCTTCCCCGAACAATGACAATTCAGTTTTGTCTATAAATAAAAGACTGATATTAAGAGGGAGATGAATGCATTCATGAAAAATTTTGAATGAGGTAAAAAATAAAAGGCACAATTGTCTCTGTGACCGAAAATATATGTCTTTGTTGGTGCCTCCAAAGCTTCCTTTTTTGCATTTGGTTGCTGGTTTCTTGCATATGTTACTCATCACCCAGCAACTGCGTCTACTGTACATACATGTGTTTTATTTTATATATTTTTTCAAGTGGCTGAACATTTGACCCAAAGATTCCTTATGAAGGCAGGGCATTTTTTGTTGATTGGGTTTTGGATTTTTTTAATGATAATGATGCAAAAAAAAGAAAAAATAGGGAAAAATGGGGAAAACAACAGTTGGACTCTTCCATCTTTCTGTGTGAGGTTATCATGACACGGGACAAGTCAGAATGATCATCCTTGCAGGAATGGCATCCAAATAATGAGATTCCAATGAATTGCTTCTTTCCTCTTTGCTTTTGCCAAAGTTTCAATAGTTCCATTCGCATTTTGGTTTCCTGCTTCAGCTGAAGGATATATCCTTGCTACTTGGCAGGGAAATTTTCCTTGTGGATGGTGTTTTTTATCATATTTAGACATTTTTCTGGTTATCAGCATGGGGATTGTTTTATTATCTAAATACGTACAGTGGTGTCAGTAAAGCCCCCTCTGCAGAAACCTTAAAGCCGTAAAACTGGTGCCTTGATGCAAGATGACAAAATCTCTTAAATGCTGACTCTCTTCTTCAGGATGCCTTTGGATTTAGACTTTAAACCTCACTTGAGATGGCTCTTGAGACAAGAATTTTGCTGGCCTTCAAGCAGGTGTCTTCTAGCCCAGAGTGGGCACCTTGATGTGTCCCCTTGGTGGAGACATGAAAAAGACCTGAGCCCCTCTTACCCTTTGCTCTGTTTCAAGGTGGAGTTCATTAAGGGAAATCCCTGGTTTGATTTGGGTTTGTTTTTTTTTCTTTTTTTTTTTTGGTTAGGAGATTGCCACAGTCCACTCCCACCTTGCAGGATTGAAGTCCTATCAGATCCTGTGGGTATTCTTGGGAAATAGGGATCATGAGGCTGAACTGTCTTCGCTCACACCCAAAAAAGAAAATCCTTTCAAACCTCCAAATCTGGATGGGATTCACCAGGAAGTTAATTCTGCACACAACTCCCTCTCATTCCAGCCATCTCCTCCTTGTCCTGGCTCCATTTCAGTGCTGGGTCAGGTAATTTTTCCTCCTGCCCATGATCAAAAGCAAGGCCCAGCCATGGCTACAGGTCTGATTTGGCAAAGTCTTCTCAAAAGAAACAATTCCCGGAGCAGTCTGAGCTCCTGGAGAACGCTCGGGCGGTCTGACAGCTGATGCTGTTTTGTGCACTCAGCTATCCTTTCATTCACCAGAAATGTATTGCATTAAGATTTATTAAATTACATTTATTAAATTAAGAAATAAACTTGAAGCGAGCTGCCTCCATTTGCATAATGGGAGGCTGTGCAGCAGATGGGGAATGGGGACCGTGGGCAGGCAGGAGCCTGCAAGTTTGGGAGATGGATATCCTCCAGAAAATTCTCCCAGTTGTCTCTGAATGGAAAATAACCACAGTTTCCATGGACTGGGTGGTGACAGCAGGGTCAGTGGCAGGGGACAATGAGCAAACTCCTGGACCCCAGCTGGCCGGGACAACTTTATCTATTCAGCTTGTTCATCTGGAGCTGGCTCGTATTCCCAAACAAACCTTTGGAGGACTTCTGGAAAAGCATAGCAAATACAAACAAATGTAATTTTCCCAAGAGGGCAAGTGCTGCCCAGATAATCACACAACTCTGCACAAATAAAGCTGGCAGTGATTTCTGTTCCAATTCAGCAAAGTGGAGGAGAACCTCTGGCCAGAGGAAGTCCTAGGTCTCCTTTTAATTAATTGATTTGTTAATTTTGATACCTAGCAATTATCTCATCGTCACCTGATCAGTGTCTGGTTAAATAACAAAGTCTGGAAGACAAACAAGGAAAGGCTCCTGGGGCAGCAGAGAAAGCTGATGAAATTAGGAGCAATTTATGCTTCATAATCCTGATCCTGCTTTAATAAACAGTTTCATGCCAGGTAAGGATCCTGTTGGTGGCATGAATTGCTCTGTCCCCACACAGAGGCAATCCCAGCAAGACTTCCTGGCTATTAGTCAATTATTTACCTGATTAACAGATTCCCTGTTAAGCTGCATATCAGGTATTTATCACTGAAATTAACTTAGAGAAATGAGTGCACAATTGCAAGGAATTGCTCAAAGCCAGCTGGAGAGACATGGAATGAGATGCTGCTTGGCTAAAACATCTCTAACTCAGCTTGTCCTGGATCCCCTTCATTGTGGCTGATCCCATCCCAGAACTCCAGAGGACCGAGCTTAGAGAATTGCTTGTGCTGAGCCAGACGTGGGTTATCAGAGAATGGCCTGGAAGAACCTTAGAGATCATCCAGCTCCAGCCCTCTGCCATGGGCAGGGACACAGGGAACCTTTGGACACCAGATCCGAGAGGATGGGATGAAGGGACAGAGCAGGCAGAGGGGAAAAAAGAGAGATGAGCATCAGGTGAGGGTGAACAGCTCAGGACAGCACTAGCAAGGCCTGAAGGCCAGGAGGTCAGTGAGGTCCAAGGATTAAAATTAACCATTGACCTGATTTTCTGCATTTCCACCTGTGCTGAGTTTCCCAGCACAGTGGGAAACTGGGCCACGTCTGTTCCACTGACAGAAGGGGGTTTGTACTTCTGATTTTGTGGTGTCTTTTTCCTGCTCTAAGTGAAACCAAAAACTTCCTTCTCCCACGGGAGAGATTTTAGCTGTCTCCTACCTATTGCTGAATTCCAGAGCTCACTGATCATCAAACAACCCTTCCCCCACAAAAAGCTGTCCATTAATGATCTCCAGGAGAAACAAATCAGACCTGGCTCATTGATTTGAACCTAAACTGGCCACAGAGCTGGAATTAAGATCAGCTGTGGAGAAGTGGTCAGACCTACATCAGCAAATTGTAGGTCAGGGTGGTCGAGTCCTGGATTAGTTAAACCGCAGATCCACAGTGGTGAGAGGCTGCTAAGAGCTTCTGACACCTCTGTGCCACACAGAGCTGGCACTGGGTGGACTTTGGAGTTAAAACTCCCCAGCCCTGGACTACGGAGCATCTGGTGTGCAGATCTCCCTGGTGCTAATTCCTCACAGATCAACCTTCATTAGAGCAAATACCTGACAAGTTACAGCTCCTGCGTTTCTTCCTCGGAGTTATATTTAGTTTTATATTTATATTCCTGGTCTAGCTGTATCCTTGTGTTTATTCCCCCAGGCACGTGTTACAGCCAACTCCAAAATGCTGATATGTTCTAGGTGTTGGTGACAAGATGTAAAACCTGCAGGGCTGCTTTTGCAAATGCTGTTTGCACAAGTTTTTGCAGTCCCCACCTCAGGAAAAGATTTGCTTGCATTGCTTTCCTTTATTTTCCATTTGTTCAGTTTAGTAAAAATGTCATAAACCAGTAAAAGCAAAGGAAAACTGTGTTCTTCTATGCATTAAGTCTCAAACCTCAATTTTCATTGGTTTCTCCTCTTACAACATGGTGAAAATGTGACTTTCATCACCAGAGCTCACACACTGTGGGGCAAAACTTTAGCACTATAAATTGTATATTTGAGTTCAGGGCTCATCCAAAACCACCAGTTTATATTTCCACAGAAGTTAAGTTAGACTTTGGACTTGTTTACACACAAGCATTATGTGAATTTAACTTAACCTAGCATATTTCAACCAGAATTTAATTTCAACTAGCATATTTCAACCTGAGTATGTTGTTCGTTGACTTTTATTTCGGTTTAAAACTTTATTTTGTTGGGGTTTTTTTTAGCTGAGCTACTACTCTGCATCATCCAACAGCAGCTAAACAGACATAGAAACTGTGAATAAATAAATGGAACAGCACCATAAAAAATGCTGAGCATATCTAAACACACCAGTTTAAAAATGGACCCTGGAATAAATCTTGAGTGTCTGAGGATGTATGGATTTTAGTGTGGCACCTAGGAGTGCTTTGAAAATCTCTTACTCTGCTTTCTCTTGAGAAAATTATGGAAAATTCCATTCAACTCTTAGCCAGAGCTGCTCGACTCTGATTCCCTGGAGAGAAGGAGCTGGGAGGCAGAGTTCAGCATGGCACTGTGTGATTGCACTATTTTCAAATGGAGACTCGGCATCAACAGAGGAAGCCAGTCCTCTTCTGCTTAAAGGATCAGAAGAGAATCAGAAGAGACAACAGAACAATATTCTTTGGGCAAATCAGGCATTTCTGGCCATCCTGGAAGCACTGGCATGTGCATGTTGTCCCATGGCATTAAAATGAAATCCCTGACTCCCAGCATGTTTTAATGCATGATTCACCATTTCCCCTGTGGGTTTCTTTTTTATGTGTTCCCCTTCAGGCTCAGAATCTCCACTTCTGCGTGAAAACACCTCCAAGACAATTTTCCAGGGGCAGCAATTTAAGAAACAAGAAGGAACATGCCCCACAACATGAGCTGACATCTGCAACGCACTGAAAACTCATCCTTCCTAGAAAACTCCACAGAATCACAGAATTCACAGAATGACCAGGTTGGGAGAGCCCTTCAAGACCATCAAGCCCAGCCCAACAGCTGAGCCAGCCCCTGGCACCCAGTGCCACATCCAGGCTTTGTTAAACACACCAGGAATGGTGACTCCACCACCTCCTCGGGCAGCCATTCCAGAACTTTCTCACCCTTTCAGTAAAAAACGTTTTCCTAATATCCAACCTGGATTTCCTTTGGTGCAGCTTGAGCACTGAGCTGATGTTGGGAAGGCGCTGCCTCTGCAAGGAGGGGAAAGGAGCCAGCGCTTCCCTTCTGCCCAGCCCGCTGCGCCCATTCCGGGTTCTGTGTTTGGGATACGGATCCATCCACAGCGGGCAGCTGTTCCAAGGAAAGCACGTTGTGGGCAGAGCTGTGGGAAGGCAGGGATGCAGGAGCACAGCACTGGAGGTCCTGCCCTGGCATCACGGAGCGCATGGCACTGCGGGCATGAAGAGCGTCATGTTTGCAGCATGGCGGGGCAGCACGGGGATGGGTTGGGAGGGTGTTGGAGCAGGGTGTGGGTGTGCAGCTGTGGGTGTTGAGACAAGGTCCTTGTGATGTCTGGGGAGACACAGCCACGTTTTTCTTGTATTGCACCCGTTTTGCAGCCTTTTTGTGCTCCGTGTTTTGTGGAGCCTCTGCACGGTGTGTTTCATGAGCGTGTCCCCCAGCTCGTGCACTGATGGAATGATGGAATGGTTTGGGTTGGGAGGAACCTGAAAGATCATCTCATTCCCCTCCCTCTGCCACGGGTAGGGACACCTTCCACTATCCCAGCTTGCTCCAAGCTCCATCCAATCTGGCCTGGAACACTTCCAGGGATCCAGGGGCAGCCACAGCTTCTCTGGGCAACCTGTGCCAGGGCCTGCCCACCCTCCCAGCCAAGAATTTCTTCCCACTATCAAAACTACTCCTTCCCTCTGTCAATATAAAGCCATTCCCCCTTGTCCTATCACTCCACGCCCTTGTCCCAAGTCCCTCTCCAGCTCTCCTGGAGCCCCTTTAGGCACTGGAAGGTCTCCCCAGATCCTTCTCCAGCTTGAATACTCCAACTCTTCTGCCTGTCTTCATAGGAGAGTCTCTGTCTGTAATCTAGATTGAGGTGTGTGCTTCAATCACACGAATCCTGTAATAATAATGTTCAAATACACATTAGAGACAGTGCTGTACCACCCCCTGTGCCAGGCAGGTGTGTGTGCAGTGTGCTCCAGATCCCGTGCAGCGTCCAACACTGGGGGACACCTGACAGGACAAAGTCCCCTAAAGTGCTGTCTGGTAAGAAAAACCCTATTTAAATACGCCCATGTCACCAACAGAGACACAGCGTGACATTTCCACTGCCTGGAGGGAAAATATTTTATGCAGCTGCACCACACATTAGGTTTGTCAAACAAGTCAAGGGAAAAGGAGATCCATCTTGCATCTCATCTCCAGGATGGGGATGGCAAAAGCAGCAGCCTGGAAAGCTCTGCATGCATGAGACACTCTGAACCTTCACTCTCTGTCTCACTCCTTCCAGAAAAACATTATGAGCCATGAGGGAGGCAGAAGGACAGGAAAAAACCCATACATATGCTTTAAGTATATAAGCAAATATGAATATAAGTAATGAATACTGAATAACACAAAATAATTGTATTGAATATAAGTAATGAAAATGAAATAACAAAAAAATAAAGCTGTGAATGTGATCAGAGCAGCTGGGTTGTCACACTACCCCTGACAGTGTTGCTTGTCTCACTTCCATCTCATCCCTCACCTCCTGAGTGTCCTCTCTTCCTACAATCACTGAAGGATTGGTGCTTTACTGTTAGAAATTACCTTTTCTAGCACAGACTACAGGGATGTCCATGGGAACTCAGACTGTGTAGGTCCAACTCCCATCTCAAGCTGACCAACCATTTCCAACCCATCTCTTGCTCCTCTCTATCTGTGTCTTTGTGCATAAAATGTTAATGGAAGGGAATAGAATGGATTAAATTGCCACCTTTTATTGGATCAACTCAAAATTTAATAAATCATTCGCAGTTTTGGGTTAGACTTGAATATCCACAATGTTTTTTTCCATTTCTTCTGCAGACATTTAAGCTGATTATTAGATCTGCTACAGGGTGATACTTCCATTTAACTCATTCTCTCTAAACACATTATCTGACTTAGATAGATGTAGAAAAATCCCCCCACATTTTTCCTGTGGCATATACAGGCTATTTATTCCTGGTTTTCCTAATTATTATTCACAGTAAGCACTTGCTGCATGGCATTTTGGCATGTGCTGCTAGGATGGACTTGTCCACTGAGAGCAGAATTAAAACCTTTCCAGAGATGCAGCATCAATAGATTTAAGATCCCTTCTTGGCTGAGGTATCCCAAAGGAAAATGATGAAGTTTAGAAGCAGATGATGTCTGGAATATTGGGCAACAGCAGGGGTCTCTTCTGTAGGATCCACCACTGCACATCCCAGTGTTTCAGCAGGATTCCCAGCAGAGGGGAAAAATAGTGGGAGGTTGAAAATGGTGATTGAGGGTTGTTTAATTTACCTTGTTTGGTAAAAAGAGACAGTGGAGCAAGGGAGGTTAAGTCATGGATAAAGCCAGGCATGCCATTGATGGGAAATCAAAATTCACCAAAAAAAGAGCTTTTTATGGTCTACGGAGTATCTTAGAGGGGGGGTAGGATATCAGGATATCCCAAAATGTGTTGCCTGGGCCACAGTCAGACACTCAACATCCAGTCCAGTGCCCCTGATGACCCTTTCAGGTGGACAATTAGCCAGGAATGCCAGGCTTTGGCTCCTGGTGAATTGAGAGAACCAGTCCTGAAATATGTGGCTGTTTTAAAGAGAATTCTGCCATTTCTGTGCTGCTTGCAGGGTCTGGCAGCACTGAGGAGCAGCAGGCTGGCTTGTTGACTGTCCCTTAACGTTATCACAGTCGGTGTGTCAAACACGGTTTGGGACCACAGAGGGATTGGAGAAATTCCTGCAGGGTTTGATCAAGAAACCCGTCTGCCAGGCTGGCCAGGTCTGTGTGTCCATCCAGGACACAGCAGGATGCTCTCTCTGGGACAGCTGTCCTGCAAAGGCTTCTGGAGTTTGTTGGAAAGTGAACCAGGACTGCTCAGCTCGGTGTGAAATCCCTGGCATTAAACGACACGGGCAGCGCAATCCCTGCTTCTGCAACAGATGGAGTGAATTCCAGGCCAGCCTCTGCTTTGCAAACACTCCCAGGAACAGCTTCCCCATCAGCAGAGCTGCTGCTGCTGCCACTGACTCACCACAGCATCCCAAACTCAGGCCTGGCCAAGCACAGACCACAGGGAATGTCCTTGTCCCCATCCCAGCCGGCTCAGGCTGCGTCCCAAAGGTCAAAGGGCCAAGTCTTTTGGTGTGAGAGATAAAAGCAGCTCTGTTCCTGCCAAAATATAATCTGAGCCATCCATCCTGGGAAGGTGGTGGGGAAATGGTGGATTTGAAAGCTCCTGGTTGTTTACAGCTCTTGGCTGTGCCTGATACTTTGAGTGCTGGATGAATCCCTCACAATTCTGGGGTCAGAGCATCCTCCCTGCAGCTTCTCTGCAGGATTTCCCTGGAGATCCATCACCAGGCACATACAAAGGGCTCCCAGCCCTCTCATTCCACCTCTGCCTTCCCCACCATGAGAGGAACCTGAGCCATGACAGGGCTAATCAAAGAAGACACACCCTGGGGACTCCCCATCACTGAAAGTTGTCATTGTCACCCAAGGACTCCTTCCTCCACCTCTTAGCTGCAAGATCAGAGCTTCTCCTCCTTTCTGAAGTGTTTTCTGCAGGTGTAAGACACAGCTCTTGGCCACTTCATCACTGCCCATCCCTCCCTGAAACTGGACCTTTGTGATGATGACAAAAACCAGTCAGGGACACAAAGAGTTTGGCTACAGGAACAAGATTTCATCCTGAAACAGTGTCAGAGTGAGGACAGTGCTCCCCCCACATCCCACAGGGCAGCCACAGAGCTGAGTAGGCTCTGGGTTGGGCACCCGAGCTCCCCAAAACCACCAGGAAATTTGGGGTTTTATCTTCATTCTGTGGTATAATCTGACATCTGCTGCTGAAAACATCTTCCCAGGCACACCATAATTTATTTGTACTAATGGGTTAGCACTGATGAATTTATGGAGACAGGTAAATAGGAAGAATGTTTTTCACCACTGTAACACTTTTTAACCTATTCTCATCTTTTCTGTCCATACTTCCATAATTTTTAAAGAAAGTTCAAAGATAAAATAAAAGTAATTCTCCCAGCCTGCAGGTGGCCAATGCAGCATTCCAAGACCTTAATTCTCATTCTTTAATTTGACTCAAATCTAGAGCTTTCCCTGTCTGGCTCTAACCATTTAGATGTACAGAAAAGGCTCTAAAAGTGCAGATTCAGGCCAGAGAAAACACTGTGCTTAGAGTTTCTCTTGCAGGATATGCTCATTTTCCCCCCACAAATAAAACAAAACAGCAGAAGAAATTAAATTACTGATTCCAGCCTCAAAATAACTCTTGTAACAACTTGCTGCTGAACCAGGTGTCTGAACACTCACGCCAACACCCCAAGATGTGCCCACACACAAAACCCAACTCCCAGCCCCTCCAGGTCTCCTTCTGTGCCAGTTTTCTGATCAAACTCACTTCAGGAATCATCAGTTTCATCTTCCCTCACCTACATCAACGTTTTTCCCTGTGTCCATGGTCATTACAGGCTTTTGTACCTTTTTGCTCCCTCTTCAAAGCCAATCCTTTCATTCCCACTCCATTGTCATGGAAGGACTCGGGACTTTTGACAAAGAAAAATGATAAATTTTATTACAATTCATCTCATCCCCCTCTTTTCCCCTCCCTATCCACTGGCCCAGAATCTGGCAGGAGCTGTGATGCTGCAGGTCAGCACTGGAGGCTGCCTGCCCTCCAGTTTACCTGAACATTGCATGGAATTAATGGATATCACAGGAAGAACAAAGTGCATCCCCACATCAAGGGAAGACCGTAAAAATCACACATCCAGCTCTGCTCAGAAAAATCTCCTTTTTTTTTTTTTTTTTTTTTTTTTGTGGGAAGATCAGTAGAGCTTACAAATCATCCACCCTTCCATATAGATATATTTGGAAACTACTATTCGCCCCAAAATAAATCTCTTTGCTGAGCATACAACCACCTGAGGACACACAGTAGCTTGCAATAATCTTATAAATATTAGGTGTCTTTGTCTCCTTATCATTATTCATCTCCTGGTGCCATGAAAGCACATAATAAAAATAATCATTACAAAAACCTTAGAGAGGACATTATTTGGAAGAACAGGGATCATTTAAAAGCGTGACCTGTCAACCCAATGGTGCAGCCAATGGAAACTAGGTCAAAAATACAGAGCAAAAGTCTTCAGTGGGCACAGGAAATAATGTCAAAAACTGGGAGAATGTTGAAGCTGTACAAGGGCAGAAGTTAGGGAAAAAAATTATAGTAAACAAATTTTCTCTTGTTATGTCTGCCAGCCCTCAGAATAAATCTATGAACTGGGATCAAACTGAAATTTAAATATTTCTGGGGTTTTTTTTTCTCTCCCCTTACCAAAAGGACATTAACAAAAAACAATGAGTGGTCCGTAAAGGAAAAAATCATTTCATTTTAGTCTCCTGCAAGGAAGGGGAAGAAATAAACTGCTATATATAAGAGAGGAGAAAGTCTTTAAACAATAGACTTCAGGACAAAATATGCATCCAAGATGCAAAAAAAAAAAAAGTGTTTAGAGGGTGGTTGTTCAACAAAGTGGTTGAACTCCACAAGAACACAGACTCTTCCTTTCCAAAAAAAACGACTCCTTCAAATAGCCCAGCTTTGTTTTGTCCAGGGTTTTCTCTTTCCAGAGTACAGTGAGGATCCCCCAGGGAGAGCAGAAACACACTGAAATTTTTGAGTTTTTGCAGAGGGGAAAATCTCTTTGCACCCCAAGACCAGAGCTGATGGTTTGCCTGCTGGAAGCAGAGCCTTGCAAAGCCAGGCAGGGTTTCTGCTCTGGTTTTTCCCAAAGTCAGCTCTTTTCCACATCCAGCAGTCCCACAGGACACGAGCAGCAGCAGCAAAGCAAAGCTGAGCCCACACAGGCCTGAAATCCATCTAATTAGTCCACCTTTCCAGCCTGCTCATGGTGAATCCAAGCTGAATCCCAACTGAATTTTCCAGCAGCTTGGCTGTGAGAGGAGAGTGCTCCTTCTGTCCTTGAAGAGGAGAAAGCCTGGACAGACACTTAAAGAGTGACAAACTGTGTCTGGACAGATTTGTCCTGCTTACCTAAGTTGAGTCCAGACAGAGGACAAATTAAATCACATTTATCTGCTCCTGCTGCTTGTCAGACCATCATTCCCACTCTGCTGAGCTGGAGAGTGTCACCCTGTCCTCTGCAGAACCACACCAAATGAAGAGTCATGGGTAGAATGAACCCCGGCAGGATGAGGAGAAATGGGAAAATAATAATTCTTAGAATTATGGGGCTTGCCTGGAAAAAGGTGGAGCACCAACAGCTCCAAGAACTCATCCAGCTGCCCTTGTTCCAGAAGTAGTTTTGCAATGACTTTGTTTGTCTTGGAGCTGGACACTCAGCACCAGTGCCCACCTGGGTTTGTCTTCTCCATCCTACAAACAGGCACAGCACAAACACATCCCACACACTCACAGGTACAGGCAGACACAGACGTGGGGATAAAACTGAACGTGTGAAATGCCCGTGGCTGTGTGCAAACAAGCTGTCCATGCTCCCTGCTTGGGGAGCAGAGACACAGGAAGGATGGGGGGAAGGATCCTGGGAAGGATCTGGGGAAGGATTAGTGGAATCCTGGTAAAGACACCTAAGGAATGAGAGAGGTCACGGCATAAAAATAACTCTGTCTCTCCATCGACTGCCAATGGAGTCTCAGATGAAATCAGATGAAAACCATCATCACAGAATCACCCCAGAACAGTTTGGGTTCAAAAGGACCTTAAAAATCATCCCGTTCCACCCCCTGCCCTGGGCAGGGACACCTTCCACTAACCCAGGGTGCTCCAAGCCCTGTCCAACCTGGCCTTGGGCACTTCCAGGGATCCAGGGGCATCCAAAGCTTCTCTGGGCAACAAGAGATGTTTCCATGGTAGACAAAAGTTCTTTGAGTTTTCCTTGAGGTGTCTCAGTTTCCTGGGAGCCCTTTCCATTCCAGCACAGGACACCAGAAGAATACCAAAGCCTGAGGTTTGCTGCCAAAATTCCAAATGGATTTGAAGGACCGTGACTGGTTTAGGTCTATTTCTATTCTACCTATAGAGCCTGAGGATCCAGTTATAGAGGTGAAGCCATTAAATTTACAGGCATTTTAATTCTAAGCAATTATATAAACCCTATCTGCTTGTAGAGAAAGCCTCCCTGTGTCAGAGCTAATATTAATTTTAAATCTCCAACCTTTTCAAATTAATGTGAAACTGTAAGTTTCCACATTCTTTGATTAAACATTCTGCTGTGTAATGACTACTTTATTATTTCCCCCCTCCAAATTACTGATTGTTGTCTTACATTACAGCCTCATCGGTACTTATTAAATTAACAAGACTTTGAAACACTTAATGAATCAAAACTCATCAAGTGTTTCCAAAGTTAATAACTAATCTAAAGATTCTTTTTTTTTCCCCCTTCACTCTATATCTGCATGTGAATTTATACATTCCCCACACAATCGCTGAAGTTCAGATGGTCCTAATCTCATGAAAGATTTATTACCCCACAGCTCAGTGATTTATTCAATGTTTGCTGGAGCAACACGTAGCATGTGTGAGGAAGGGAGGGAGGAGGGTCTCTATTTATTATTTCATTTCCAAGGCTTATTCCAAGTTCTTGGGACCCCTCCATGTGTGTGTGTGTGTCTGCAGACTGGAGCTGAATAACAAATTTGTGGTTGTTAAATTGGAAGTAGAAGCTGGGGGTGCACAAAGGATGGCTGAAATCCAGGGAAGAGTGACTGTATAGTGACAGGGACAGAATAATGGAGAAATTGGTCCTCAGTGTTCTAAACCATAAATCCAAAAGGAAAAGTTTTTTTCAGGATTGTGAAAAAGCAAACAAGCCTTCCCATCAGATGTTAAGAGGACAATTAATGATATAGGGGAGCTGCGATTGGCAGATTTTTGGGAAGGGTATGAGGGTACAGCAAGAAACCCAGCAAGAACCAGTAGGACAGCATCCTTATTCCCAGGCTGTTCAGCCTGGAGAGGAGAAGGATCCAGGGAGAGCTCAGAGCCCCTGGCTGGGCCTGAAGGGGCTCCAGGAGAGCTGCAGAGGGACTGGGGACAAGGCCTGCAGGGACAGGACACAGGCAATGGCTCCCACTGCCAGAGGGCAGCCATGGATGGGATCTTGGGAATTAAGAATTCCTGCCTGGGCTGGAATTCCCAGAGCAGCTTGGGCTGCCCCTGGATCCCTGAAATGTCCAAGGCCAGGCTGGACACTGGAGCTGGAGCAGCCTGGGACAGTGGGAGGTGTCCCTGCCATGGCAGAGGTGGCACTGGATGGGATTTAAGGTGCTTCCAACCCAAAAACATTCAGTGGTTCTGTGAGATCTTTTGAGAGCAATCCCTGGAGCAGAACCTGTTCCTGGGGAATAACTTGGTGAGGAGAAAGCAGGGCTTTTCCAGTAATCCAATGACTCCAACCATTCCCAAGAATTCAGTAACTCCAGCAGAGATATCTTCTGGTGAGCAGAGCACAGGGAAATGCCCTCCCTGCTCACCTGCACCCACAGAGAGGGGCTGAGAATGGAAATTACCTAGATGTGAGAGGGAGGGAAGGGAAGGGAAGGGAAGGGAAGGGAAGGGAAGCAGCAGAGAGCTGGCAGGATGGCCACAGCAGCACATTTCAGGCTCCAGCACCAGAGCAGGCCCAGGTGCTCAGCTGCCCATATGGAGCCTCCTGCAACTCCAACAGGATTTATGCTCCGTCCATATAAATTGCATCTCTCTGCCAACAGTGTGATAAATGTACCCTACAAAGCTCCCTCAGGCCCCACTACCCTTTTCCCCCTGCCCTGCACCATCTCTGTTCTCAGCTACCTTGGGGCAGCTGGATTTGTGATTATCCACTCCAACACCCCATTAATCTCAGGCTCCCTTTTACACGTGTAGGAAGAGAAATCTTTGTGTAATGACAGCGCTGTAAAACAGGGAGCCTGAAGTGCAGCCCTGCTCAGAAAGAACAGCTACGGGGGCTGTGATGAGAGACCAACAGACCAGGCTGAGAGAAGAAATCCAAGCCAGCCATATGGGGCTGGGTGACAAAACCCATCAGGCGGATACGGGAGAGGGGAAATTCATCCGCAATTTGTGCTGCAGCAGCTGAGACCCCAGAGTGGCCTTTTAACTGGATTTTACACCAATTCTCTCTGATGCATTGTGAGGAGAGAGGCAGGCGCAGAAGGGCCGTGGTTCAGCCCTGGAGGCAATTGTGGAGGAAAATGCAATTACATCTGGCTGCTGAACTTGCCCTTGCCTTCCCCTGGCTGCACGAGCTGGGCCCTCGCCTGGGAAAACATATATGCAAAAGGAAGGGATTGGAATAGATGGCCCTGCCATTCCTATCAGTGACCCCTGTTCCCTGGAAAAAATTTTCACACTGTTCCAACCACAGTGTAATTGCAATCGGGGCAGGTGGAGCTTGGCCCAACCCTCGCTGCCCACCACCTCTCACAGAACTCTCTTGTCCCACACTCTGGAGACATTTTAGAGCAGTTTCTCCACACACTGCACTGGAATTCCACCCTTCAACTCCTCACTTCTGCTCCTGCATGCTCATCAAGGTGTGGGAGGGTGAACATCCCGTGGCCAGGTGTCACAAGAGCCACCATGGGTGGAGGAGAAAGCAGAGGGAAGATGAATCCTCTGTCACAATCCACCCAGCCAGGCTTCCTTCCTTCCACACGAGTTAGGGCTTACTTCAGGAGGTGACTGGAACTAAATTCTAGTCTAAACCCCCAAGATCTCACATCTGCAGCACACACTGCCCTGGCTTGGGCATGAAAATTCCCTCTTTTCCCTGTTCCTCACAGCAGTGATGGTGTTATTTCCCTCCTAGTGGGAGTGAGTTAATTAATTAATTAATGCATGTGACATGAATTACCACTCTCACCTTTCCTGCTCCAGTTATCCCTCTTGATCCAGAGCATTCATTTGTCCCAAGATACCAAGATCTGGATTGAAACAGGGACGAACTGGAACTGAGCTCCATCTCAATAATTTAGCTCTGTTTCCCTACAGATTCCCAGATAAGAGTGCAGTCCTCACATGCCTGGTGCTCAGCATTTTTATCAGACCATGACCTGTGATTTTCTTCAGGTCAGGAATGAAGTGACTCACCTGCCTTTCTGGCACAGTGTCCTCCCACTGCTGGTGAGATGTGAAACCAGATGTCCTCACCTCCAGGCTGGTGTCTCACCCCAGAGATTAAACCCCTTCAAACCCAAACCTGTTACTGAGGGTTGAGCAGGAATTTGGATGTGGAGCCTACCAAGGAGGCAGTTTTGAGCCAGAGACAACACAGAGCCCTCCAAAATACCCCAACCTGCCAGCAGCGTCAAGAAGTCCATAAATTATCCTTGAAGCCTTCTGGTTTTAATCAGTCCCAGTCCCTGATTACTCTTGGAACGTGACTCCAGGCCCCTGCATGGAGTATTTATCTTGCATTAATTAGATTAGAAAAGCAGGGGTATTCAATACACTAACTAATCAAGTCAAGGGATCAATACAGCACGTGGCCAAGCTTTCCAATGTCCTCACTCTGTGAGATGACAATGAATCTGTTCCAGAAGGTGCTCAAAATAACACCTGGTGACTTAACAGAGGGGAGTTCTGAACTTTCATCTGTGTCCCCACTTGAGAAGAAAGAGATGGTGCTGGGGTGTAAATAACCATTCCTGCAAGGCAGAACTGGTGGGGCTGAGCAGTAAAACACAATTCCAAGTCTTTGGCCAACATGGAAGGGTAGCCAGGGCTTCAGGAGCATTAATTACAGCCAACCAAGGTGCCTGGAAACCCTGAGGCAGCAGCTCCAGTTCTTGCTGTCAGGAGGGTTTTTCTCATGAATTTTGGTGCTCTGTGCTTTAGCCATTGGGCCATGACAGTACTGAGTTATTTGATGAGTAGTACAAAAATAAATTAAGGCAAAAAAAAAAAAAAAAAAAAAGACCTAGCAGCAGCCATCAGCAGATGATGGAAGTGCAGCCCGCCCTGTTCCAGGCAATGATGACTTACCCATGGAGGAATGGGCTTACTGAGCATTTCAGGGCACTATTTGTTGTGTTACAGGGCTGAAGGGTGGGGGGGGGAGTCCTGCCTGGAAGACAGAAACACAAAGACAGGTGACCCCAAGTTCACATCAGCATCAAACTGGGGCTGAGAGCCTGTCTGGTGAAGCCCTGTGGGCTCCTCAGGACTTATAAGAACAGTCTGCAGAGCTGTTTCCACCCACAAGCCGTCCCCTGACAAGGATGAGTAGAGAGGAGCTGCAAGCACAGATTTAATGTTGAAAGACTGTCCAAGCAACCTTTTAACCTCCTGCTTTCCTCTCCCCTGCTCCAGAGCTTTCATCACTGTTAAAAAATAAGTTGTTGGAAGAAAGGAAGTTGTTAAATCAGTAGCTGCTCCCTGATATCCCACATGCTATTAAATTGTCATGTTGGGTAGAGGGATGCTGGATCCTTGTTTACAACAATAATTAGGCAAGGATAGAGAGCTCTCACTCGATTCTGTCTGGTGTTTCTGCCCATTTTTTCCAACCCTTCTATTTGTCCAACATGACTTCCTAAACCAGATCACCCATTTGCATGGAATCATGGAATGGTTTGGGTTGGGATGGACCTTCAAGATCATCTCTTTCCAGCCCCACTGCCATGGACAGGGACACCTTCCACTCAAGTGTGGAAATAATGCATCAAATCTAACTCAGAGATTATCCTTCACAGAGAAATTCATGGGAGGGTGAAGACTCTGCCACCTGCCTCAAAAAGATGGGGAAATTGTTCCCATCACTCACTGTCTGGAGGGAAGTGGAATTTCTGCATAAGTAGCATCTTTGTAAAATAATTAATTTTGTTCCTCCTCTTCTGAGCATTTGCTTCCCATGAATCCTGACCAGAGGGGCTGCATTAAGGGAAGTCTGGCAGTCATCTCCTCCATCCCCCTGGCTGGAGCTCCATCCCAGCCCTGCAGAGCTGGATGTGCTCCCTCCTCCCTCTCCTCTGTCACACACAGAAGTTGTGCAGCATCTCTGCAGACCGAGCTCCCACTCCAGTTAATTTTCTCTCTCCCCGTGCAGCCCGCAGCAGTTGGAGCCTGCACTGAGATGTAATGATCTCCTGTTTTTGTTCTTGTGAGTCAGACTCTGCTCAGTACAAACCTCTGAGCTAATCCCAGCGTGAACAGCTGTTTCTGGCAAAATGAGGGACAACAGGCAGACAAAGCTGCTCTGGCTGTTTGTTTCCTTCTTCTTCAGGAGCTAAATCTTCCCAGTTAAAGTTCTTGAGGATGTCCATGAAGTTTATTGAGCTTGCAGGAGGTCTCAGCTACAGCTCACTGTTTTATGCTGGGCTGTTTAGAGCAATGCTGCAAACATTTAACAACCTGGTGGGAGGGGAGAGAGGAACTCCATTGCAGTTGAAGGGTGAGGGGTTTTTTTCCCAGGAATTATCATTAAAAAGAAAATGCTCTGCAACTGGAAACGTGGTGAATGTCAGAGATTTCAGTAGTCACAGTAGTCACTGAAGGCTCTGCTTCCATTGGCTTCCATGAGAAATCTTGTCAGAAAAGTCTGGATTAATAAGATTTGGTGTGCCCAGGGGTTTACAGGCATTGAGAAGGAAGGAGCTCCTTTCCAAACTCCAGTTCCCTTTACTAACTGTGTGGATCACATGAATACACAGGGCTAAGGATGAGATGAAAACCCAGATCTAATTTTCTGCAATGAAAAACTTTTCCTGGTCTCTTCTCAGCCCCCAGCCTGGGGAGGAGATGGAGAAGAGGTGGTGATGTGGCCCAAACTCCACGGCAAGTACAAGCCTAAGGCAGAAATCTCCAGTGCCTTGGTCCCATCTGCTCTCTGTTTTCCCTGTCAAATCCCCCCAAAAAGCAGGAAAAATCTGCTTTTTCTCTCACAGATGTTGAGGAACGGTCACTACGTGGTGTATCCTTCTAACTCACTCTGTTCTTACTTCATCTTTCCTTCCTGGGAGCAGCTGATTTATCTTTATTATCCTCCTCTGTTGTCACTGTCATTAAATTTTGTTGAGCCAAGAGACTCCACTGTGTGCTTTAGTAATTCGATCAGAAGGGAGGGGAAGCAGAGCTGAGGTAATAGGCAGCATGGAAGAGGTCAGGAGAAGCAGCCAGTGGCACATTAAGGGAAACACAGATCCGGCTTTGCTTGGAAATGGTGATCCTGGAGCGTGCCTGAGCAGCGGGCAGCAGCAATCGGGAGCAGCAGCGACCCTGTGCCCCTCTGCTTTGGCTGTCTCATCTCCCTAAGACCTCATCTCGCAGGGATGTCACATCCCAGGTTTTAGTCTGCCTTTACCAATGCAAACCAGCCCCTGGAATCAACAAGAGCTCAGGCACTGCTTTTCCCAGCTCCCTGCTTTCCGTGTGAATTTGTGGCTTGTTTCATTTTAAGCATCAGCCATTAAATGAGCCCGGTGGCAAAGCAGTAATTTATCTCTGCTATTTTATTTATGTGGCAAGGTTTCCCTGCTGAGAGGAGAATCCCAAGGTGTTGTGCCCTCGAATTGGGCCTGGCTGGGATGGAGTTAATTTTCTCAGATCCCTCGCAGGGCTGGGGACTGGCAGATGGGAAGGTGTTGGTAACACTGCAGTGTTTTGGCCACAATATCAAGGCTGTCTCTCCAACATTTCCCCCTCACCAGCAGGCTGGGAGTGGGCAAGATCCTGGGAGGGGACACAGCCAGGATATCTGTCCCAAACTGACCAGAGGGATATTCCAGACCATATGGTGTCTGCTCAGCAGTAAAAGCTAAAAACAAGGAGGAAGAGGAGTTGGATTTGTTAGAAAAATATTTGTCTTACAAACTGCCAGACATACTGAAGTCCTACTTCCTGGGGAGTGTCTGGACATCACCTGCTGATGGAAAAGAGAGTAAATCTTTTTTTTTCCTTTGCTTCTGTGCACAGTTCTCATTTCTGCTTTATTTAACTGCCTATATGCTGACTTACAAGTTTTTTCACATCTCATTTTCTGTCCTGCTGGAAAGGGGAGTGCTGGACTGGTTGGGTGGTGGGCACCTGGTGTCCAGCCAAGGCCAGCCCACCCCATCCCTGCTGCACACATGGAGTAAAACACGTTCTGGGTCATACCTAAATGGACAAGAGTGGCAGAAAAATCAGGGAGAAAGGAGCTTCAAGGCACTGGAAATTGAATAGATTGTTCTCCTACAGATCAGAATAACAAAGAGAGGAAACAGAAGTGATTTACCTCAGAGGTCAGTGGCAAAGCCCTGTTTCTGAAGGCCAGGCTGGTTGCTAATGCAGGTTGGATGAGACCCTGAGCACCCTGGTCTGCTGGGAAGTGCCCCTGCCCATGGCAGAGCTTGGACTGAACGAGCTTTAAAGTCCTTCCAACCCAAACCATCCTCTGATTCTGTGACTCCACAACAACCTCAGCCCATCAGCTACAACAAGGAGATAACCCTGAATGTCACTTTGCTGGTGCTTCTAAGGCAGACCCTCAAAAAGCCCACACAGATAAGAGTTTTTCAGTCATTTTCTTCTGGGTTTATTTCCCCTAGTGTCTCATTACACTGGGTAATGTTACAGAGTTAAAAGTTTTGTGGTCAGACACTTCTGCACATGCAGCACCCCCACCCCAGGTACTCACCTGGATGTGCATGATAAGAAAACTGCAATTTGCTGATTATACAGCCACATAAAATCATATTATTATGGCCCACTGCACAAACCCCACATGTGTTTACCCATAGATGCACATACAAGGAGGACACAATACATCTGGAGTATTTTAAATGGCTGTTTAGAATGGATAAAAACCTCACCAGGAACCCCAGTGACCATCAGTGACCAGTCCTGCTCTGGAGAGAGGTGTCAAGAATCCATCATTTATGTTGGATTATCAAGGGAGCCTGCACATCCAAAACAGAGGCTTGGATCTCTTTTTTTACAAAAATTCAACTGGATGATCTTTAAGGTCCCATCCAACCTAAACCATTCCATGATTCGTGTACAGATAGAAAGAAACTACATCTCTTTGTGCCTGTTTCTTGCCTTCACATGCACATGCTCTGCCACAAATGCAAGTACACACACAAAATTCATGGACTCCCTGGGAAAAAAAAAAAAAATTATAAAATGAGAATAAAAATGTCCCAGATCCCACGTGCACTCTGGGCTATCTAAAGCCTAGCACAATAAACTGCAATTTCGTCTGAATAAATTATTTATTAGTTTTTTGAGGGTTTTGGAGTTTATTTTTTTTTTCCTTGAAGCTCATAAAGGCAACAATGAAAAATTACTCCAGAATTTATTCATTCTGCATGCTGGGAGAAACATTGTGTGTCTCTGTACATATGCAGATATAAAGCAGACCATGCTGTGATCTTATGTTGTTATGAGCAGACTGCAAGTTCCTGCACGCCACAGAAAGAAGCAAAATGCCATAAAAATTAAAGGAGCAGTGCAGAATTGCAGTATTTTTGTGGGCACATAAAAAGGAAGAGGTCCAGTTTGCTTTGGGTACTGGAAATGGCTGCTCACTTTCAGGTTATCCAGGCTGGAGCTGATCTTTGCCAGATGATCTCCTCTCTACCTTCAGGCACTGAGATGTTGTGCTGGACCTGGGACACTGCCCCAGAGTGTGACAAAATGTACATTTGTTGTGATGAGGGTATGTTGTGATTAGGGCTGCCCTAAAAGGTTTCTGTGCACAAAACTCCAGTGAAGACCCCAAAATCCCCCTAATTTTCACAGCAGTTTCTTCTCTGGCCACAATCCTAAACCTGCCCAAAGGCTCCCCGTGGTTCCAGGCTGGTTGGTAGCAGCACCACACTGGATGTGCCAAAATCTCCACAGTTGTGAAGTTATTTTTCAATTTTACTGCTCTCCTGCAGCTCTGTTATTCCATTCACAGGCCGTGCCCAGCTTTCCCATTGCACCTCTACCAAAACTTGACAGCACCTTAGAGGCTCCAGTTATGATGACAAATGGAGATGATTTACATTTTCTTTTCCTTCAGTGTGGTTTGAACTTTAAGTCCATCTTTAGCTGTTTCTCCACCCTTAGCACTTGATCTGGGCTTTTTATTAAGTTTATCTTCCTGTTACACGGAAGCCTGAAAGTGTTCAAAAATGCATGGATGTGGCATTAAAGGACATGGTTTGGTGCTGGGCTTGGCAGTGCTGGCTTAATGCTTGGACTCGATGATCTTAGAGGGCTTTTCCAACCCTAATAATTCTGAGATTTGAAGAACAACTTTATGCATTGAAACACAACTACAATTTTAACAGAATATCTTCCAGCATCTAAGGATCAGCAGCTGAATCAGTGCAGTGCCCAGGAGGTTAGAGGAGGATGGAAATAACCCAGGAGATGAACAAAACTTTAAGAGGAAGTTTAAGAGGAATTTAAGAGAAATGTCCTGATCCCTACTGCAATTTGTCCATGAGAATCAAGCCAAGGATCTTCCACACCTCAGCTCCCACAGGGAGCCATTCCCACAAATTCCCTGTTTCCCTCTGTGCTTGATGCACTCTGAGAAACAACCCCACAAATGTCCTTGAAGAGCTTTGCCATGGATCACTGGTTTCCCTAATTTCTCTGGAGTTCTTTGTCAGCACTTTCGCCTCTGGGATCCCCGGACACATTTCCTGCAGCAGGGATGTGGGTTTGGGTCTTTAAAGGCTTGGAACTAAAGGCTAAAAAGCTTTAATTACTGGAAGATTAGCTGCAGTCATCCTGACAGCCCCTGATGCCTGAGCCATGCTGCTAATTCCAGGTGGATCATCTAGTGCAGGATCTGTGTCCCTGGAGTGTGATCTCTCCTTTGCAGAGTGCCTGGGGGCCAGAGTAGAAGGTGACAAGAAAATCTCCGTAGCTCTAAAGTAAAGCACAGCTTGAGTTTGTCAGAACGTTCAGTCCAAACACTCAGACTTAAAGCTGAAGAAGTGATATAATTATCTGACTTCTCAGAACCCATTTCTGGCCATTCTTTGGGTGGCAGACCCCAAAATCATCACTGCTCAGGCCACCTCAGATGCACAGAGTAACAACCTGGGCAAGCTGGGGACGGAGAGAAATGAAAGGGGAAATGCTGCACCCTCCCAAAGGGATGAGAATTAATTCCCTGTGGGGGAAAAAGTATTCATTGCCCTGCAGAGACAAAGCCATGTGCTGACACTGTGGCAGAATAATTGGAATGATTGTCAGCAGCCTGGTCTCTGCTTTGGGTGTGAGCCTTGGACAAAAATCTGAGCTGTTCCTTGGTGGCAGAGCCAGAGTCTCCAACATCTCTGTAAGGATCACAGGGAATCCTGAGGAGGGGAAACATGGACACTGGAGACAAGCCAAGATCCCTCAGCTGTGGTGTAGAGGAAACTTGAAGTAAAAACTTTTTTGACAGACATTGCAAATAACTCCCTAAAATGAGCTGCTTTGGCTCTCTTTGCAAAGCACTGCTGTGTAGAAGTTATCCTCATGTTGCCCTCAAGTTGAACCTGCAGGAAATCAAGTGTATTTCACCCTGAAAGGGCCAATTTCCCTCTCCCACCACCAGCAGGTGTCTGGATGCTTTCTTTGGATGCTTTATCTGCTTCACCTTCTCAGAAAGGGAGGATGCCCCCAGATTCCTCCCTCTTGGATGGTTTGGATGGTGCCAGCTTCGGGCAGAGGTTGAAAATGCTGCCTGCAGCCCTTTTTTGGCAGGGAATTCACAGCTGCAGCTCTCTGCTGTGCTCCCCTCTCATTGATAAAAGGTGTCCCTTCTCACAGGGCTCGCAGAGATAAGTGCTTGAGGGATGCCCTTGGTGCGTTTGCAGCTCTGCCCCAGTAGTTTTATGGTTATTGGCTGAGGCTCCAGCTTTCTCAAAGGAAGCCAGAATTAAAATAGCTTTCTATATTCCTTGAGTACCTTCCATCATCCCTTGGCAGCAGCCATCCCTTCACATCCTCCTCTCAATGATGTTACTGGCACCAAGCACGGGGCCCCACCGTTCCCAGCTCTCTGATGCACTTAATTAAAGCAGAATCACTCAATAATTCTGTTGTGCTTTCCTGGGCATCTGCTTGTTCACCTCTCGTGTGCACAGGCAATTAATTTTTAGCTTTTCCCGTACAAAGGGATTGAAAGAAGAATATTAATTCCAGCCCAGCAGGAGGGAAGGAGGACATTTTGCTGGGGGGTGAGTCCACCTGCAGGGTGGAAGTGTAAAGTTGCCCAAAGGTTTCCCAGAGTGCTGGAATTTGGAAGCAAGGGAAGGTTTGGGAGATGAAACAGTTCTCCTCTCCTGCTTAATTCCATTAATTTTGAGAATAAATTAATAAGCATGTTTCTGCCTGGAAACCTCACCAGAATCAGTGGCTCTGGGTGTTACAGAAGAATAAATGCCAGACCTTGCTGCAAGGAGCTGTTTGTGGCCTTTAGTGACTTGTAGGGGATCACATGGAGACCACGTAGAAATCACAACCCCAAAACTCCTGATTGATGGGCTGGGGTATTTTCGTGAGTTCATACCCTCTCTTTCAAGCTTAAATAAAAAATAATTAATTTTTTTTTTTAAAAAAAAAGAACAGAATCATCATTTTCCCCTGGCATTTATTGAAATGTCATCTGAATGAAAGCTAACAATGCTTTCTGCTCCTTTGGGTAACTGATATGGACAAAAGTCCATAAGAACAAGAAAACTGCAGCTCTGATCTACTTAATGGATACTAGAGGCACAAAAATGCTTTCAAATGCACACAATTATTTTTTCCTCAGCTAATTGAGGGGGTGAAAGCTTCTTTCTAGGAAATATGGTAATATATATTGATCAGAAAAAATAAGCTTCTATACCAAACCCTGAGCACGATGCAAGGTTAAGGGACTTTAATTAATGAAAAAGCTTTTTTATGAAATGATGCCACCACTCAAGGAGAGTGTACACTGTGACCTCCAGTTAAGTGGAGACACCTTTTAAATATGACACTGCTCATACGAGCATCACTCACTCCCTTTCTTGGCCAGATAAATATTGATCAGACCTCCTGCCAGCCCAGGCTGCCCTGCTGAGGTGACCACCCCAAAAATGTCAATCCCAGATGGGGATGTCTTTCAGATATGCCACAGATCTGTGAAGGCATCAACCAGCAGTTGGATGGGATAAAATCTGCATTGGAGAGTCAAACTGGAGCTGCCCCATCCCTGGAAGTGTCCAAGGCCAGGTTGAACAGGGCTTGGAGCAACCTGGGCTAGTGGAAGGTGTCCCTGCCCATGGCAGGGGGTTGGAATGAGATAATCTCTAAGTCCCCTCCACTAGAAAACATTCTGTGATTCTGTGACTAAATTTAAAACAACAAAAAATGCACCCACAAATCCCATGCCCTTTGCTCCTGAAAACTGTTCCTCTGCATTTATTTCAGGTCCAGACTCCCACAGCTACCAGACACCCAAGCTGCCATTGAAATTAAAGTCTCCCAACTCCCCTTGTGCACCTGGATTTATTTACTAGCTGCTACAAGCACGAACAGAAATATAAATTAGCTCCTTCTTTCACTTATTTTGAAATCTCCCCAGCTCACCTTGCAAATGGAAATATAATGAATTTCAACTTCAATCAGAAACAAGTTCTTTAATTGTTCAGTATATTACAGCTATGCTGTTTACAGGATTATTCTTTCTTAGGAGGCACAGCCAACTTAGACCAAGTCCCTGATGGTTGGCAAATTGGCAGAAATCTAACTTGCAGCAGTGATTGTGCTACCTGCAAGGCAATGTATTTACTTCTACCCCACTGGGATCCTTCTGCAGCTCAGACTTGTAGGGGACAGATGTTAAATTGCCCCAGGAGGCAGAATGACCATGTCCAAGGGCAGGATGGAGCCTTTGCTGCAGAATTCAACTCAGGAGCTGCAGTAAAGCAAGGAAACAGAGACAGCTTTGTCTTCTATTACCAATACATGGCTATAACCCTGCCTAAAATCTCACCTGGAGTTTCTTTTGCCAGCAGGACAGATGAGATCCACTCAAGTCCACTCAGGATGGAGTGACAAGATTGTCCTGCGCTGATCTCCAGTGGGAAGAGGAATGTTTGTCATGGAAAATTGCTGATGTGTTTGCATTTATTGCAACATTTCTGCTGTGTCCATGGTAAATTTTGGCCGTCCAAATTCCTTAGAGAGTGAGGGAGAGCCAAATGGGGAAGGATTGCTGTGTGCTGGAAGTGATTACACCGGGCTCAGATGCTGAGTTCAGAGAGAGGCACCCAACAAAGATCCTCATTAGGGCAAGGAGAAGTGGGCAGCACAAAACAACCCTCCAAAAAGGAGCACTCCCTCCTCCTCCCATGTTTTTATCTTGCTTCTGCCACTGTGCAGCGAGTTTGGGAGAGGCCAGCAGAGTCCAGAGGAAATTCAGAGAAAAGCAACATTATCCATTGAAACATCAGACAAATATCGACTTCTCCACTAAGGGCTTACTCAGACGCCCTCAGAGAGTCAATATTTGGTGGGGAGCATTAAAATTTCAGAGCTCCTTGGCCAAGGTGACTTTCTACCAGCAGGAGCGATGTCTCTCACAGCAAACCTGCCCACCAAAGCCTGCCAGGTGTGGGCAGAGGTGGTTCAGCTTCCCCCAGCCCCAGCTCTGCCCCTGGCTGACAGCAAGGCAACATTCACCTGGTTTTGACTCTGCTAGAGATGAAAATCCTCCTGCTTGGTGCTTAAGTAAGAACTCCAAGGTCCCAATAAATCCAAAGGTGGAAAAGGAAGGGCAAGTCTGGACACTTCATGAATAGAACTGATAGTTCAGACACACAGAAAGGTAAATTTTTGGCATTTTAGCCCACAAGCACATGCTCTGTAATGGCCAGACTCGCTTCCAGCTGCAGGGAAAAGGGAGATTTTGTGCTCTGCAGGAATTGTCAGTCCCCAGAAGCTTTCAGGAGCTCATGACTGCATTTCCTGTGCATTATACCCCATTATGCAGATGCCTTAAAGTAAATGTAAATCACATCAAGACTAATTGTGAAGGGCTTTCAGTGGTGAGAAGCAAAGTGCTTTGAGATGGCTCCTGATGCTCCACCAGCCTCGTGTCTTTGCCCTTTTCCCCTCTCCCTCCTCTCCCTGCCTCCCCTCATCCACGTCCTGCTGTCCTGAGCTCTCGCAGACAAGGCCAGCAGGGCTCTCTGGGTTAATTAAATCAGCCTGGATGCTGTCTGGAGCTCGAGTGACAAATGTATTCCCAACCCTGCCCTGTCGTGCCTCGGCGCTCCCAGTCAGTGCTCACATTGTCACCGAGGTGGAGCCACCACAGCCCAGCCCTTTGGTTTTCCACAAAATCCCAGCACTGCATCAGTGCAGCAGTGTTGGAGCCCTAGAAACTGAGAATTTGAGACTTTCTGTGCTGCCAGGCACTGACCCTCAGGAGAACTCTGCATTTGACCTGAGGCTGTGGAGAAGCTTCCAAAATTGAATGGTAGAACTGGGATTGTGGGTGTGGAGTTTGAATAGTGTGTGATATCACAGGGTGGAAAACTTAGAGTTTAAAGGTTTAGAATATAGTAATAGATATAAAGCTAAGATGGAGGTTTTGGGGTGGAGGCTGATCCTTCTTCTCCACTTTCTCCATGGGTTTGGGTGGGATTGTGTCATTGGATAAAAAAGTCCCCATTGCGGGCACGGGTGGTTGGTTATTGGATTAAAAGTGAAAATAATTTAGGTGTTACTTCTTAGTTGGACAGTTTATCCTTAAAAGGCCTTGTGAAGAGAGACAGGGCTCCATTTTGTAGCTCCACAGTGAAAGGAGATCTAAATGTGTCAGAGTGACCACAGGAGGGACAGGGGGTGGGGAAGGGTCTGAGGGGGCCCTGGGGCTGCGGCACTCACGGGGACACCGCGGGATGGGCTGAGGGAAATTTGCTCTCAGCACAAAATGTTTTATGTTGGAGCCCCAGAAACTGAGAATTTGAGACTTTCTGTGCTGCCAGGCACTGACCCTCAGGAGAACTCTGCATTTGACCTGAGGCTGTGGAGAAGCTTCCAAAATTGAATGGTAGAACTGGGATTGTGGGTGTGGAGTGTGAATGGAAGTGTGTGATATCACAATCTGGAAACTTAGGGTTTAAGGGTTTAGAATACAGTAATAGATATAAAGCAAGATGGAGGTTTTAGGGTGATGGCTGGTCCTTCTTCTTCACCTTCTTCTGCATGGGTTTGGGTGGGATTGTGGAATTGGATAAAAAAGTCTGCATTACGAGCCACAAGTAGTTAGTTAGTTATAAAATAAGACTCCAGCACAGCAGCACATTTTCACTCTGCTGGAAGGCTCCCCCTTGCCTCCCTCCCTTCCTGGGCTGGAATGAGATGTCAGGGGATGATTGGGAAGACTGAAAGGGACAGTTCCCCTCCTCCCCACTCAGGCTGTGAATGCCAGGCTAATTTTATTAACCCAGGCACTCCATTATCCCCAGAGCCCCTCGGCAGCCTCCCATCTGCAGATGCATTACTGGAATGGTGCTGTGCCCTGCCAGGCACAGGCTGCCTTCCAGCCCAGCCAGGCTTCCCTGGCAGATAAGGTGATCCCGCTGGGTTTGGGTATGGAAATGTGTGAAAGTGCCAGGAAATGCCCCTGTGACATGACTTTCCTCTTGCCTTCTGGCCTGGCATGAGCATTAGAGCAGATCTCCACATGTGCAGAAGGCTTCAGGTACTCTGTTCTATTTTTGATGAACTTGCCCATCATCTTCTGTTGCCCTGTTCTTTTGCAGTTTTCAAAAGCCTTCTGATGTATTCATATTTGTAGTCAAGTTTCTCACGCAGTTTAATGTAAACAAAGATTGTTTTACATCCTTTTCTGGAGGTGGAGAGAAAAGATGGACTTGTGGATTGCCCAGTGTGGTTGGAGAGGTGAAACCTCAAGTGACCAATGTCTGGTCGACCTTCAAATGTTATAAATTGGAGTCAGAGAAAAATATAAAAGTTCACTTCTGCTTGAGCTCTGAAGTGGCCGCGTGTGTGTTGTTTGTGTCCTACAGCGACAATCTTCCTCATCATCTCACCACAAACCTCTGGGGGAAGATACCTTAAGAATGGAACCTTATTCATTCCCAGCCTGCTTCAAATCCCACACAAAGGTGAGGGCATTTTGTCAGGAAAATGCTGTAGCCCTTCATGAAGTCTTTGAAGAAATCACTAATAATATGGAAATATTATCTGTTTACATATCATAGAATGGTTTGGGTTGGAAGGAATCTTAAAGATCATCTCATTTCACCCCCCAGCCATGGCAGGGACACCTTCCACTACCCCAGGTTGCTCCAACCCCGTCCAACCTGGCCTTGGACACTTCCAGGGATCCAGGGGCAGCCACAGCTTCTCTGGGCACCCTGTGCCAGGGCCTCACCACCCTCACAGCCAAGAATCTCCTCTTAATATCCAATCTAATCCTGCCCTCTGTCAGTTTGAAGCCATTCCCCTTTGTCCTGTCATCACATGCTCTTCTAAATATATGTATTATATGTATATTTAATAATAAATAAAAACTTCATCACTTCCCTGTTCCACATGACTATTTTCATGGTCAACAGGAGAAAAAGCACCATCCCAGGTAAGAGCAAATCACAGAGCCAGAAAAAGCATTTTTTTCCCCCCCACAAATGGAGCACAAAATTCAGGATGACTTTTGGCAAAATTTTTTTTAAAACCCCACATTATTATCTTGGAGAGGCAGGATGGCAGAAAATAAATCAAAAATGCAAGCAGAAGAAGAATGGAATTGTCCCATTGAAATTCACAGGGTATTTCCAAGGACCTGACCCAGCTGAGCAAAAAAAATATCATCTGCCCAGTAAAAATGCTTTTTGTCTTTTCCCAGGATCCTGGGATAAAACTGCCAATGCTTAAACCTACAAATAGTCCCTCTGCTTTAAGAAAAAATTATTCCAAAGTGCAGTTGTCATGTGTGAATCCTCCTTCCTTCCAAACAGTACATGAGTAAACAAAAGGCCAAAAACTCAAAAATACCCGTCAAACACAAATAATTCAGTATTTAAAAATCTTTTTGCATCTCCACCATTACCACTGCTCCTCTAAGTAGAGAGAAGAACATCCCAAAAGTGTCAGGGCACTGAAGACTGGGGAAAGGAGTCCCTGCAAATTTTGGGCTGTGCAAACTTTGTGCCACAAAAAAGTAGAGGGCGGATTGGTTGTCAGCTGAAAAAGAAAATCTGGAGAAGAGGAAGGGGGGGATGTTGAGTTGTGTGAGAGCAGGGAGAGCCTACGATGTTTGCCACAAGCACTTTTGTCTGTTTAGCTATGAAAATTAATGAAAATAAATCATCAGGAAGGCAATAAGTGGGTCTGCAGTGAAGGAATGCTGATCCACTGTTTACACATCTAATGTTTGTTTGGAGACTCCACAATCTCCACGGGATGCTTCAGTGCATATGGTGGTGTCACTGTATTGCCTTTTCCCTTTTTATTTATTGATCCAGGATATGAAAGTGTTCCCGGAGCCCAGGATTGGTTTCCCGAGGTTCCTGTTGATGGAAGGAGGCTGCACATCAAGAAAACCAGTCCTTGAAAACAAAAAAAAACCCTTAGCAATTGGAGACATCTCATGGTGTAAAAGCTGCAACAGGTTGTAACCTCTGAGGCTGTGTCCATTTTGTGAGATAAAAGAGGCCAATGATCCTCACATTTTATTTTCTCACCTTTTTCCATAAGATGTAGTTAAAATATCCCCCTCCAGAGGCTGCTGCCAGCTCCCCCAGTGGGCTGCTTCAGCTTTGCCCAAACATGGACCCACTCTTCTGCTCCTGTTTATTTAAGAAGCTCTTCATCACGATTTTAAATGTTTAATTAGCACCACAAGGAAAAAGAATACTAAATGCTTGATGGATTGTAATGGCTCCTGTCCTGTGAAGTATCACAGAACCATGGAATGGGTTGGAAGGGACCTTAAAGCCCATCCAGTGCCACCCCTGCCATGGGGACACCTTCCACTGTCCCAGACTGCTCCAACCCCATCCAACCTGGCCTTGGACACTTCCAGGGATCCAGGGGCAGCCACAGCTTCTCTGGCCACCCTGTGCCAGGGCCTGCCCACCCTCACAGAAAGTATTCCTTCCTATTATCTAATCAAAATCTCTCCTCTTTTAGTTTAAAACCATCCCCCCCTTGTCCTATCACTTCCTGTCCATCTAAATAATAATTCTTCCTCTTTTTTATAAGCTCCCTTTAAGTGCAGGAAGGCTACCATGAGTAGCAGAGACTTTGAACCCTCCTAGACAAAAAACACAGCCCTGTGCCAGTCTGGACAGCTGTGTCTGCACTGAGAAGTTTTCATGTGCCTGCCTCACATTTCATTTGGCTCCCTTGGCCTGCAAATGCAGCAGCTGCAGCCAAACTGCCTCTCAGAAAGTGTCACTGGCTGTGGTCATCCCTGAACCACGTCCAAGACTGTCTGGGAGACACTCCCAGGCCATTCCTGGTCCCGTGCCACAAGGTTCCTTGCTCCAAGGTGTGCACACACACAGTCCTGAGGCCTTGCCACGAACCAGGACAGCAAAATTCCCACTTTTAAACACAATTCTAAAAGAGAAATCAATTTAAATACTTTATTTTTCAGCTGTCATCAATCTAGAAGCACAAAGCCTGGGAAGGGATATCACAGATCCGTGCTGACAAGGGAGATATCATCAATCCATGATCTGAAATAAATGTTTTCCCAAAAAGGCCCCATCCTTGCCTCCATGGTGGGGGGCACAAACTGGTGGATTCTCAGATGAGCAACACAGAAGGTGTTTTTCTCTTTGCAAGCCCACGGTTGTGATGGACTGTGCAGAGATTGAGGTGGATTTTCCCAGAGGTGTGAGCTCAACCTTGGGAAAGTGCTGAGTGGAGGGATCAGTAATTAGTGATGGATAGCATATTCACCAAGGCCATTAGCTGGAAAGAAAAGCAAACCTGCAGCATTCTCAGCTGCAAAGAAAAGCAAACCTCCAGCAGGCTCCACATTCCTTCCCTGCATTTTCCTGCCTCCTGACAGCATCCCAACGACCCCTCCACAGCACAGCCCTCACTCTCATCGGAGGACTGGCATTTCCAATCAATTAGAAGTGTCACCACTGAATTTCTCTGCTAATTACTCCAGTTTATTATGTCTAAAGCCAGGTTAAATGCAGAATTCCCCAGGTCAAGCGGGGTCGCCCAGACAATCAGTTCCACATTTTCCACAGCAAAAAAAGATCCCCACAATCAGTCACTGCCAAGTGGGTTGTAATGGCCAAGCTGCCAGTTCATGGCCTGAGGTGGAAGTCTGGGGGGAGATAATGCTCTTGGAGAGGAGGGAGAAACCTCCCAGAGTCCAGGAATGGCTTGGGTTTATTTCCTATCAATTTCAATAGAGTTATCCTTTTTTGGGGGAAAGGAAGAAAGCTGAGATCTACAGCACAAGGCAGCATTTGGCTTCACTGCCACAAACTGCTCACTGTTTTATTGCATTTAACCCAAAAAAAAAAAAGGAAACAAACAAGGATATAACTTGTGGGAATAAAGGAAGCTTTGTCCTGATGGAGCCCAGGTCAGTGCAAACATCTCCTTCTTTCCAGTGCTCCGTGAATCCACCATCAATTATGTGAATCACCCTGGAGTCCATGCTCCATCAAAACACATTCCTGGTGTGATGCTTGGAGGGAGCACATGGGTTACCTTCTCTCTTAGGGGCAGAAACTACTGACACGTGAACTCACAAGTGCTTGGAAGGTTCCTTCCAGAGAAAGCTTCCCAAGTTATGTCATGAGGGCAGGGATCTTGTACAAACACTGTCTTTCATCCTGGAGAAATCCAAAGGGCTTTGCGAGTTATAAATCCATCACGAAGGCATCTGTGGATCCAGACTCTCAGAGGAGGGACACAAGAGCAGGTATTTATGTAGGAGCTCAGGACTAGGGGAAAAGAAGTGAATTCAAGAGGTGGATTAAAGGAAAGGATTCCTAGGAATGATGTGAGAAATGCTGCAGCTGGGATCAGATGGTAAAACTAAAGGTTTAAGGACCATTATTTCAAAAAATCCTATTATTTAAAGAAATCTTAGCATGGCCTTTATCCAGGCAATGACACGTGGGACATTTGGCAGAGGAATTCCCTTTTCTATGTTCAACATCCACAGAGGGGGCAGGCAAACAACCACTGATTTATCCACACAACTGGTTTTGCATGGATTTTGCTGTCCCCTCAAATCTTCCCAACCACCCAAACACAAGGGAAAACCAAGTTTACACTACAAACTAAAATACAGCAGAGTATTGACCAAGTGCTCAGATTGCTGGTTCAGAATATCTTTCTAAAGGAAAAAACAAAAACAAACCCCAACCAAACAAAAACAAAGCAAAACCAAACAGCAAAGCAAGACAGACTAATTTAGGTCTCAAGGATTCCTATTACTTCTTCATCCAGTTAGGAAATAAAACAAGAAAATAATTTTCAGGGTAGCTGAGTACTCTTGTCTCCAATCACAAACTGGAAAATCACAAGAACTGGGAAGAAAACCCAAACCCTGAAAAAAAATTGGGGAAAAAATAACATTACAGTATGACTTTAAAGGGTTTCTTTAATAGAAAAGAACATAAAAGCCAGTTTGCCTTTCAAGGGCAGGTTCTGGAATGGATTTCATTTTCCAGTTCCTACTATATATGATGGTAATGACTGTATCAAGTAATATAAAGTGATGAAAGATATTTAGCAGGGGCCTTACAGCAAGAAAGACTCTGAGCCATGAGTGCAGAAGACACAGCAAACTCTGGAGTATTGAAAAAAATTCTCCCTGAGTCTTACAATGAAATTCCTATTAATCCACTAACATGGAGTGTGCTTAGGAGTTCAGGGATATCACATGAAAAATAGAAAATGCATTAGAAAATGATAACTCTACACACTTATGGTGCAAGGAAATGCCCCAAGAGAGCAAAGACTTGCCTCAAAGAAAGTAATAAGACACATGAGCCGGTAATGGAAACAACTTTGGAAGAATGTTTAAAATGCAATAATTAAGAGAACTGTCCCAGACAGGAACTGGGCACCTGATGCCTTGAGAAGGCTGAGCTAGGACAGAG
This sequence comes from Chloropsis cyanopogon, assembly GCA_013400585.1. Taxonomy (NCBI): domain Eukaryota; kingdom Metazoa; phylum Chordata; class Aves; order Passeriformes; family Irenidae; genus Chloropsis; species Chloropsis cyanopogon. The sequence continues at coordinate 260,899 of WEZZ01014885.1, forward strand.
GCTGGGCAGAGTTCCAGAATAAAGCAGGGATTTATTAAAAGGATCTCCTCCATGGATCCACCTCGGGCAGCACCAGAGCCCAGCCAGGGCTGCACCCAAGATGAACCAAAATGGGCACAAAATGCACGGCCGGGCACGGGCTCTGGCACTGGGATCAGTTCTGCTCCATTTGCATATTGCAGTTCATTGTTCATTCCAGCTTTAGCTCATGCACTCCCATCCTGCTTGTTTTTCTCTCCTCAGCCCACGGTGTTTGTGCTCCTGGGCTGAGATTTGGATCATTTGTCCTTGGTCCCAGCTAGAGAAGGAATTGTTTTGTGTCCCTGCTCTGTGCAGAGAGCTCAGCATCCCCTAATACGAAGCCCAGACCCACACCCTAAAGCTGCACAGAATCTGAAAAATAGAAAAGCTCAAACCTGAGGCATCCAGAAAAGCACTCAAGGATGTGTTAGATGGAAAAGCTCCAAGCCAAGAGGTTTTTATGTGCCTGTAGCTCTGAGCCATGGGCATTGTCCTGCCCAAGTCCCCCCATCCCTGGGGGCTCTGGTGCCCAGGCTGGGCTGTGGAACCCCAAAGCAGAGGGTGGTGATTAACTCAGGTGGCCCTGAGTGACCTGCAAAGGCAGGATCTGTGTGAGAGGAGGGGACCTGGCTGTCAGGGAGATTGGAGCAGACAGATGTTTAATGGAGTCCAGGATTACAGATCTGCCAGGCTTCACATGTAATCACCAACTTCTTAAATTTCCTCTTTCTTCTCCCCTTCTTCTGGGTCTGTTACAGGGTCAGGGGCTGGGGGAAGGGAGGAGGGAGATTTTCAGATTTCCAGCTCAATTCCTTGAGCTGCCCTTAATACTCTGACCTATTCCTAGCTGAAAAACACAACCTACCAGTCTGACAGGACATCAGGGAGATGGGAGTGGGTTTTTTTTTTTTGTTTAAAACATGAGAGGGATGCATTAAACTCCACACATGCACCTTCTTTCTCCGAGAACAGCACAGCAGCTGTACTGAGCAGCCTGTGTTTGACTCCACAGAGGAACAGCAGCACAATCAATAGTGCCAGGTGACCCCCAGGCCGTGTGCTGGGCAGCACTGTGCCCCAGGGGACACGTCTCCATGGCTTCCCACCCTCACCCACCCCCCAGGATCGATAGTTCCTGCCTCTCCTCACCCAGGGAATGACTCTGCAAGTGTTTTTTTGCATTTCTGGGCATTGCTTACTCCTTCCTCCACCCTTTATTTTCTGTCTCCTGTGCAAGGCAGTGGGGATCTGTCAGCAGACCCCATGAACTAGAGAGAACAATTAAAACTTAAAAACAAGGTGCAGGAGGAAGGAGACCTGGTTAGACTGAATAACCCATCCCATTCCTCATGTCCTGACAGCAGGCAAAGCCCTTCAGGTGTGTCCCCCACATGAATACCTTAAGGCAAGGAATCCCAAAGATGAATTAAAGCATCCTCTAGAGAACCCAGCACCCTCAGAACCCTCTGAGAATCCTCCAGCTCCTGTGCTGCTTCTTTGAGCAGCCTGTAGAGGAAGTATCCTGGCATGGGGACGTGGATTTTTGGCAGGCTAAGAGATGGATGCTGACATTAGCTCAGGCTGCAGCTCAAGCCAAATGCAGATCCACAGATGGTACAGGGAAAGCTGTGGTTCTACCCTCAAATATTGAACACGTAGAACAGGGTGCAAGGGAGAGTTCAGGCACAAACATGCCACCACTGTGTCTGAACACAGCTCTTTTAGTGTGACAGGCAACAAATTGTGTTAGTGTGGACGTAGTGCACCCAAATCCTGGTCCAGGGGTGATCCAGAGACTCAGCCCTGATGCTCTGCTCTGTCACAGGCACAACCAAGGACGTGTCACTCGGCCCCTCTGCTCATCAGCTGCAAAATTTCAGCAGCAGTGCTGTGACCCAGAGTTACAGGAATCCATGTCCTGCCAGCAGGCCGGGTTTAGACTCTGTCCACGACTAAGATCCATGAACTCCAAGTACTGCAGCAGCTGCAGATCCTCCCCCACAGCTGGGCCCAGTGATTAATGCAATGTGCTTGCAAGGAAGTAATTTCTCTGAGATGGGGCAGGCCTGGAAGGGATGGTTCTGGCATGGATCAGCAAGGCCAAGCACGAAGCAAAGGGATCCCAACCTGCATTTTGTGTGAAATCCTTCCCTCCAGTGAACAACTGTCAAACTGCTCCCTGCTGGTCCTCTCCACACAGCTTGGGCTTGTCAAGGTTCCTCTAGATGGGACCAAGGAAGCTTTAACTCATGTCACTTAGAGGACAGGGTGGCTGCAAATTATTCTCTGAAGGAGCGTTTCTCTCTCTGATACACAGCAAAGCTCAGACTGGACATCTGATGGTGACAAAGCAAAAGTCCCTCTGAATTTTGGGAGCCAAATAAGCTTTCTAACTCTCATCAGGACATGTACACAGGTCAGGAGGACAGCTGAGTTTTCAGTAGTCAGTGGCAGGTGCTACAGAGAGTTCCAAAGAGGTCCTCATCTTGGAAATATCATCTGTACCTTCAGGGCACGTGGAGTTACAGAGGTTTGCATGCAGCTGATGTCATTGGATCATAAATTCCTAGAATATCATGGGTTGGATCATCAAGTCCAACTCCTGACCTGCACAGGACCACCCCAAAAACCACATTGTGTGTCTGAGAGTGCCAGGAGTCTGTGAGCAAAGCAGGGAATGATTCAAGGTCTCCCAAATCCTGGACTGTCTCCCAGCCTTTCCTCCTTCCCAATGTACTTTGCATAGTCCTGGTTTTAGGGCAAAGTGAGACACTTCAATACAGCATCAACTGGCTCATGAAAGCCTTTCCACAGCATAAAAAGAGCTTAATTCAAGTGTGCAAAGCCCAAGGCTGAGGGACAGTGAGAGCTGGAATTCCAGCTTGTGTATCTCATGGGATGGAGACAGCCCCAAGTGGAATTTCTTCCCTTGCCATGAAGGATGCATTTGGGAAGCCTCCAAGACCTTGAACCTGTTCCTCTCCTGTGCAGCTCAGCTTTCTCAGTTATTCACATCTCTTCTGGAACACACAACCAGCCCAGCAGGATGTTAAGGGACTTCCTACTCCCTGAATTATCCCAGCTTACTCCAAAACACCCACATGAAAGCAGCAAATGAGTTAAAATCAAGCTAAATTATGACTTTTTGCAATAATTTGCCTTTTGCTGATAAAGAATTATTTCAAAAGACTCAGCAGCACAATGCTTTGCAGTTTTGCCAGTGGTCCAAATCACTTTTATCATTCTTGGCTGAGAAACACAGGCACTCACACAGTGTCTTTTCCATCCATAGCTGAGCATCCATGCGGGATTTTCCATCTATTCAGACATTTCTCAGAGGGCATCTGACCTTATTTAACAAGCCCTTAATTAGGTGAAAGCAAATGCGAGGGAGAGCGGAGTTCAGCCTCCGACATTGCAGAGGGTAATGAGGAGGATTCTAGGGGCAGCAAAGAACAATCAAAGAGAACAAAAGTTGCCTTTGCTGCCAACTGGGATTACACTCATTGCTTGATAGGGATTGAGTGAACTCTAGGAACTGCTCTTCCCTATCAATTTTGTGCAGGACTGCCCAAGAGTGGGACAGCTGGCAAGGAAATGGTTTGGAGCCCTCTGCTTTGGAGGATTTAGAGGGAGAGGGATGTGACACATTTTTGCAAATTCAACCATGTTTTGGGCATCCTAGAAGCTCTGGTGGCCTTGATTTTATGTAGGATGTCAGTCTGGTTTAGGAACAGCCAATTATGGAATTATGGAATGGTCTGGGTTGGAAGGAACCTTAAAGATCATCCAGTGCCACTCCTGACAAGGCAGGGACACCTTCCACTATCCCAGATTGCTCCAAGCTCCTCCAACCTGGCCTTGGACACTTCCAGGGGCAGCCACAGCAGCTCTGGGCACCCTGTGCCAGGGCCTCCTTGCCCTCACAGCCAAAAATTTCTTCCTAACTGCCTGATCATTAATCCAAGGAAGAGATGATGCTGCCAACACCCTTCCAGAAGTTAAGTAGTAAAGTCCTGCAGAAGACCTGACCACCTGCAAAGAGTGGATGTGCACAGTGGTCATCTTTCACAGCCCCTTCTAAATCAGCACTCCAAGACAGCAGAATAACAGAAATCTGCAACAACAGCACCACAATTTACAGTTTCTGGGTGTCTCTGCTGCTTTTAAATCCCCAGGTCAAAAAGTCACACCTATTAGATAATCTCAGCTTTCTGTTTTCAAACAAGATCTTTCTGCATTTTCTGGTTCTGGCCCAATGATGAAAAACATGGTCTGCACACAACCTGATGGCTCACAAACAAACAAATGCAAATTAAAAGGAAAAAAAAAAAAAACCAAAACAAAATCTCTTGAGTTATTTTTAAAACTTATGATCTTGAGCCAGTGTTTCTGGGGACAGCCTCAAGCTGACAATCCCCTAGAAACAGCCACTCCAAACCCAGGAGTTAATGCCACTTGATATCTTGTGCAAAGACCACATTTGAAGAAATTAAGCCATAATTAAGCAAAGTTATTAATGATTGCTTTAACTAATTGATACGATAACATAAGCAGCAGACAAGATTTTAATCAGTGGTCATGAAACCAGAAGTAAACTGGCCAGACACCCCCTCCTCTTTGGCAGCTAATTTGCAAACAATAATTCTGCTGCTGATAGTGACTCAGCGGCTGAGGGGAGAAGAATAAATCTCAGGAGACACATAGGTATAAACCTTCCCCATTTTAATGAGAAACAGACACAAAAAGGCCAAGAAGATCCTGTCAACATGATTTGCAGTACAGTTACTTAATTTTTACCAAATGTGCTTTCTGCCACGCTTTAGTTGAAGTACATATTTATTTGATATTTCGCTGGCAAAGTTTAAAAGAGCCTCCAAAATACCCATCTGCTTCTGCTACGCATGACCCTACCAGCCTCACCTCCGACACACTGTAATGGTTTTAGGGAATGATAGCCCTGCACAGATGTGATTTATTCACAGATTGTGGGTGACTTTCTGCTAATTTACAGGGGAAAAGCACAACTTTCCACTGGAGCGTGAAGCTGACCCACAGAACAAACCTGCCTGCACAGAGAGGGACAGCAAATCTCCTTCCTTGAGGGAAACACAGAATCACAGGATGGTTTTATAAGGGACGATGAAGACCATCCCATTTCCACCCCTGCTGTGGGCAGAGACACCTTCCACTATCCCAGGTTGCTCTAAGCCCCACCCAACCTGGCCTTGGACACTTCCAGGGATGGGTAAAGTTGCTCATAAGTAACATAAGGTTGCTCAAAACCTGGTTGCAGAACAGCCTTCCCTAACCTTCAGTAAACCAAAAGCACGAGGAAGCTCAAAACCATGAGATTTAAATATTATGGACTCCTCTTGCCCTTTACCTTCTGGATTTTGAGCCTTTAAGGTTCTTTCCTCCAGCTCTTCCCTTTGATCCCTCTGTATCAAAAGAAAGGCTGAGATTCCTGTCTTGGAGTTGCTTCCATGTGTTGCATCAGCTTTGCAAAATGCTGGGAGAGGCCCAGGAGTCCAACATGCTGAAACAGAGTTATGTAGGGGGTGATGGAGGTGACCTTCCAAATGTCAGTCCAAAGGTGGGACAGGGGAATGAGCATCCTGCACCTCCTGGCATGCAGAGGTGGGCTCTGTGTGTGTGTCAACACTTGAGCAGCAAGGAAACAAGGAGACAGCAGTGTGGAGACAGCTGGGAGAGCAGAGAGCAAAGAAACTGGGATGCCAGGAATGCAGGAGGGGTGGGAAAGAAAGTGCGAGCTTGGAATGAGAGGAAAGGGCTGCAAAGGATCAGAGACAGAGGCAGGGAGAATGAGAAAGGGGTGGAAGAATTATCTCCATCCCTTCAAAGAGTTCCAGGGAGTTTTTCAGCTGGGAAGAAATTCAGAGATGATTAGGTGAGGGAGGAGGACCCAAGGAAGCACAGGCATGTGTGATGAGGAGCAGGGAAAGTGCAGAGAAGCTGCAGCAGAGGCCCTCCTGTTCCCCCAGCATTTCCCATCTGCTCCTCGTCCCCTGAGATCAGCATGTGAGGCACAGGGTTCCTCGGCACACCAAAAACAGAAAAAGGAAAAAGAAACAGTTCCAGCCTCCAAGACACTGCCGTAAGAAACGTGGAGAGGAGCTGATTACAGGGCATGTAGTGAGAGGACAGGGGGAGAATGGCTTGAGACTAAGGGAATAGGTTTAAATGGGATATCAGGAGGAAATTCTTGGCTGTGGGGGTGATGAGCGCTGGCACAGGCTGCCCAGAAAAGCTGTGGTTGCCCCATCTCTTCAAGGTCTAAGGTTGGACTGGATGGGGCTTGGAGCAAGCTGGGATAGTGGCTGTAGCTCCCTCAGAGTGTTTGTGAAGGCTGGAGTTAAGGGGATGATCTGACAGATCCCATGTGTGCACCAACCCTTCCCTGCGCTGTCAACAGGGGCTTGAAACACATTCACACCTAAAACACAGAGATGTCCACACCTCTGGGAAATGATGGGACCTTTGTACGCTCTGTCTCTGGGTTTCAGTGACAAATCTCCTCTCCCTCCTTCAATCCCTGTCTGTATAAAATATGTATTTCTAGATAATGGTGAAAAGCTGTTGCATTCTGCTCCTCAGAGCATTGCACGTCTGATTGAGTGGGAAAGTGCTGCTTGTCACCTCTCAGTGTCCAGAGGAGCTGCCAGGGAGGACTTGTTTCAGCCACAGACCACAAGGCTGAGCTGGGTTCCACCTCCCTTGGAGCCCAGGGAGTTCAGCTCCAGAGGAAAACCCCCATGTACAAACCAAGGACCCCCAAAGTCACTGGGGAAAACACTCCAAAAAAGGCCAGGGGATTGTTTTGGCAGCATGAGAAAGATGTTCCTTGTCTCCAGATTTACAGTGACAGCTCTTTTTTAGCTGTTCCAAGTTAAAGGGTGCCTTGGTGGGATGTCCAAAGCTGTGGTTAAGACTGGGACAAGCTGGAGAAATTGGCTTTATCACAGGGGCTTCCATTCTTGTGGGGGGCTGGTGAGAGGTGGAGCCAAGTCTGGCAAAACCATAAAGTTTGGAGCACAAGTCCTGTGAGGAGTGGCTGAGAGAGCTGGAGCTGTTTAGCCTGGAGGAAAGAAGGATCAGTGAGGACCTCATTGCTCCTCACAACTCCCTGAAAAGAGGTTGTTGTGAGGTGTGGGTCTGTGTCTTCTTCCTGGCAGCCACCAACAGGATAAGAGCAAATGGCCTCAAGCTGCACCAGGGGAGGCTCAGGTTGGATATTAGGAAAAATTTCATCAGCTAAAGAGTGGTTGAGCATTGGAAGAGGCTGCCCAAGGCAGTGGTGGGGTCACCATCTCTGGAAGTGTTCAAAATACAAGCAGAAGTGGCACTTCATGATGTGGTTCACTGAGCACAGGAGTATTTGGTCAAAGGTTGGACTTGATGATCTTAAGAGGCCTTTTCCAACTTTAATGATTTTATGATTCTATGAAAACAGCTTTTAATAACGACACAGGTAATAACAGAACCACTCTTATCTCTGGGCCACAGCTGAGGAAAAAAAGCCCCAAGGAGAAACCTCCTCCTTCCCCAGGGATGGCACAAGCCCTGGTGCCTGTCTATCTTTAAAAAGGTCAGGTTAAGTCATCACCTCCCTGTCCCTCATCTCCACAGATCCCCCAGTACCACTGCGGGCAGTGAAAACCTCTGATAAATCAGATCTTCACCCTTTTCTAAAAGATCTGTACATGGCTTGTAGAGTGGGTGGGATATTTGCTCCCCAAGGGCAGCCTGCTCATAATCCTGCCTCCAGCAAAGGCAAACCCCTGCACCCACTCACTGAGGCTCTACAAATGTCAATTTATTCAAGCATTAAAGTGTGTTCTATCATGAGCACACAGGTAGTGACTGCACTGCTGAGATGGCAGCGCTGTCACTCACATCGCCCGCCTCAGATAAAATCAGATTTGGGCAAAGGCTGATGTAGTGCTGAGCGTTTCACAGGCTCACATCAGATTTTAAATAACAACAGCCCCTGCCTTTTTCACCAGCCTCTCTCAGAGAGACACCCATGGGCCTCAAAGATGGGTGGGAGGAGATGATTGATAAATCACGGGGGGCTCAGAGCTCCTGAGCTCTCTGCAGGGCTTGGGGTCCTAAAAGCACCAGATTCAAGAACCTGCTCATGCTGTAATGGTCAGGGAAGTGCAGGTAGCCAATGGACCAGCAAGAATAAGGTTTTGGAAGTCTCTGGAGGAAAAACGAATTGTTGTTCTTGTTCCAGATTTCATCTTTTAAGGATGTGAGGGAATGAAGGTTGCTGTCCCACTGCCCTTTCCCCCAGAGGTTTGAGACAGCCCCTGGGAGTCTCTGTAATTCTGAAGGGCTGTGCAAAGGCAGCAGAGTGTCTGAGGTGACCTCAGATGGGCCTGCCTAAAAAGGACACTGAGCAAACCTGGAAACAGTGGGGTGGTAATTGGTGCATTCATTGTTCTGCTCCAGGGCTTTGGTCCTCAAGGAGCCCCATTCTGTGCAGAAGGAAAAAGAAAGGGCTCAGACAGTAAAAGGATGAAGAAAAGGAATGGTGTCATGCTCAAAGTCTTGCAGGAGCTTGGAGATCACCTGCCTCCAGCTTCTCACCCCATCCCAAAAAGTGACTGGAACTGTTTTCACTTCAGGACTGGAAGTGAAATCCCATCCTTGGCCAGCATGGAACATATGAGCAGCTCTGTCATCCTGTCCTTTCTCCTGAATTATGGTATCTCTCAGCCTCTTTAATCAGGAGGAATTTACAGAGTTGCTCCCCTCCCCACACCAAATTTTAGCTATAAATATGCACAGTAGAGAGGAATGGTTGGAGACATCACAAACCACTTTATTTTAAGTGGTGCAGGCGGAAGAAATGACACTTGTAGATTAAAATTATAACCAGTAATACTTGCTTAATAAATCATTGAACATGTATGGGTGAACATGTCCCACTCAGACTGGTGGCCTCCACTGAAGTGGCCCTGCAGGGCAGCTGCCATCACCCCACCACAATCTCTCATTGCTCCCATTCTTTTTGTGGATTTAAAGCTCCTCATGAGCATCTGTGAATCAGCCAGGTATGACAGCTCAAATAATCCTGCACACCCACAGGACTAAGTATAAACAGTGCATTTCTCATGTAAAACTACATTCCTCCTCCTACCCCTACCCCAAGCAGCAAACTTCCCAAGGCCAAGAATTGCACTGAAATCAGCCAGGATTCCATGCTGAATGCCCAGACTGGTCCTTCCCTGGAGTAATCTTGCTGCCAGCATTTCAATCACAATGCTGACAACTCAACAGGAACACCACACTAAACTTGGCCTGCACCCTGGAGGGCACCATCCTACACTCTGGCCCAGTGTCCCAAAGAGGCTCCAGCCTCTCCAAAAACTCCAGTTAAAACCAAATCATTCAGTGATTTGGCTCTGCACCTTCCTGTGTCTGTGGCAGATGCAGCCACAGTTTGGGTGGGGATGGAGAACAACACAGCAGCAACTCCTTGTCCAGCAGCCAGCAGGACAAAGCAGCTCTGGGGGTGGTTCCTGCCCCTTGAGTTCTGTGCCCCTGGCCCCTCAATATTGCAGAAGTATATAAATGCCGTGGGTTTATGAGCATAAAGACCCTGAGGCTGACAACAGAGCACATCCTTGTAGGAAAAGTGGTCGCTGCCAGAATTCATGAGCAGCCCTGATGTCCACAGCATGATGAAGATAAAAGGTTTATGAAGCACCATGAGCTCCTGGAGTTCCTTACCTGCTTCTCAGACATGATGTAGAGGTGTTCATGATCCATGGAGAAGGCCATGTCCCGGAGGATGGGGCCAGTGTCCACCACCTGCACGATCTCATACTCCAGCGTGTTCTTGGTGGTGCCGTCCACACGGATCTGTGCAGCAACAACAAAAGCACAGGGGGAACATGAGGATTTTTTCCTCCTTCCACTGAAAACAAATAATTACAGAACCACAGAATGGTTTGTGTTGAAAGGAACCTTAAAGACCATCTCATTCCAACCCCCCTGCCATGGCAGGGACACCTTCCACTATCCCAGGTTGCTCCAAGCCCTGTCCAGCCTGGTCTTGGACACTTCCAGGGATCTAGGGGCAGCCACAGGTTCTCTGGGAAGCCTTCTCTCTCACCACCCTCACAGTAATATGTATCTATTTATAATATATATACAAAATTATATACATATGTATATATGTATTATATATATATATTATAAATATACATTGTGCATATTATATACATATATGTTATATAGTATTATGTGCATATATTATATATATATTTTATATATATACACACACAAAATGATCATTGGACAGATGTATTAAGCTCCAGGTCTTTCAGACAACAACCACTGTCAACAAAAAGTGAACTTTTCCTCACCAAAAGGATGAAACAGATTTCATCACTTCTGCTGGTCCCACCAACACAAGAGCACTGTAAGAACAATGCAGAGCCTGCTGGCTTTTATCTGGCACTGTCACTGCGCTCCTGTCACCGCCTGGACAAATCTACCACGCTCAAAATGATGGCAACGAGGGAAGGATCTGTGGTGGTGATGAGCAGAAGATAAAAAACCACACAAATCTGCAGGACTGACTCACTTGAATGCTATTCAGATAATATTATTGCTCTTACTGCTAATGTTCCACGGGGCAATTTATTATTGCAGAGTGTTCAGTGCAACACAGACTATTTCTCTTGCTGATTGCAAATATCAGGTATTGAAATCAGTCCTGCACCAATGTGGCACCTTATGATTCCAGACACATGTCATAACAGGGTGTCACTTAGGGACATCAATAACTTGGTTTATGAGGAGGAACCAGACATGCAGTCCCAGTCTATCCCTGACAATGATCCAGTGATACAGAACAAAATGCAGAAAACAACAGATTTTTCTTTACCTGCTTAAAAACAATTTCTAGAGTTTGGGCTCAAAAGCAGCTGGAGAAGGTTTGCAAATCATGATAAAACAGCTATTTTTAGGAGTTCTCCTGAACTTTGTGAGGCTCTGTACAGCAGCAAACCCCACAGTCATGTTTCAGAGGTGCATCCACATTCCTTATCTCCCTCTCTTTCCCATGTGTTGCCTTTCACTTTCTGAAAATGTTCTAACCTGCACAAACACCACAGCACCTTTCCCTAAAAGAAACAACGTTGTAGGAGATCTTCATCATGCCCCACATTACAATCTCCATTCCTTCCTGACCAAAGATTCCCAGTCTGCAGTTGGATAGCTGAGCAAAACATGCCCTTCCCATCCAGAGGAAATAACAATCTGTGGAGAACTTATGGTGTCAAGACCTGTTTCCCACTATTCCCTGGCACAGTCCTTGAGCTTGTTCCTTCTGTATCAACCTCTCAGCCAAGAAACTGAGCCTGAATCATCTTCTGTATTGGAAAGTCAAAGAGAAGGGAAAGGAGGGAATGATAAAGGGTCTGGAATATCTGTATGAGTAAAGGACAGCAAGGATATACAGATTGTTATCTTTGTCCTTCCTTGATCTACTCACCTGCTGTGGGACAACAAAGGAGTATTATTTCCCCAGGAAAGATAAGGAAAATGAAGCAGAAAGGAGTTAGAGGGGCTCTCTGTGCCAGCAAAGGGTGTGGAGGGTGCTCAGGGGTGCTCAGATCCTACGTGTTATCCATCAGACTCCTCAGAAAGGGGAGCACGTGCAGGCCTTGGCTGCTGGGCTGGCCCAGTGACACAGGAGGATTTGCAGTTAATTTGTCATCTTGATGGAGCTGCTGATGATAGCAACACACATCCAACATCAGCACGCAGAGAGGTCAGGGCCTGAAGCCCAGCACTGAGCATCCCTGATGCACCAGGGGGTCAGGGACTGAAGCCCAGCACTGAAACACAAAGAATTCAGGGTCTGAAGCCCAGCACCGAACACCCCTGAGACACAAAGAATTCAGGGCCTAAAGTCCAGCACTGAACATCCCTGAACACAGAGAATTCAGGGTCTGAAGCCCAACACTGAACATCCCTGAAACACAAAGAATGTAGGGCCCAAAGCCCAGCACTGAACACCCCAGAAACACAAAGAATTCAGGGTTTGAAGCCCAGCACTGAACATCCCTGAAACTCAAAGAATTCAGCACTGAAGCCCAGCACTGAACATTCTTGAAACACAAAGAATTCAGGGCCTACAGCCCAGAACTGAATATCCCTGAAACACAAAGAATGTAGGGCCCAAAGCCCAGCACTGAACATCCCTGACACATAAAGAATACAGCACTGAAGCCCAGCACTGAACATCCCTGACACATAAAGAATACAGCACTGAAGCCCAGCACTGAACATCCCTGACACATAAAGAATACAGCACTGAAGCCCAGCACTGAACATCCCTGACACATAAAGAATACAGCACTGAAGCCCAGCACTGAACATCCCTGACACATAAAGAATACAGCACTGAAGCCCAGCACTGAACATCCCTGAAACTCAAAGAATTCAGGGCCTAAAGCCCAGAACTGAATATTCCTGAAACACAAAGAATTCAGGGACTGAAGCCCAGCACTGAACATGCCTGAAACTCAAAGAATTCAGGGCCTAAAGCCCAGAACTGAATATTCCTGAAACACAAAGAATTCAGGGACTGAAGCCCAGCACTGAACATGCCTGAAACTCAAAGAATTCAGCACTGAAGCCCAGCACTGAACATGCCTGAAACTCAAAGAATTCAGGGCCCAGCACTGAACATCCCTGACTCCCACCAGCTCTGGCTGCATGGGAGCAGGGGGCTTGCTCATGTCCTTCAGCTCCTCTGAGCCTTCCTTCTTGAAAGTGGACACTGATGTAAATCATCCATGAGATCAAGGGCAAAGATGCCAACAGGCTTGGGCTGAGTCATTCCCCTTAGGACAGGCAGGGGAAAGGAAGGGGGCAGGAAGGGCTGCAGGCTGAGGAGCCCCTGTTGGGGCTCTGCTCCATGCACATCAATTCCTCTTTCCTTCTGAGGAATTCCAGCTCCAAGTTCTCCCTCTGGGGGAGCAGTCAGGGAGCTTTGTCTGCTGTCTCCACTCTGCCTCCCCGCAGTCCCTCGTGGCCGTCACAGCATCCTCACTCTCTGCCGATCCCTGTGCTAAACAAACCTCACATCTTCGCTGCTTTGACCTTGATTTTCGAGCACCACCACGGTCAGATCTGCAGGCCGCCAGATATGTAAGCAGCCAATTATCACCCCAGGGCTCAGTCACTGTCCTCAGCCTTTGCCAGGCCCCATTAGAGGGGAAAGAGCTCGGAGATGGAAGAGGCAGGCTGGAGGAACAGCCGGCTGGGGTTAACAAACCATGGAGACAGGAGGCACAGCCCCCAGGGATCTCCCCTGTGCATTTGGTGCAGGTAAAAGATTGCAGAGGCCTCACACCAGGAATACAGAGCGACTCGGAAGTGATTTAACAGCTATTGCTGGCCTAATTGCCTGAAAAGTCATTGTTTTGCAGAGGGGGAGGGAGGGCAGGAGGGACAGGGCTCGTTGGACCGTGCATGTGCAAACACACACGTGTGCTCAAACACCCACAGCCCAACAGCTCTAAGTGCAGAAACCCTCTCTCTAGGTAAATCTACTAGCTAATAAAAAGGAAAATTCAGAAAAAGGACAGAAAATCTGTCAGACACCAACGCACACTGCACAGCCTGTGGAAGCCCTGTGCCAGCAGTGAGGTGATTATGGAGACTGCAGCCAGAAGTCTAGCCCCTAACCCCAACCATCCCTTTACCTGTCTTAAACCCTGTCTTTCCTATGTTGGACCCCAGGCACAGAGCCCTGAGGATCTCCACCTTCCCTGCACATTCTTCACAGTCCTGAGCATCAGACAACACAACTGCACTTTCTTTTAGAGATTTATTCCTGGCTCCAAGGCTCTTGCTAGAACCAGGGCACTTGGGTTGGTGAAAAAAAATCAGAGTCTGTGAAGGAAAAATGGGAAGATTCTCATCAGAGCCTGCAGGTGATCACCACTATAGCCAGGGACCCAGACACAATCTCTGCTTGGAAAGCTCCCCAAGTTTCCAACTGCAGGGAATTTGAAGAACATACCACCCATTCCCTCTGTTCCTGCTCTTCTCTGCTGGCATCAACCCCAAGCCCCACCTGGAGCTGGGGTGCTGGTATGGATAGAGATTTTTTCTGACTGAATGATGGGCATTCCTATATTCAAGATGTTTTTTGGGGACTGTGGGATGAGAACCTGACTAACAGAGCAGTTGGGATCGCTTTCTGGGAGCTGCCTGTGAACCATGAACTCCTTTGCAAGGCAAGAACAACAACTGACAGAGGGGGCTCCAGGACCACATGTGAGTCTCAAAATGCTCAGTCCACCACAACCCACAGTCCACAAACACACTCATCACCTCCACAACAGGATCATCTACCTGCTCCCACTCCCTGAATGCCTGTCCTGGACATGCACACCCCTCAGACCTTCAGATGCTCAGCTCAGCTCCCGTGTCCTGCTTTAACCCAACCCATGTGGGAGCTCCCAGGGCCCAGCACGCTCAGGCTGCACATTAATCCTTCTTTTTCCTGGAAGGCTTCACTCGCTGGGCTTGGCTCTGCAGAGCCGGCTGCTATTAAAACATCAGCATGATGCTTCCCGAAGGTCAACTACCAAGGGACCCATTCTGGCAGCTGTTTGTTTGTTTGTCTGAACATTATCTAGGGCTGGCTGTTTATTTACATCCATTGAAGTATCAGACAATAAATATCCTCTCCCAGTAGCAAACAGATGCTTGCACTCGAATGTTCTGGCTAGCTCTGACTTCAAAACGATCTCCTTAATGAGCAAACAACACTATTAATCTTTAAAGACACAGGCTCTGGCCTTCTCTGAGCTTCCACCCTGGCCATGGCTACACCCACAGGCATCCTGGCAAGCAGCCCATGGGTCTGGTAGATGAAGGAAGGTAAAAGATACCTTCCATCACTTGGCTGGTGCTTCTCAGCGTTATCTGGGCCTCCCCAGCTGCTGAAGGATCCACGGGAGGCTGATGCTCGAGGACAGTTTCCCCAGCAAGCGGGTGGCAGATGCCTCAATCACACTTCTAAGAGGGACACAGAGGTTGATATCACATAGTTATCAAAGAGAGGGACACAAAAACCCTCTCCAAATCATGGGGATGGACTCAAAATTGTCAAGGAGAGAGCAGTGGGATTGGAAGATGAAAGGAATTGGTGGTAGCAAGCACTTGATGCCTTGATTATGGCAAAAAAAAAATATCTTTAAGCTCGGCAGAGCAACAGAAACACCTGCCTTCCAGAGAGGGCCACACACCTCTGTTAGCACCTTTCTTCTTTCCTATAAAGTGACGTTTCCTGCTGAAATCCATCCACAGAGATGTACTTCAGGAGCTTTATTGCAGACCCATCAAAGCCTGATCCCATAGACTGAATCAGTGTTTAGAGCATGTTAACATTGTCCAGTTTTTGTTTATTCAAGAAAAAGGCACTGGCACAGGTTGTTCAGAGAGGCTTTTTATGTCCCATCCTTGGAAGTGTTCAAGGCCAGGTTGGATGGGGCTTGGAGCCTGATCTAGAGCAAAGTATCCTTTCAAAATTATTTTCAGACTCACTTCAGATACACACTCCTAACCCAATCTCCTGCTACAACCTCACTTCTATTTTATTTGTCCAAGCATCTTGGATTGTCTCTGGCAGTAAAATGAAAAAAAGGATAATTTCCGCCAACTGGGCTCAGCTGTTTCCTACTCCTCTAAAACCAGCACCTCCTGCCCAAGAGCATCATTCCTAGCCCACCAGCGTTAAAATAAAGTCCTCTTCAATTAATATCTCTGTATAAAGCACTTGAAAACCATCCAGAGCTGCTGGGAGCGTGGTGGGGAGCAGGATCACAATGACCGGCCAGGCGGGCAGCAGGAGCAGACGCTGGGTGGATGAGACTCATTACAAATAATTAAATGAATAACTAAGCAGAAAAGGAGCTTGGTGAACCATGGCACGCTCGGCCAAGCCATCCCTCCCCACCACTCTGCTTTTGTGCAGCGTCAGCAGCCCCTGGGCTGATGAAGTTCCAGGGAATTCATCATCTCCTGCCCCAGCGCTTCCAGCCACTGCTCCAGCACCTCTCGCTCAAGTCACACTGGTGGCTTATTTTGGCCATGAAATTGCCCCAGTTCCCAGGGGAGGGGATTAAATGGCTGCCAGGAAGATTGCAGAGGTGGATTTCAAAGGGAAAATCCTCCAGGTCATGGAATCAGGCCCTGCTACCTCTGCCTGAGTGCGAGGGAGCAACGTGACTGTGGTAGTGCCTCGAAAAGTAGGGGAAGTGTTTTGGGCAGGGAAGGCAAGAGGTGGGAGGACAAGCTTTGTCCTCCCCATCCCCTGAGGCATCATTCCTTTGCTGTCCCTGCCTCTCCTTCTTGCATCTCACTGAAATCACCGTCATCATTTCTCACTATTGGATTAAGGACCTGCAAACACCATTTCCAGGAGATCCAAGCAGCCCTGGAGCCCAGCACATCAATCCAGGCTGCTCTGAGAAGGGCCCAGCCAGAGCCTTACAACTGCACAGGGGCCACTAATACTTCATTGCTTTTCCAATAGCAGTTCCTCCCTGTTTTATGAACCTAATGTTCCCCAGAGGATGCCAGGACTTCCTGGCATGGAGAGGGAGAAAGGACACAGCAAGCAGTGTATGATCTCATGTCAGGCCCTTCTGATGATCACCTAGTCCTGCTTTTCCATTGATTTGGGTCGCATGATGGAGCTCTATTGATCTCAGCAAAGACAGGGAAGGGGCCGGTGACACTCCATGTTCTGCCCATTTCCCTCCCTGTTTTCCAGTAAAATAATCCGTCCTAATTTGCCTAAAGCCTATTAACAGGAGATCAATTGCTAATAAAACATGGCATTTCAATAGCCTTGTCTATCCACCGATCCTACAGGCCTTTAGAAACGCTAATTGAAAAAGCAAACGATGAGGTACCCTTAACTCCTGCCTAAGTCAGCAGCCAGCAGCTCTCTCTCTTCTCCTGCACACATGTTTTAAAGTGCTGCTTGCCTGGACGATGCCAGCCCATCCAAACACAGATCTCAGAGCACTTCCAGCCATGTGGACAGCAGGAGCCTGGAAAACCTGGTGTTCACAGAGTTCTTGAAACTTCTGCTCTCAGTGCTGTCCAGAACCCAAAGTGTCATGACAGGAGCCACTCTGAGCAGAGGTGAGAGCTGATCTGGACAGGAGAGTCATGGAATCATGGAATGGTTTGGGTGGGCAGTTACCTTAAAGACAATCCAGTTCCCCCCTGCCATGGGCAGGAGCACCTTCCACTAGCCCAGGGTGCTCCAAGCCCTGTCCAGCCCGGCCTTGGACACTTCCAGGGATCCAGGGGCAGCCACAGCTTTTCTGGGCAACCTCTGCCAGGACCTCCCCACCCTCACAGGGAAGAATTTCTTTCTAATATTTAATCTAAATCTCTCCTCTTTTAGTTTAAAAGGATTCATCTTTGTCCTATCTCTATCACCCACGTAAAAGTCACTCTCCCAAAATGTAGGTACGCCTGAGTGCACACCACAAAACAGAAGGGACAGCAAAGCAGGTTGGCCTTGCAATCCCATCAGGTTGCTGGTTTGTATTTCTTTTGCCCAGGAGGTCTCACGTGACAGAATCACAGAATCATTAAGGTTGGAAAAGACCTCCAAGATCATTAAATCCAATCTCAACAAATCCTGTCATCAGCAAACGAGGCTTATTTGCTACACCTACAGCACAGCAGCAGCCAGGGAGAACGGTTCTTCCTCACCTCTCCAGCCACACAATTCCCAGGGCCTTTTCTCCCAGCAGCAACACAGGGTTTTGAAGAAGACAGCTTTCCTAGAATAACTGCTGGCTAATCCTGATCATCTGCAGGCACTGCAGTGTAATCCCCACCCCACACACCCTTGGCCAGGGGCTGGCAGGGGGCACAGGGGCAGGGCCGCAGGGTTTAATCCCTGCACAGGAGTCACCCACTGACCTCCTGTGTAATCCTGGAAAATTGGGTCAAACACAGCAGTGCCTGGCTGCTGGATAGGAGATCACCCCTGCAGAGCCAGCGCAGCACAGAGGGGCAGAGCAGGGCTCCTGCTTCAGGAGGCCCAAGAGAAACATGGGACAAGATGTTGGTGGGCATCTGCTTTGTTTTCTGGAGACAGGTGGGTCACTGTGCCTTGACGGAGCTACTGGGTGCTCTGGTTTCATGGTGGGTCACTGTCTCACACAGATCCAGCACGGTGGGATCCACTGGAACCATGGAATCATAGAGTGGTTAGGGTTGGAAGGGATCTTAAAGCTCATCTCATTCCACCCCCCTGCCATGGACAGGGACATCTTCCACTATCCCAGGTTGCTCCAAGCCCCATTCAACCTGGCCTTGGACACTTCCAGGGATCCAGGGGCAGCCACAGCTTCTTTGGGCAACCTGTGCCAGGGTCTCCCCACCCTCACAGCCAAGAATCTCCTCTTAATATCCAATCTAAATCTACCCTTTGTCAGCTTAAAGTCACCTGCTTTGGGCCAGAGGGTCCTTCAAGCCCAAAGACAAATTCCTAACTGACAGAGATCCCCTTTTTTCCCAGTCCACAGCACAGGACTGCTGTCCCATCCCACTGTGGATCCCCACTAACATTTATTGCAAGACATACTCCTGGCTGCAATGGAATTAAGAATTAAATTAGACAAAGTGAAAGACCAACCTTCTGTCCAAGCCCTTCATTCTGGGCTTGGACATCACCTAACGCAGTGGGTTTCTGACTGCTGCTCCCAGCACCATAAAAATTAATAATTACAGCTTGAAGTGTGTCCAGTCAGGCTGTACCTGAACTGCAGGGCTCACCCCAAAGTGAAACAGCTCCAGAGCTGGAAACAGAGGGAAAGGGAAGGGCATGAGGTCCCTCTCCCTCAGCAGGGAGAGCGTGTCAGGTACGTGCAGCTCTCACATGCAGGAGCCCATTGACAGATGACATCATTTTTGAGAGCATGCTTTACACACGCTCCCCCGGCGCTCCCTGATTGATAAATTAGACACTCATGAGCCATGTGCTAATCAATGCAAATCATTAGTTTGTAACAACACAAGGCAAGCTCGGCAGAGCTCATTTTTCAAGGTAATGGCCTGCCAAGCATCCGTGTTCAGCTGCGAGCCCTGCCAGGCAATCCATTACTGGGCTCTGGCACTCACCTATGGCACCAGGCTGAGGCAGTCCAGTCCCCACCAAGGACTGAGATCAGTGCAAGGGCTCCAAACCTGCTGTTCCTCTTCCTTCCTCTCCACAGCTCCTGGCTCTGCTGCCAGTGGCCACCCTAGACCCAGATATTTGGAGTGCACTTGCTCCCACAGACCCTGGACATTTGTTCTCCACTTACCCCAACCCTGCAACCTAAAATTAAAGCTATTTAAGCCTGAAAAATTGTGCTCTGTCCTCTATCAGTGGGAAATGAAGGTGGGTGTTCAAGGTGTTGACTTGCAGCTGTGTCCTGGGAAACTCCATGCTGGCATCAGTGGCATCTCTAAAGGACAAGGTCTGCATCAAGGTGTGCTTGGCCAAATAAAGAGGCCATTTGAATGCTCCAGCCACCAGATTTGACATCCAAATTTCTGGCTTCAGGCTCCTATAAGTTCTGTCCAGCTGAGTGAGTGCTTTGGGGGAATGAAACTCCACCAGGGAGGGATATGCCACCACTGACCATCCTGTGGGAGCACAGGGACGGGACAAGGGTGGGACAATGCAGCTCCTGCACCACAGGAGCCTGTACAGGCTCTGTTCTGCATCTCAAATTCTGCAGGATTTCAATCCCACTGGCAACAGATCAGTCTCTTCATCCATGGGTCATTCTCAGGCACAAATCTTACCACGGGTGCTCTGCAGAGGCACTCCAGGTCCTTCATGGAAAATAAGGATTCTCTGTTTGACATCCCCAGAGGTAAAGTTCAGGTCTCACAGAGAGGGTCCTGCTGCTGGATGCTTGTATTTATGATCCCAGTGGATGATCTCAAAGGTCATCCCAGTGCCACACAGGTGATTCTGTTTCTCCCAAACTGGTGGGATGTCTTTTGCAAGGCCAATATTTTGGGAACTTGCTAACTTTTAAATATTCATGGTTGTTATTGCCATCACTCCTGGTTCTTCATAAAGAGACTGTAAATGGATGCTTTGGGTCCCAGTGGTTCTGATTTAGATTAAGGGGACAATAATGAAAAAAAAGTATGAAAAATAAATTTTTACATGTGAGAGCATGTCAGCTCGTGAACCTGCAGAAACCGAAATGCTCCCTAAAATCTGCTCAGCTCTTCAGCAGGGCTCAAACTGTAGATAAAAATAATTCAGACAAGTTGCAACACCAGAAAGACTCAGAGTTTTGCCTCAGAAATACCCAGAAGTGCAGCGTGTGTGTGAACAGGACTGAGCGGACACAACGATCCTAACGCAGCTGGCCTGGAGCACAAACCCTTCTGTGGGACAGCCCAAAAACGGAGCGAGGGAGTAATATGGGATGGAATGAAGACAGATGCACCACAACACAGGCTGGATGATGAATACAAGTCCTTTATAAATGTCTGTTCACGGGGCTGAGGGACCAGATTCCCGCAGGGATGAGCTCATCCCGCCGGGAACGCGGTGACCCCGAGGGTTGGGAGCCGTGGGGCGGGGGATGCAGGGCAGCACCACAAAGGGTCCTTTGACTGTGGCCAGACAGGGAGAACTTGGAGACACCCACGGATCCTCACCACACTGTGGCACTTGAGAGGGAGCCAGCTGCCCTTGGGCAAGGGGAGGCATGAGTGGAGACGCGGGAATTCTCATGGATACGCGGGCAGCGGGGCACATGCCAGCGCAGCAGCGTGAAAAGGTGGGAGCATCCAGGCAGGCAAAACAGGGGGTGTGGAGGCACCCAGAAACAGCTGGGTGCTCCAGGATCATCCTCCTGGCTTGAGGATGTGCTCACCAAGGGACCCAAGGGGTGATGCAGAGATTAGCACATGCGTGCACCAACTTAAAATGACAGAAAAACAGAATCATGGAATGCTTGGGTTGGAAGGGACACCTCTGAAGGTCACCTAGTTCAACCTCTCCAACTGGATCAGGTTGCTCAGAGCCCCGTGCAGCCTGGCCTTGAATGATTCCAGGGAAGGCGAATCCACCACCTCTCTGAACAACATGAGCCAGTTGTAAAAACTTCCTTGTATCTCATCTAAATCAATCCTCCTTCAGGATAAAACCATCACCCCTTGTCTTATCACACCCAGCAGAGTCTGTGGAGACCACAGGCATTCCCCCAAAAGGACTTGCTCCCTGTAGCAGATAACCCAGGGAATCTGATCCAAAGGGGGGCATTTCCACACCTCGAGTGGTGCAGTGCCCTGGGCCGCTCCAGGCGTCAGCGAGGGCAGCGAACTCAATCACAGCCTGTCACATTCAATCTTGGAGATAGAAAGACATATTTGCAATTTCCCTTTCAAGCTTAACAGAGGCAGACCAAAGCTCCTGCTTTGCTGAGGATTTGGGCACTTTTGTAACTTTCTCTTAAAAAAAAATAATCAAAAATCGTATCCCAGAGATGATATCACTGGTCAAGTGAGATTGGCTGTTCTTGCACTGATATCTGCGTCAGATGCTGGTGCTAAATGACTTCAGAAAGGCAGAGTGATGGGGCTGTGAGTGCATCACTGAAAACAGACAAATCTGGGACCCACAGCTCTTTCCTCACTCCCTTGCTGAGAGCACTGGGTTTGGGTGGAACAGTGTCTTGGGAACAATTCCTGTCAGCAAAAGGGGGACAGGTTATCTCCAGGGCCAGGGGAAAGGGGAACCTGAATGAAAAGCTGTCCCCAGCCCCTTTTGTCAGCTGACACCCCTGGGGCTAAGGTTGAGGTAATGAGGTCCCAGATATCTCTGGGCCCCAGCCCCACTGACAGGGCTGTCTCTCCAAAGGTTATTGTGATTCAATTGCTGACTCTTTCAGCTCCTGGGCTTCTCAATGCCAAGGTGACCTATTAAGAACTTAATATCAGATAAAAAAAACATCCCTCAAAGCTTTTTTAACCTTCATAATCTATGTTTATCCACAGAAAATAGAAGGAGGAGAGAAAAAGAGAAAAGCGAATGCTTATCTTCCAATATTGCCTCAGATAAAAGGGAAGCACCATCTGGGGACAAAACTTCACATTTGACCTTTCTCCCCTTTCATGAAAGCAGCCAGGAAACTGATCCAGCACTGAAACAGTGGACGAGGCCTCTTCCATTCACCTCCCACAGACTGAAGGATGCTCCCAATCTATCACAGGTTCCTCTGCTTTTGTCTCTGACTCCTGACCAGAGCAGCCCAACCTCAGAACAGACCTCCTTTCTCCCCATCCAGCCCCAAACAAGCAGCACTGACCCCAGCAAGTCCCATTTCTTCCACCAGCCAACCTCTATCCAGAGCAAACCCCTCAGCAAAGGTCTCACTGAGGCCTGTCTCCCCGAGAACTCCTCTCATCTCCCACTGCTCCCTCATTAGTGACCCAAAGATGTCTCTCATGCTTTTTTTTTCCTTCCAGGAACACCAGACAATTTGTTGGTCCTCTCCATTCAGAGAATCACAGACTGGTTTGTGTTGGAAGTGACCTTAAAGATCACCTCATTCCAAGCCCCTGCCATGGGCAGGGACACCATCCCTGGAGGGATTTAAAAGCCCTGCAGATGTGGCCTTGGGGACATGATTTAGTGGTGATCTTAGCAAAGCTGGGTTAGTGGTTGGACTCCATGATCTTAGAGGACACCAACCTTAACAACTCTATCATTGTATAATTTTAATTATTACCTCCAATAGTACAAGAATGGCACATATCCCCAGACCCTTAATCACAGGGGTTCCTGGCACATCAATCAGAATTAACCAGAAATGTATTCAAAGCCCTTGACTGAATTATCCAAAACTAATTCCAATGAATTTAGAAATAACAGTGTGGCAGGCCCATTTTTAATGTCAGTAAATCACCAGCCAGGACCATCAGTGTGAAGCCCCCATTCAGAGGGAAACAAAAGGTGGGAATGCAGTGGGTGAGGGTGGCAGGGAATTATTTCCTCTCAGCCAAGCACACCCAGCACCAAGCCAGGTGTGTGGGAGGGAAGCTGATGACCCCGTGGAGGAAGCAGAGCCCTCCAAAGGATTAGGATGTCTGCTGGAAACTGCCCTAAGGAGCTGTATGGCACAGAGGGCAAGGCACAAGGCGTGTTCAAGGGAGAATTAACAGAGCCAGAGGGATTTAGGAGGCGAGTGCTGGCATATAATTCCACTTAGGCAGAGGCAGGAGACTCCTGGGAGGGGAGAAAGGCTGCCTGAGCCACACAGTTTGGCTGCTGAGCTGGAGCAGGCTGGTGAGGAGTCAAAGTTGCCCCATAAATTGGTTAGGATGGTATTCATGAACTTAACACCATCATACAGCATTGATCCAGCCCAAAACCTCTTGTCCACAGGAGGCAAAATAGGAATGTAGGGAAATTCAGGAAGGAGAGAGTCTGGAAAAGCTGAGCACAAAAGGGACCTGACAGACCATTTCTAGGGATGCTTCAGCTGAGCCAAGTGGTGCACAAGGACCACAGCCCAGCAGGGGAGTCAGAGCAGAGCTGAGAAGTGTCACTGTCCTTCCAACAGGGCCAGCTTGCAGGTTTGCAGCTCCCTTTGTGCCTCAGATCTTTCCCCAAACTTGTGTCAGCCCCAGAGCAATGTCCTGTCTGAGGCAAAACAGCCAGGTACTCTTCTAAAGTCAGATGGAGATGTCTGAGCTCTAAAACCAGCATCCCATGAGTTGCAGACTCCCCTGTCCTCCAGAGGTCTGGGGTTTGCTGTTTGCCTACACAGCTCACTACCTCTGTGCAAGCTGCTCATCCCTGGGACACATCAGGGGAGAACATCAAACAGCTCCTGCCTGAAAAACCTGTGAGGACAAAGTGCAAACACTCCTGCGGTGGTCACTGCCATAGCCCAGACACCACTGCTGAGTCACAGAATCACAGAATGAACTAGGTGGGAAATTTTCGAAAAACTTTGAGAAACATTTTTGAAAACTTTGAGATCATCAAGTCCAACCTATGACCAGACACCCTCTCATCAACTAAACCATGGCACTGAGTGCCACGTCCAGGATTTTTTAAACACATCCAGGGATGGTGACAGTGTGGAGTCTTTCCTTCTTTTTTGCCAGGGTCGGGATTAAATGTGTGAGATGGTATTTCAGATGTTTGTTAGTTCTTATCTATGTTACAGTCTTAAAAGCTGTGAGTTCTGCAGCACTTCACTCTAACCAACTAAAAATGGAGCCCNAGAAGGACCAGCCACTGCCCCAAAACCTCCATCTCACTTTATATATATTACCATGTTAAACTCTAAGTTTTCCACCCTGTGATATCACACACTTCTATTCAAACTCCACACCCACAATCCCAGTGCTACCATTCAATTTTGGAAGCTTCTCCACGGCCTCAGGTCAAATGCAGAGTTCTCTTGGGGTCAGTGCCTGTCAGCACAGAAAGTCTCAAATTCTCGGCAGCCAGGGTTCCAACAGGTGAATCCACCACCTCCCTGAGCAGATGATTCCAGTGCCCAATTTCTCTTTCAGTGAAGAATTTTTCCCTGATGTCTAACCTAAACTTTCCCTGGCGCATTTGGACAGCAGAATTTGGGAAAAAACTGCTTCCCTAAGATGCTCATGGCCCTGCTTTGTTTGAGGTCCCTGGGGCTCCCAAACTGGATATTTTCCTATTATTTTGAAGGTGTCAATCGAGGAGGAGAGCATGCAGCAAGCTCAGCTGCACCTCTGGTGATGGAAGAACAGCCTGGGCAGCACCTCCTGTCTCCACAGCCATCCCCTCTCTCCCGTGGGCAGGGAGGGCCAGCAGGATCATGTCCCTCATACAAGCAGAGGGATCACTTTCCTCTGGGACCTCAGGGTAACCCGGGCAATGAAACTCGACCCAAAGCCACTCTGACATCAGGTCGTGGCTGGAGACAAAGCAAGGTCAGGAGTTCAGCATCAATACAGCCAGTGCCAGTCAGGACACAAAAGCTCGGGGATCAGATGTACCTGCTGGGGAGGGAGGGCATTGAGATGCATAATTACTGCTCCTTTCATCCCTGCTGCTCTTTTCGTGGTTCACACGGCTCTCCTGGCTCTGTCCTTGCACGGGTTGTGTCCCAGCAGGGTCCCCCCCACAGCCACAGCAAAAAGGGGCTGAAAGGTGAGGGGTGTCAGAGTTGAACCCCCCTGTACTGAAGGTTTCAGCAGAATCACTCCTAAAAGCAGCCAGTTATATCCATGCTCACCTCCAGCTTTGTGGTGGAGTAAATCATGGAATCACAGAATGGGTTGGGTTGGGGGGGATATTAAAGCTCATCCAGTTCCATTTCCTCCACCACTGCCCCAGGTTGATTCAAACCCCATCCAGCCTGGCCTTGGACATTGCAGGGATCCAGGGACAGCCACAGCTGCTCTGGAAAACCTGTACCAGGGCCCCACCACCCTCCCAGCCAGGAATTCCTTCCTAATATCTAATCTATCTAATCTAATCTAATCTAATCTAATCTAAATCTCCCTCCTTCACTTAAAGCCATTCCCTGTGTCCTGTCCCTGCAGGCCTTGTCCCCAGTCCCTCTGCAGCTCTCCTGGAGCCCCTTCAGGCCCTGCCAGGGGCTATGAGCTCTCCCTGGATTCTTCTCCTCTCCAGGTGAGCACCCCAGCTCTCCCAGCCTGTCAGCAAAGTTACCCACACTTACACACCAGTAGCACCAGAGACTGCAGTACATTCACGTGTGCTGGTGACTGCAGTTAAAATAAAAAGCTAAACCTCCAAAGTAGGAGCAACTCCTTTTCCTTGAGGTCCTGCCAGCGTGGGATAGTGCAGGTGTTTCAAATTCCCAAAGTTTGGGGTATTATGTACTGAAATCCTGAGTTAAGGAGACACAACGTGCAAAACCCTGCGCATTTTGAGGCACACGCTGACCTTACCCAAACAACAGCTTGAGACATCTGCAATATTGAGGATTCTCTGAAAAACAGACTTTTTACAGGAATTGCCATTTGCTCTTTCTCAAACCCTCATCTCCTTTTTAGGGAAAGCCTTCCACATTTCTGGAACAACATTTTGTTGTGGTGAAATTAGATCAGTTCCACCAAAACTGAAACAAAACACAGCAACCCCAGGTTTGGAGATCACCACAATCCCTTGAGGATGCTCCACAGAGCACTGGGGAAAACTGATTGATAAGTGCCTGGAGCTCCCTTGTTTTATTCCTTCTCTCCAGATCTGCCTCATAGGACAGAAAAGGAAGGGGAAAAAGGTTTTTTAATAGGTATTAACCAACCTTTCCCAAGCTGCATCAAAAGTTTCCCAGGTACACGGGAGATGGCAAAAAAGGGAGTCTGCCTCAACATCTGGCACAAAAAGAGGGGAAGGACAAGGGGCTGGACTGCTGATTATTTTTGGAAACTACCAACCCAAAATGCTCCTTTTTGGCAGGAGCTTCTCCACGTGTGCAGCAGATGGCGCAGCTGCAGTAGCTGTCCCACTGCCACCTCTGTCCCCACGCCAGCACCAGGACCATCCCAAAGGCTGTCCCCCTCTGTCTGGGGGTCTAGTCCTGCCCTTTTTGGGCTAAGTCTGGCCCCAGAACTGGATTTTAGCACTCTCCAAGGAGTTCACAGAGATGAAAAGCCACCAGCTGTCCCAAAGAGGGGGGACAAGTCCACAAGGGAAGCAGGAGGCACAACTCCATCATGCAGAGAGAGATGTGCCATTAAAGCTCCACCTCAATGCCTCCTGGGGCACTGGCATCATTCACAGCCCTGAGCCCAGCCTGAGCCCTCCAGCTCTTCGCAGGGTGTTTAAAACAGGGTGAGACAAAGGACAAAGCTCCAAAAGGG
This sequence comes from Chloropsis cyanopogon, assembly GCA_013400585.1. NCBI lineage: Eukaryota > Metazoa > Chordata > Aves > Passeriformes > Irenidae > Chloropsis > Chloropsis cyanopogon. The sequence goes on from WEZZ01014885.1 coordinate 287,854, forward strand.
ACCATGGGGAGCAATCCAGCACTGGCTCAGGTGCTTCATTTCCACAGCAGGAGGGGAGAGCTATATCCCTGGTGCAGGGCAATGCCAGCCTGGGTGATGGAGGCCAGACCCCAACCAGCTGGCCCAGGAGCCAGGAGCCAACCCCCTCCCACTGCCTGCACCCTCCTGGGCACGGCTGCATTCCTGGGAGAAGACTGGAGCTTCTCATCGTGCCCTTAATGGTTCCCACTGGGCTACTATTTCTGTCGAGCAGTGACAGAGGAAGGCAGTGTGAAGCCTTTATTTTTGGGACTCGGGGCTATCTTTGCAGGCTTTGTTGTTTAAAGGGCCAAGCCTGCTCCCTCTATGACAATTGGCTGCTTTTCCTCTCATCTTCAAAGGCTGCAGCTAAAACTCATTACACTGCCAATTTTATCCCAGGCCAACAACTCCCCCCATGCCTTTTGTGTCGAGGAGCAGAGCGTGATCCTGTCTCTCCTTCTCCCTATTTTTTAATTCTTCCTCTCCTTTTCTTGTTTTTTCTTGGAGGAGGAGGAGTTGGTCGCTTATGTTTTCACACAGACCTCTTGGCAGCTAGGAAGGAAAACACCACGAGGAAAATATTATTCTGTGTGGAAGCATCTTGGCTGTGACAAACCATGAGAGGAGGGACATGGGGAAGGAAGGAGAAAGAGTTAAAGAAGTTATTTTGGTGAGGAAGTGTCTCATAGCTCTGTTGGCAGTGGCCTTTCCCCACCCTGTCCTCCAAACTGGGAACTCTTCAAAGCTTCCTGCCCTCGGCCCATGGCCTTGGGAGAGGAGCAGGGACAGCCACAAGCAGGCTGCCAGCCAGCCAGCTGCCACCTTTGTCCCTGTGGTAGCACTAAAAGCACAGCTGGGAAATGTCTGCTGGATTTGTTTCTTTTTTTTTTTTTTTTTTTTTTTTTTTTTTTTTTCCAAAATAGTTTTTTTTTTNTCCTAGAACAGTCGCTTTTTTCTTTTTCCTGGAAGAACATTTTTCAAGCCCAAATTTGCCCAACCCTCCTGTGAAAGTCACTGCGGTTCTTCCCGACAGCCACAGGGTGTCAGCAGCTCTATGGAGTGGGTTCCTAAAGAGATCCCAATTCCTTGAGGTGTCCCGGCGCTGGAGCGATGCTTTGGGAAGGGTCTCATCCTGCCCTGTCCTTCCATCTCAGATCCCAGTGGGCAGAGGAGAGCTTTGTCCCACAGGCTGTGGCCAGGATTTCCTCCAAGCCTCCCACACAGAAGATTTGGGCTATTTTAGGGTGATGTCAACTCTTCCCCAGAGGAGAAATTATCCAAAATGGTCCAAAATGATCCATGAGTTGGTGGCATGTCCTGGCACAGAAGGGCTTTTAGGGGTAGATGAGGATTTGGAAAGGGAAAAAACCCAGAGGTGACAGGTGTGACAACAAAATGGACTAAATTTCCAAATTCCTGTGTTTGTGAAAGTTTGAAGCCAACTCCCAGGAAATATTCCCAGGGGGACATCAGTGGGATTGGGGACAGCCAATTCACAATCAAACACCTCGTTAACGCAGAGGTTGGGTGTTTCTAACCCGCACCAAAGAGTTAAAAACTGCCCTTGGCCTTTCCAGCTCCACCTGGGCAGGGGAGCAGCAGGGAAAAATCCATAATCCCTGGTGTGGAGGAGGCACAGGGGATCAAGTCCCGTGCCAGTCCCACTCTGCCCTTCCTTGTCCCTCATTCTGTGCCTCGAGTGTCCCATCTGTCAGCTGGGGCTGGGCTCTGCCTGCAGCAGCACTGACAGAACCAGAGCACACAGCCTCAGGCTGGGCCAAGGGAAATCCAGGCTGGATGTTGGGAAAAAGCTTGGACAGAAAGGGAGAGAAAGTTCTGGAATGGCTGCCCGGGGAGGTGCTGGAGTCACCATGCCTGGGTGTGTTTAACAAAGCCTGGGTGTGGCACTGGGGGCCAGGGGCTGGCTCAGGGGTTGGGCTGGGCTGGACTCGATGGGCTTGAAGGGCTCTCCCAACCTGGTCATTTATGAATTCTGGGAATTCTGGGAATTCTCTGTACAGTAATAGGGGAGCAGTGACATCTCCTTCCCTTCCAAAGCCTGGGCAGCAAGAGAAGGAGCTGCCTCAAGGATGGAGAAACGTGGCAGAGAAACCCTTCCAACCCCACGTTTGTCACAACATTGCCCCATCTACTGTGACAAAATGAGGAGTCACTTGTAGTAACCCAGCCCCAAGCAGGATATTTCAGGTGCCAAGAGGAGCAAACTAAACCAACCTGAAAACAAACAGCTGAGGAGAGAGAGCAGCCAGGCCCTGCCTGGCTCCAGAGACATTTTGCTGTCACCAGTCACCTGCCTGCCCTCCAGGCACGCACTAAATGTGGGATTCATCTTGTTTAACATGGTCTTCCCCAAAATTAGACATCTCTCCTAATGAGTCAGGCAGGCTTCCCCTGGAGTGAATGGGAAGAGACAGGTTTCACCAAGGGGCGATTTGTGCCATCCTAAATAGGTGTCTCAGGCAGATGGAGTGAATTGCTTTCTGGAGGTGCCAGTCTCTGTCCATTATCTATAAACAGCAGCTCATTTCGATTCAGTGCTGATGACCAGCATTAGGTGAGACAAATTTCAGCCTGAGAGAGTGTCTGGCATCTCTCACAGATGGGCCAGCAGCCTTTTCCTGGCTTCCCTGTGCTAAAAGGTGTATGGATGGGTTAGTACGGAAAATCTTAATTTTCAGGGCAATGTTTGTTTGCTCAATGTGTCCTATTGCAACAAGAGGGTCCAATAACTGAGCTTTAATCTCTGTTTTCTTGTTATACTCTAGTGGCACACAGTGGGATTGTTGGGGTGTCCTGTACAAGGCCAGGAGTTTGGCTTGATGATCCTTGGGGATCCCTTCCAACTCAGGGTATTCTGTAATTCCACAATGGGATCCATTTTAACATAATTCAACCAATTTTCAGCCCTGCACAACCCTGGTTCTTGCATTTTATGGTTGGGAATAAAATGCCACAGACAACTCTAAGCATAGATTCAGGTGCCAAGGCACATCGATAGGCTGTGAGGGGAATCTGGAAAAAATTAAAATCATAAAATCATTAAGCTTGGAAAATACCTCCAAGATGATCAAGTCCAGCCTTCAACCAAACACCACCACACCCACTAAGCCATATCACAAATTCTGTTTGCTTTTTGAACACTTCCAGGGGTGATTACTCCACCACTTCCATGGGGAAACTTGGTTCCTGCCCCATTCAAGCCCCAGTGTTTGGTTTGAAGGGAGCTTTGGCAGCCCTTCAGAAAAAGCTCTGGCTTTGCCCATCATTTCCCACAGTCTCAGCTCCATCTCCATCCAAGAACCTTCTTCATGGGAGCTCTGTCCAGCTCCCCTCTCCCACACTTATCCATGTTTTCCTCTCCCTCTCAGATTCAACATTCAAATCCACTGTGGAACACTTTGTGCCCCTGGACAGCACTGGGCTCCCGTGTATTTCTGGAGCAACCCAAAAAAATGCCACAAAAGCCTCCCCTGCCTCCTGCTGTCCCATGGAATTCCTCCCAGTGGGGACCATCTCCAGCACCACTGGCACAAGTGGAGCGTTCCAGGCTCCCAGCATCTGCCAGGCACATTTTCCATCCCCTGCAAGGGGCTCTCAAAGCAACCCTCAGCTGGGATGTTTGTACAAACATGTGTATTTACTGTGTCAACACACATTAGAGAGCAAACACATTAAAAGGAAAAGGAAACAGACTACGAGATGAGGCTTCTCCAAACCTCACTCCGTTGGGCTCTCAGGTTGATGGGGGAAGCTCTCACTCCCCAAAATCTCACCCCCAGCTTCTGCCTGCCCACACATCCACAGGGATCAGACCTCTCTGGCCAGGAGATATCTCTGTGCTGATCACCTGCCTGAAGATGGAGAATTTAAATGTCTTTGCAATAAAAGTTTTGGTTCAAAATGAGGAAATACAACTGGGATGGAGCAGGGAGTGTGAAGGACAGTGGGAAGCAGAGGAATGCTGCACAAACACAATTCTGCTTCAATCTCCAGTGCTGTTCTGCCTTGCCTGTCATGAAGTTTAACCTGAAGGCATCCTCCTCACAAGAGTCCCAGGAGCCCAATCCCTGGGGAACCCTCCTTGATACAGGATCCCCAGGCAGGAGCCAAGTTCACACAGACAGAACCAATATTTAGCAAACCTCCATTTTTTTTCCCCAACAGGCTGAGGATTTCCAGGGTTTTTCATTCAGAGGATGCTGCAGCCGGGAAAAGCAGCACTGAGATGGAAATAAAAAGATGTTTAAAGAAAAAACAATCCTTCCTGACGTGTCACATACTGGATCCAGCTGTTCCTTGCATTCACTGCTTCCTCTTGAGCACAAGTGCACGTGTGAGTGTGCGTGAACACACAGGCAAGACAGACAGAGGTAATTATAAAGCTGGAGCCACCTAGAACTTCCCAGCTGTCAGTCCCAGGAAATAAAACATCATGATTTAAATGCAGAGACATCCACCGCTTCAAGTAAAAGTAGAATCCCTCTACAAGATGTGAAAAGTAATTTAAATATGTCCTGGAGAGGACAGGGATCTGGAGGTTTGATGTAAGTCCAGCAAAAAAAGAAAAACTATTGAAACAAAACTCATAAAATCATGGAATTATTTGGGTTGGAAGGGACCTTAAGGATCATCCAGTTCCATGGGCAGGGACACCTTCCACTGGCCCAGGGTGCTCAGAGCTCCATCCAATCTGACCTTGAATGGGTTGGGACATCCACAACTTCCCTGGGCAACCTCTGCCAGGGCCTCACCACCCTCAAAGGGAAGAATTTCTTCCTAATATCAAATCTACACCATTCTCTTATCAGCCTAATGCCACCCAAGGACATGGGGAAAATCCCACTGTTGTGCCATGTGGAAGTTTTCTGGGTTTATCCCACAGCATCAATTGCAAAATCACCTCCTAAATTCCATTGCCTGCCAAGAAGAGCCCCCAGGACCAGGCACTCAAACCCCTGCTGGTGCAAAGCTCTGTTCCCAGGCAGTGCAGCAGCAGGATGTGGGAACACTCTCATTTGGGGAGCAGGGGTGGCCCCATTTCCAGGAACCCAAACCCAAGGCAGGTTGTGGAAGTTTTGCACATCCTCGAAATTCCCAGGCCAGACTGCCTGTCAGCAGAAAGCCTGGCTCTTGGGAGGGCAGCAGCAGGGAGATCTTTAAAGAAAAATCAATGCCAAATGATGTGATTGACACTTCAAAGGGTGTTTGGCACCTTGCTGAGGAAAACTCTCCATTGTTTCCAGGATCCCTGACCCAGATCCTCTTGCCTGTCTCAAAACCATCCTTCCTTGCTTGTCCACTACCTGAGAGATCCTGGGCATGTGGATCCAGAGTCCTGGATGCCACAGGCTGCTGCTGGTGAGGGAAGGAGTCCTTCCCATACCGGGATGCAGGAGAAAGTAAATGTAGGTGAGCAGTCTCCAGGAGATCTCATCCTTCTGCTGCCTCTGGGAATTCAATCCCTTATTTGCAGAGCACCAACCTAAGGCAGCCTGAGCTTTTGTAGGGTGCATCAGGCTCCTGGGAGCTGTGGGAAGCCATCCAAGCCCTTTGGCTGGCTGATATTCCCTGAATGACCACGATGAAGGAAGAAGGTTGTTAAATCAGGAAAGGCTGTGAGAACACTGGGGAGCCTGGGATGCAAAACGAGCTGGATGAACTGAAGGAACGCTTCAGGAAAAGGAAAAAGAAACAGGACTGGACTCAGGGAGGGCAAATATTCCCAGGCAACAAGAACTGAGAGCACAGAGTCAGAGCATGACTCAGTGGCACTGCGGGACTGAGGCAAAAGGGGGATAAATGTGCTTAAATCAGCAGTGCTGGGCTCCTGCAGGAGATACAGACCCCAGCCCCAGGGATAATGGGCACATGGGCACATGGCACAAGAAAGATGCCCTGATGGTGCTTCCAAGGCCACGAGTGGGGCACTCCAGGACACCAAAGGGGATCTGGAGAGCCTGAAATTCCATGGCAATGCAGGAGGAACTGTGGGGTTGTTTAGAGGGGAAGCAGAACAATCAGCTTCAAATGTGGAGCAGAAAAATAAAGAAAATAAATCTTTCTCCCTGTCTGGGGTGGGTATTTTGTGGATAACAGTAGGGAGGCTGGCTTTAGACACTGAAGAAGCTTTTTAGTGGTTTGGGGAGCTTGGAAGTTGATGGACAGGCTGAAGGAGCTTCTGTCAGGTGGGATATAGGTAAGAGTGGATCCTGCCTTCAGTGGCATGGGCTGGACAAGCTCTCAGGTGTCTCCCAACCCAATTATCCAGAGTTTTTGGAGAGCCTCCCCATGCACAGGGGAGGTTCTGGCTGGGGCTGACTCTGCAGCTGCCGCTTTGGATGAGAGGAGCTTCCCAACCCCGCTGAGCTGGCAGGGACCCAAAGCCACCTCCTAGAAATGACAAATCCCTGTTCCTCACCCCTGCTGGCTTCATTCAAAGAGTGGATACTGTTCAAATTAGCAACCACCTGCACTTGCAGGGAGCCACGGCTCTCCCGAGGACATTTATCCTGGGGCATGGGCTGCATCCTGCTGCACCCCGTTGTTCTCAGTGCTGCAGGAAAACAAAGCACTTTTTAATTGCTTCTTTCCTTGGACACCATGGGATGGGTTTTTCTGTGCACATGGGGGCAAAATATGGCCAGGTTTTGGGGGGAAAAATTGTGGTGTTGTGTTGTCACAGGTTTCTGCTCCAGCCTATTCTATCTGCATCCCTCCTGGAATGATTGAACAGCACCAGCACACCAAAGGATATTTGTCCATGACAGGGAATGAGAGGCAAGGGAGAGCAGTCCCTAGAGTCCATCACAAATACCACCACCAGGCCCTTTTCCCAGCACAATCCATGGAAAAAGTAACACCCCCTGCAAAAACACCCTTTAGGATTTCTCTCACACTGTGCAAAATCACCTTGGAGACGGTGCAACATCAGCTGGTCCCCAAAAAACACACAGCAGCCACACAGGACCCCTCCTAGGTCAGACTGGGGACAGGGTGAATCTATTTAGGTGGAATTCCACTTCAGATGCTGGATTTAGGGATGACTGCCCAGGCTGGACAGTCAAGAACCTCCCAACACACATGAAGGAGGAATGCTGATATCCATCCCCACCTGCACCTCCCAAACCTCCCTGGTAATGGGTCATGTTGAGTCAGGTTTGTTGTCAATAACTACAATTTACAATTTCAGAGCTTGTTGTGCAACTCCATTAATGCATTTAATTCATTGTTCCATTTCCTCTAGGTTCATGGTTTGAAGGTCCAGCAGAGTTTAATCTCTGCTGCTGTTATAAAGTGTTTGCTCCTCGTTAAAATGCAGAATGGAGACAGTCAAGGAGATTTGGAGATGCAAAACCAGCCTGAACAAATCTGTCACCCAGGTGGGCTGAGTGGGTGTGAAAGGTGTGATGGTCACACTTTAAATGCTGCAGACGAAGACAATAAAATCAGAAATGAGCAGAACTTCTCAGTGTATCTTCTCTGGATAGCCAGAAAGGCAGAAAAAAAGAAAAAAAAAAGACAAGTGTTTCCTGAGCTCCCATCCTGGAGAGAGCAGGCCTGAGCTCCAAGACTTCAAAAAAGTAAAAATACACTCCAAACCAAGCTATTGAAAAGGTCTTGTCAGAGAGATCATAGAATCATTGAAGGGTTTGGGTTGGAAGGGACCTTCAAGCCCATCCAGTTCCAACTCCCTGCCATGGGGCACCTCCCACCATCCCAGGCTGCTCAAAACCCCTGGAAGTGTTCAAGGCCAGGTTGGACAGGGCTTGGAGCAACCTGGTCTGGAGTGTGGCATCCCTGCCCATGGCAGGGTGCTGGAATAAGATTATCTTTAAGGCCCTTTTCAAGACAAACTCCATGATTCAATGATTTTAAGGCAGTTCATGTTATAAAATTCCCAATTCTTTCTGCAAAGTGTGTGATTTTATAGGAAACAGAGGGAGAATTTCATCTGATTCAGGCAAGATAGTCCCTAAAGGCTGGGGAGGTAGGACAGACAGCCTGAGAGTTAGGCTGCACTAAATATCTGTTTCAAGTGTTCAAAGCCAGGCTGGATGGGGCTTGGAGCAGCCCAGTCTAGTGGAAGGTGTCACTGATGATCTTTAAAGTCCCTTCCCACCCAAGCCTTTCCATGACTCGGTGATTCATCCAAATCCCAGGTTGGATCACAGGACAGAGAAGAGCAGTGATCGTATTTAATCCCCGGTAAATTTAATCCAAAGCAGAAAGTTGGCTGCAGCCTCACATCAGCTTAAAGCTGTGGGCTAATAACAGATGTGGAATCCCCAAATGAGGGCCCCAAACAGGGGAAAGAGCAGAACAGAACGTTTGAGTTGAGGCTGCACACATGTCCCACTGCCATGAGTCATGTTCAGCCATGTGTCCAACCTCCCTGCCAAGGAGAGCATCCAGCAGCCAGGCTGGAACGGGGTCAAGTTTGGCACTGCTGGGAGCACAGGGGACATGAACCAGATGGCAAAAACTGAGGGCATTTTTGGGACAATCACACAGGAAAAGTGCATTTTTGGAATCATGTAGAGGGTAGGTGCCTTATCTCAGAGCACATAAAGGTGTTTCATAATTTCCCTGCACCAGGATTTTGCAAACCTTGCCCGCCCCACGCAGCCACCAACACAAACTCCCTCAGCCCTGATCTCCCAAAGGTTTATCTGGCTGAAGTTTCCCATTTTAAGGACACAAACGTGCAGAATGGGAGCATTATCCCCCGGGAGGAGGGTCAAGGAAGCTCCTGTAAGGCTGTGTGCCCAGCAAAGTCAGGCTTCTTGCTGTGTGACACACTCCAGCCCAAAGCCTCCTGCAGCACACGCTGAATATTTATGAGTGCAAGACAAGGATCAGCACGACTACACGACACAGGTTGCAACTTGGCAAAAAGAAAGATAAGAAAAAAAAAAAAAAAAAAACTATGGGGAGGAGGGGTGGGATATCAGCTCTAGGTTTGCCAGCTTGTGGAGAGAAGACAGAACCAGGGTGCTCTAAGGACATTATTCTGCTGGGTGTTCCCAAAAAGGAATGCAGTAAATACATCTAAGGAGCATAAAGTGCCCCTGCTGCCACAGCTGTGTGGCCAGGAGGGGCTCCAGGCTGGCCACCCTCTAGGGGACATCTCCTCAGCTCAGACATAACAAGATGTGTTGGTATTAACTTCACACCTCTCAAAACTGGCACTAACGAAGTGTGATGGCAGCTCCTGAAGGTGTTTTTGAACAGGATGAACCACCTGCCAAACAACAGCTTCCCTGATACTCCCTGATATCATTCCTGATATCTGCTGTGGGAGGGGGAAATGGGCTGGATTTGAAGCCCCCTGATGCAGATGATGGGTTGGGAGAGCTCTGGTGTGACCTGCTGGGTGAGGAAATTGCCCCTTGGAGCTGCTGCACCCTGCTAGGAAACCAGCTGTGATCCACTCTGATTTTCAGGTGATGAGGGACCTCCCCTGGGGCAGGGCAGGGCTTCAAACCCTGCCTCCAGCTTTTTGAGGTTGGGATGTGGCTTGCACAGTCCACTCCTTTGCCCAGACTCTCCCAAGAAAGCCAACATAAGCACAGTGGTGCTTCCTCCACACAATTCCCAGCACACGGAAACACAAACCCCAACAACTGCCCAGCCAGAGCCCTCAGTGTGGTGGCCACCTTCCCTGCTTGAACAGCCACCTCATTTATCCCTGAAGCCTCCAACCTTGGCATCTGCAGGGACTTGGCTGAGCCAAACACGGTGGAATCGCTGCCTTTGCCATCTCGGGGATGCCACAGGAGGAGTGGGAATGTGGGAAGGGGGACTTGGCTCTGGAATGAACCCAGCCACCAGCCAGGCTGCCCTCTGGAATGAACCCAGCCACCAGCCAGGCTGCCCCCCTTCCTCCACCGGGATGCTGCTTTGAGTCTGTCCCCTTCTCCCAGCTGGCTAGAAACCTCCGCCCTGCACAGGATAATCCCAGAGGCACCAGATTCCTCCTCCCCTCTGGGATTTTCATCCCGGGAAGAGGCAGAGCACTGGCAGGCAGGGTCCAGCCTCCCTCAGAAAGTTGTCAGTGTGGCAGGCGGAGCCCTGGCCCCACCGCCCTCCCCTCTCTCCTCCCGGGGAGAGCTATTTTAAGTCCCACTTGTGGCTGCTTTTGTGATTTCCCTGGCAGAGCTGCCTCCCTGACATCAGAGCAGAAAAACAGGAGGCTGGAAACCCTGGGAGCACAGAGGCACTGTCCCCCTCCTGAGTCCCTGGCTGGTCCCACAGGATGATCCCTGCTGCAGGATTCCAAATCTTCTTCAAAGACCCAGGAGTGTGAATCAAAGGGATTAGGGGAATAGGCTGGATAAAATGACCTCTCCTTGGTGCAGATGTCTGCCAGCACCTGGTGGTCTCACCTGGCTGGGGTGAGACCTTAACCATGGTGAGTCTCTTAAACCACGACCAGCATTCCAGTGACAGCCAGTTTGGGATGCTTTCAGCATCCAAAGAGCCTCAGACAGTGGCAATACATCAATTATTGGGATAATCTGTGCTTTTAAGTAGCCTAAAAATCACCTTGACTGCCCGCATTTGAAAACCACATGGAAGAACTTTGATTAAAGGAACTTCTGGCTCAGCTGCTCCATGGCTTGCACTGGCCCCACCAGCAGCAGGAGAGGATGGATCCACTCAGGGATTCTGTGCCAGTGGGACGCAGCCCTGGCTGCCTCCATGCTGAAAATTTAGGCTGGAGAGCTTTGAGCACAACGTGGGGCCACAAGTGACATCAGCCTCTCTTGGCTGGTGGCTCCCAGACAGCACCAACTGCTGCTGCCTTGGATTGTGGCAGCAGGATGGAGAGCCAGAGCCCTGCCCCGAGGGGCATTCTCCACAGAAACAGCTCTGCTGGTTCCTTTGTCACTGCCTGATGTCAAAATGCCCTGGAAAATGTCTTGGTGATGTCCACGCCTCTCCCAAAGATCCTCCTGAGAGTGGTAACAGGGAAGATGGACTGGAAGGAGCATTAAATTCACCCCAGGGAGATGGTGCCAGCTGGCAGCTTTGGTGTCCCAGGCTTTGGGACAGCCATGGGACAGTTGCTCTATGACAGCCTCATGTCTGTACCTCCCTCAGAAGCTCCTGTGTAAAATAAATGCAATAAAAGTGTGGGAATTAAGGCAAAGGAGGAAAGAGCTGATGTAAGGGCAACCCAAAGATCTGGTGTGGTCACTTGCCTTCACATCCCAAATGGTCTTGGAGCCAGCATTTCCAGGATGCAGTGGCTCACCTTCAAAAGCAGAGAACTGCAGATACAAACAGACTTTGGGGGTCTGAAACAGGAGGGACCTGGTTAGACTGCCAGGACCTTGGCTCCTCTCTGTCAGAGTTCTCTCACAGGAGAGCCTGCGGCCTTCCCACAGGAAAAGTTTGGTGCTGACCCCATGAGGGTCTGTCCTGAGGCTCCAGTGCCACAGCCTGTCCCAACATCACCCCAGCATCCCACAGCAAAGAGCCTTGAATAACCCCTGTTCTCTTCCCAGCCAAGTCCAAATCTCCTGAGAAACAGCACCTGGGAGGGAAGGGGACTGCAGCCAGCATTTGGCACCTGATACTTCTTTTTCTGGAAGGTACTGAAGTGTCTCAAGGACACGGATGGGACAAGTACAGCACATCCGTGCATGTTTTAGGATCCTCTACCTTTGTTTTGACACTGTGTCTTGTGCATAATTATTCTGAGGCACAGCCTGAACTCTCCTGCTGCTTAACAGGGGGAGTCAGAGCATCTTGGCAGGATCATTTTGAGAGAGTCTGATGTTGGGAATAACTTCTCAGAGCAGCAAAACCACTGAGCTCGAGAGTCAGCAGTAAGTGACGGAGTGCTGGGAGCTGGCTTGGACTCTGAATCCTCAGGAAGCAAATGTAAACATCAGCCAGAGGTTTTGGCCAGAAGAACTTATCTAAAATTCATGGTTTTGCAGCACCAAGGAATTACCAGACCCTGGGGTTCATTTCTTGGGCTCTACCTTGGGGCACTGGTGCCCATCTGGTTACCAGTGAAGACAGAACTTCATCATGGGATCGTTAGGGTCCCTTCCAACCCCAACCATTCTATGGCTCTGTGATGTCTGGGACCACTCCTTTGTTTGACACCAAGTTCTCCAAGCTGAGAACCCTCAGGACTTTGAACAAGCCACTCCATTCCCAGTGGGGTGCAGATGTCCAGTGCCAAGTGGGCAGGTCAGAGTCTGTCCATGTGTCACTGCAGTGGGTCCTGTGCTTGTGCACCAGTGGGTTTCTGGTTTAATACACAAATATTCTGGTTTAATTAATTCTGGTTTAATACACAAAGCTGGAGACAGCCAGCTCAGGACCACCTGGGCCTCCATCAACATACTTTTCATACAACTACATCTAGCACATTATTTTCCAGCTGTGGAGAACCAGCTCTGTGATACAACCCTAAAAAGAATCACAGCTTGGGAAAAATAAGTCATCTACATCTACATCCTGACTAGGACATCTACATCTCCCTGCCTCTGGTGGGTCAAATACCACTGCTGGAGGGCTGGATAACTGCACAAATGGTGAGGGTCAGGTCCCTGACATCACTCATGCTTCACAGTATTGAGTATTATCACAGGTGACAGCAAGATTTGCATAGAGGTGCAGCATGTGGCCACCATCCCACATCTGGGCTCACTCTGAGTGGGTTTTGTTTGTTTCTACCAAACCTCAGAGACTTTGGTTGTGCTCCTGACAGGAATTTGGGTTTGCTTAAAAGGTAGGAAAAACGTTCAGCCTTCACAGACCAACGGTGACTGTTGGAAAGGTGATGATGAGCCTGGAGTAGCTGTGCTCTATATTCCTTATCCATAGGGACGTACAAAATGCAAGCACTCATGTCCATGAACCCTGTGACCCCAAGAGCTGAGGTTGTGTCCAACCCTGGTGATATAACTGTGTGAGATAAGCCCAGCACCGGCTGCAGAAGGGACCCCAGACACACAAAGCTGCTTCTCCCCTCAGGGCACAACTCGTTTCCATTCCTCTTGGCCTCCCCACACCCTCAGGAGGGGCAAGGGGCTACTCTGTCCATCAGACTGACAGGTCTGGATGGGGAATTTCATGCCTGGAATTTCATGCCTGCCACTGCCCCTCCAGCTCGAGGGCAGGAGGACACAAAAGAGCTCCTGCTGATGTGTTTCCTCCTGCCCCCCAACCAGGCAGCTCTGCCTGCATGGGGCCAGGTCTGACCTCCCTTCCCCATCGTTGTTCAGCTCTGGCAAGAGAGCAGGAGCTTTTTGCCCCAGCCTTTGTCACAGACACCAAGGCTCACCTGGAGAAGGATTTGGAAAAGCCCAGCCTGGCTGAGCACCACACCAGATTGCAGGGGGATGGAGGATTGCAGGCAAGGAGTGGCTGGAGCTGCAGGACTTATGGACTAAGAATGAGGAAAACTCTGACAGGGAAAGGAGAAAGGTGATAAGCAAGACACCATCACGCCTTCTTTGCCCTCCTGGCTGGAAGCACCTCCAACCCTCGTCTCCACCTGGGTGCAGCTTCAGCCTCTTTGGTTTTGATGATGTGGCAAAGCCAGAGGACCACAGCAACTGCAAATCACGTGGCTCCTGGTCTCGTGCCCCAGCAGGAGCTGATCCCTCCCAGACCCAGTCCTGGCTTCTTCTAGGGTTAGTCACTTTTTTGGCAGCTCTCCATCTGAGCAGCATCCAGCTAAAATCCATCCAGGGATGGATCTGCTCTGCTCTGTGCTGTCTCTGCAAGAGGGAACCAAGCCGGCAAACCTCAATAGCTCAGAGCCAGCCCCACCTTGCTCTCACCTGTCCTGTTCTCCTCCCCTCAGCTGCAGGTGCCTGATTCCCAACCAGCAAAGCTTCCTGGTCTTTCAGCTCTGGCTCTCTCTTCTCACTTCCCACCCTCCTGTCCCTTCTCCTGTTTTATTCTTGCCCTCTCCACACAAAAACAGATCTTCTCCAACTTGTACCAGTCCCTTTTTGCCAGGCTGTGAGAAGGGCTGACCACAGAGAAGATGCCAACGAGTTCATTCAGGGCAGGAGATCTGTCCCACACACATTTTATTTTATTCTGGGGAATGGAGGTGGGGGCAAAGTGCCAACCTCCACATCCCACCCCACCATCCCCAGCATGGGGGGATGCCTGAGCCTTAGGGGTTTCCTTCTGGAGGGACTGGCCAGGCCCTTGCCCAGCTGGCAGTGGCTGGAGCTGAGTCCCTGTCCCTTCCCAGGAGCATCCACAGCTCCTGCATGTGTTAATCAGCAGCTTTGTTCTGCATCACCTCGCTGTATAATAGCAGCAGGAATTTATACACCCACAAATGAACGGTGCGGGCGAGCAATCGGCACAGAAACCAGACACGTCCTGCTGCCCTCCCTGGAAGGGGACGGAGACACGAATGCTGGGGACACTCAGCTTGCCACAGCCTCTCCACCCTGCCAGCTGGGCTGTGCTGCCACCACTAACAAGTTGTTTCCTGCTGCCAAGGATAACAGAGCCACTGGCACCCAACCCTGCCCTCTGCTCTTGGCTGCCTCGGGAACTGGAGTCAGGAAAGATGGGCTTTTTTTTTTTTTTTTTTTGCACTTGTCATTTCTCAAGGAGGGAGGAACATCTCTTCCAGCTGCTTCGGCTGAAATCCAGTTTTTATGTAATCAAATGTGACCTCTAGCTGTCTGTGTTTAAGGCTGCCATCGCTGCGATATCATTCAGACTGTTAGGACCAAGTCATCCATCTCCTCAACTATAAATACCTTATAATCATCCCACAGGACCTGCAGTGCCTCGCAGATGAAGATGCCTGGAGAACAGGGGGGTTCGGCTCTGACTATCGCTCCACTCCTGAAATGCAGCTGCCTCAGAGTGTGGAATATACAGCAGATTTTTAACAGCTTCTGGTCAAAGTTACCAGCAGAAAACTCAGGGAAATTGCCAAAAGGATGGAGAGCCACCCACACCCAATCTGCAGCCAGATAATAGATTGTGTTAATATAGGCATTTTTGCAGAAATTACATCCAGGCCAGCTCTGCACGTTCATCCCACTTTGAACCCTGCTTTGCAGTGCAAGACGGGGAAAACCATCCACTCTATTTTAGACAGCACCAGCCACTCCTGCCAGCCTCTGTAACGTGAGGTGGAAGAGAGATCAGAGCAGACACAAAGCCCTTGGAATGAAGGTTTCAGCAAGAAACCCAAACTGCCGACTCTTATTTACTTGTGTTACACAGTGTGATGTTAATTCGACAATTAACGCTCGGGCTGATAATTGCTGGTCCCACCTCCTCCAAAGCGTGCACCTGCTCCCCCTTCCAACCCTGCACTCCCCGGGAATCCACAATGAGGTGAGGCCGCAGCATTGTGCAGCAGCTCTGCTTTCACAGCCCGCAGGATTTGGGACAGAAATCCCCAAGTTTGGGTGAGATGGATGTGCGTTAACGCGAGCGCAGCCGCCTCATCTGCAGCGTGTGGCAGCAGCTTCACAATTTCCATTCGTTCATAGACATCCCTCGTGGGTGCCAGACAACTCTGCTGACTGGGATCCACTGGCACAACTTGCCTTGAAAGTCTCTTCCTCCTCCTCATCATCCTCAGCCACCATCGCAGTGGGACACAGATTTATATATTTATTCTTTGGTTGGTGTTTTGGGGTTTTCTTTTTTTGTTGGATGGGAGGAGAGATGGTGTTGTGGTAAAGAAGTCACACCCCTCTTTTCCTGTGCAGCTGCGTTGGGTTGGAAAGGGTCTTGAAGACCATCGAGTTCCAAGGCCCTGCCTGTCAGGATGGACAGACAGGACACCGTGCTGTCCCCAGCCTTCCAAAGGGATGCAGCCAGAGCTGGTGGGAGCTGTCAGCTGCTGTCCCAGTGGAAGGATGGGTAAGATTTCCCCACCAGCACGGTGGGGGCAGAAGGAAACACTGACACTAAAGAAAAACTCGGCTCCACGGATGCAGGCACAGCCCTGCTCACACCCACCCGTAAAAACCCTTTCTACAACCTGTTGCAGCTGTAGCACATCTAGTTGAACCCTGGATGATCTCTGCTCTCCCTGCCAGTCCCTTCCCCTCACCCCGTTAAAGGACGTTAAAGGACGAAAGGTCCTTCTAAAGAAAGCAATCACAAAAATCATGTTCTGGTGAAATCATGCTGTTCTCCATGCCTTCCAACCTCTATCTCTTTGCATGCAGCATAATTACCTTCATTAACGGCACAAAGGAGAATCCTAACAGCTTTGTTTTGTTGTGAGTTGTAGTTATTTGCCTCCCTGAGCGTTTGCAGGTTGGGGTATGAGAGCAGGAGCTGCTTCTGGAGCTGCTCAAATTTGCCAAGACTGATGCAGCTCTGCCCAGAAGCCTCCAAGGGTCTGCCCTGGGCAGCCTGACCTCTGGTTGAGGAGCAAAGGCAGGAAATTCCAGAGTCCAAGGAGAAGCCAGGGAGGCAGCAGCAAGTCGGTCTGCAGCCAGGGAAGGTGGTGGATCCCTGTTTGTGGACACTTGGGAGTTAAGTATGGAGAATAGGGCAAGAAAAGCTGCATCTTTTCCTCCACTTTTATACTCTGATGAGAAGTCACAGCATTCCCAGCACTGTAATGCTGGATAATTTGCCATGGAAAAGCTGCAGCAGCGTGGCTGCAGGGCACATGGCATTAGTGTTCCTGTCAGGTAGGTCTACCAGGATTTGCAGTTAAATGGCAAAATATGGAAAACAAGCAAGGGACAATGCAGGGACAATAAAGCTTATTCCCAGCCTGGACCAAGAGATTCACTGCCAGGCTATGGGAGAATTCCTGCCTTCACAGACACACAAACTCCTGCTGTCTGTGTTTTTCCAGACTTGAAAAACACCAAGAGCAGCAAGGGAGACGGCCCAGCCACACACAGTGCACAGACAGGAGAAATAAGTGCTTTTTCTTTCCCTGTTTCCTTTTATTCCGCACGGTCCAACAGGAGGGAACACCTTTTAGCACCTAACGCAGATGGAGTTTAACACCTCCAGGGTGGAATTAGCCGGTCCCAGTGCACCCCAGGAGGGAGCAGTGTGTGTGGGCACTGGAGCCTCTCTGCAGAGAAAGTGCTGCGAGAGGGCAGCAAAAGAAATCTCCATTTAAGGGGAAATTAATGGCATTCATTTCACACCATCTCAATCCTTTTGTTTCCTGGCCATCCTGAGGACTGGATTTGGGGATGCTCTGAGGGTGTGGCTCCACCAGCATCTCCCAGTTGTCCCCACGTGCTGCTTATCAGGTCACACCACAAAATCCAAATCCCCCGGAGCAAAACCCAACCAGAAGATGGGAACACATCGAACAGGCTCCACCCCACAGCAGGAATTGCTCCTCCTTCACTCAGAGCCACTAAATTTCTGTCAAAGTAAAATCCCTACAAAATATAGGGTGGCCTGTAACAGGGATGGGGCGTGAAACAACAGCTGGGGTCTGCACCTCTTCTCCTACAACCCTGCCCCTTGCCAAGGGGCACATCTGCCCCCTGATTGAGCATCTGTGGGTGCATCTGTCACTCGAGCCTTGTCCCTCCTCGCCATGTGGCAGCAGACTGGAGAAGTTCGCTCCAGCAGCCTTTGAAGTTCGATGCCACACCGTGTTTATCGCCACGAAGGGGACCCTCCACGCTGAAAAAAATAAGGGCTGGGGCCTTGCTTGTGGCTTGAGGGACTGAGCAAAAAGGTGTCAGCTCTGCTGGCTCATAAATCTCCTCGAAGGAGGTGTTGCTGGTTTTTCTGTTGGAGGGAAGGTGCTCGGGGGAGCGCAGGAGTGCCGCGGCGCTGCCGGAGCAAAAAGTCAAACTGCAAATCCTGGCTCCTCTGTTAACTCCCAGCTGGATAATAAAATGAGCCACAATCACTTCTGCTGTCCCCAAATGACATGGCACAGCTTGGGTTTGTGCTTTCATGTCGTTTTGCTACCAAACCAGGGGGATTACCCCGACTCTGCTTACTGAGGATGGGTTTTGGGAGGTGTTAACCCTTGGAGGAGCTCAACCCTTGTTGAGATACAACAGATTGGCTCATGCCAAAACCACGTTGGCAAATGTGCTGGTAATTAAACAAAGTGGGCATTCAAGGGGCGGGGATGGTGTTTAGCATCCTCCCAGAGACGTTTGGGGTAAACTGCCTGCAGCAGCAGCAGACAGAGGAGGCACGGCAGCCAGCAGCAGTGCCAAGAGACAGACGCCAGAATTCCAGCTCTCTGGCATGGCTGACAGCCCAGAAGATACCGCAGCCCCTCTCTGGAAGCTGGCTGAGGAGTCAGGAAAGCACAGCTAAAGCTTTGACAGTCTGCCACCTTCATTGTGCACAAAATGCTCCCGTGGGCTGCTGAGAGGTCCGGGGACACACGGTGTGAGCCCCTGTGCCACCAACCTGGGATGCTCTGGGGACTCCTTTACTGCTACAGAAGGGATCAGTGGGGAAAATTCTGGTGGAATGGGACAAAAGGGGATGGCAGAGTGTACTTAGATTGCATGCAGCAATCTGTGGATTAATGCATGGGCACTTTTGAATCCTGATTGCAGAATTACAGAATCATAGAATAGTTTGGGGTGGAAGAGACCTTTAAAGGTCACATAGTCCAGCTCCCCTGCAATGATCAGAGTCAGAGCCTGATTTTGGCAATGTTAATGAACTCAGGGCTGCTCATCAGATCTCTCATAGTTTTTTATGCTTCAGGGGCATTATTGTCGCCCTTAGGAGCTTCAGGAAGAGCCTGGCCCCATCACCCTGAGTGCCCTCCCAACACCAAACCAGAGGGCAGAATCACTCCCCAGGAGTCCCCAGCTCATCCCAGTTTCCCTGGCAGGCCGTGCACTGCTGCCCACTCCTGAATTACCTCAGAACAAGATAAAACCTAGTAAATTAAGGATTCCCCTGAACCACCTTTTCGAGGAGGAACCTTTGCTCGCCGTTCTTCACAACCAACAGAGCAAATGAGCTCACATCCCATGACATTGTTCCCCTCTCCTGTCAGGAGGGGATGCCCCTTTCTCTCCAGCTGACTCATGAACCACCCCCACAATCCATCAAACCCCAGCAGCCGTCCCCACTCGCTGATTTGGCTGTTTGGGCGCATTCTGCACGATTTTGGGTCCCATCTGTCAGGCTGCTGCCTGGAACGTCTGCGGGCGTTGGGGAGAGCGGAGCGCAGCGCTCGGCTCCGGGCTCGGGAGGTGGCACCGACCGCGAACGCGGCGCTGTCAACGTGATGTGGGCAACATCTGCTGATCCAGCCCTTCACCCAGCCGCTCTCCCAACTGCATACTAAAGCCTGCTGAAGGACAAACAGGATTTTCCCCGTGTTTTTAGGCTGTCTGAACGTACCAGTGCTTTGATTCCAGTGGCTGGGTCAAATTAAAAGAAAGTCAGAAAGCGCCCGATGTAAAGGTCAGGCTTTACCTCTAACGACTCACAGAACACACTGGCATATGGTAAAGAAACAGAAAACATGGATTTACTGGGGCTTGGGGGTTGCATTCTTGCATAATTTGAGCAATATTAAGGGCATTACATGTGGTTTGTTGCTGTTATGTCCTGCAGCCATGGAATGGTGTTGGTTGGGGTTTTTTTAGTTTCCTCACAGGCCTTTGCAACGAGCTTCAAGAACCAACTGTTGCTGAGCGAACTTTTGAACCTCTGCAAAAGCACAATGTGTTAAATTGCTAGAAAGGGGGAAAACAAATGTATGATGTTCTGTGACATCCACAATCTGCAAAGCTTCACTCCTTTGGACTTCCCAAGGAGAAGAAAGGGATAACTGAGACATTTTATGTTTTAAACAATGACGAGCACAGTAATAGATCACGGCTTTAAGGCAGCCCAAGTGCCTTCAATACTTCAAATATGAGTTGTTTAATAAAACAGAGTCAATTAATTTGACCAACTAAGGAAACTGGGTGAAGGCCACCCTTGCATGGAAAGGGACCGGCCACAAGGGTGGGTGGGGAAAAATAAAGTATAAAGCTAAAAATGCATAAAGCTAAAAATTTATAAAGCTAAAAATGCATAAAGCTAAAAATTTATAAAGCTAAAAATGCCTTCAAGTCCCCCACTTGGGTGGAGACCTGCACCATAAAGTGAAGCAGCCTGGGGAAGCTTTTGCACGTTGCTTTCAATAGACTTGAATAACTCCATCATTCCCCTATTTCACGGGGCAGAGAAAAAAAAAAACCCTCTCTAAGTTTAGAAGAAAAGCAACTCTCCACCCTCGAGAGGGGGGGAGACGGGGAGACTGTCTGCTCCCCCTCAGCCTCTCACCCCCACGTCCCGCTTTGCAAACAAACCCAAACTCCCTGACTTTCCAACAGCTGCTTCCAGTCTGCCCGGCTCCCACATGGCACAAGCCCCCCAGCCTTCTGTGCAGCCCCGGCATCCTGCCAGCTCCCACCAGCACCGGCATTCCCAGAGCTCCAGCCTGCCTGAACAGGACAAGGAAGGGTGGAGGGGGGGATGCTTCAACGTTTGACTGCCAGTGGATTTGTTCCATCATCGGGGTGCCCTCTCCAGGACAAGATTTTGGAAGGAAAGGATTTTCTCCCCGCTCCCCATGGAGCCTTCAAAAGCGCCCGTGTGCCTCCAGCGCAGCTCGTAAACGCGCGTTTGATCCCGAGAGGTGCTGCTGGCTTTCATCTCCCACGGAATTCAGTGCTCACCAGAAGATGGGGTCCCGGATGGGAGAAGAATTTGACAGATGCTTGCAAAGGATTAAGAGTTTCCAGTGGCTCAGAGTGGTGCCGGCACTGAGGGGAGACACGATCAGAGGGAGTAGCTGCATTCAAACTGCAGTGAGAAAGCACCTCCAGTAAGTGGATTAGAGGAGTGTTATCATCCAGCACGAGCCTCTCCTGGCAGGCATGGTGGCAATATTAGAATAATCTGTGCACCTGGTGCAGCAGCAGCTCTGCAATGAGATTAATGGACCTGCTGACGAGCAAGGAAAACTTTGGGGAACAATTTGCCCTTCTGCTTCTTTCAATTCCCCCCCGGCCGTGGCAGAAGGGGGAAGAATAGGTCTGGATTCAAGAGGAATTTAGGGTCGTGCATTGGTATTTCCCATGCAAAGCAGGAGAGGCTGGAGAGGCTGGGAACCTGCTCAGAAGCACTTCACTCCAGGATTTAACCTCCCTGCCTTGATGGAGTGTGGTGAGGAGTGGCTGTGCATGCATTTAATGCCATGGCTATTCCCAGGATCAAACATCCTGGTTACAAGCTGAGGAAAACGTCTCTTGTTGGTCTTAATTTTGGCCAGGGTTAATCCACACCACTTGTTTCCTGAGCTTTTCTTACTTAAATGAAAGACTAGTGAAGGGAAATGGGTTAGGTAAAACAAAACAATTTGCTTGACCTGAAACCAAACATATTTTTTCCCTCTTCTGTTCTTAGTCTTTTATTATTATCATCAAAACCAATGTCACCACCATGCTGATGTTAATCAATAATATTACAGTTGGCTGTTTTGTTTCAGTGAATTTTGAAGATAAGCTCAGTTCCCAGAGGAGTAATTCACAAGTTTCATTTCAAAACCCTAAACCCACAACATTTTCCAAATTCCTATCTAAGCCTTGCTTACAGATTGCTTTCATTGGGAAAAAAAAAAAACGCCTTGAATTTGATACAAGTTTTCAGTTAGCATCACCCTGCACTTTTTGGTGATTAAAATAACCAGGAAAAAGAGCTTGCAGCAGCACTTCCACAGTCCATGAAATGAAGTGGGATCTCCCAGCCTGCTCCAACGGGGGTTGTGCAGAGCACAGCCCTTCCCGGACGTGTTGGATTTACAGCTGATCCCTACACGTGCCTGGGAGGTGCTCAGGGTTTCTGGGTGGATGGCAGCCAGACCAGAGAGGCTTTGCAGTGGTTCTGCTTCTTCCCAAAGGAGA
This sequence comes from Chloropsis cyanopogon, assembly GCA_013400585.1. Classification (NCBI taxonomy): domain Eukaryota; kingdom Metazoa; phylum Chordata; class Aves; order Passeriformes; family Irenidae; genus Chloropsis; species Chloropsis cyanopogon. The sequence continues at coordinate 309,786 of WEZZ01014885.1, forward strand.
GAAACCCACTGCAGATTTATATGGAGGGGAAAAAAAACCAAACCAAAAATAAAACCAAACCACAGCGCACATGAAAACCTCAAACCTCCAACACCACCTGGACAAGAACTCTAGCTTGAAAAATGAATATACATGCCCAGAAATGCAGATGCAGCAGGGCTTTAACCTGAAGGCAACTCTCTTAATTCACCACAGCAAACTCCTTCAATGTGCAGCAATTGTGACAGCCCGTGCTGTTACCCACCCGAGGACACACAGCGAGACAAGTGCTGGCACTTTGGAGGGTGGCACTGTTTTCACCAAGCCATGACCATCTGGGCTGTTGGATACACTTTTTTTTCAGACATGTTGTTGCTTATCCATGTAATACCCAAGCCCTGAGCAGGTAAATCAGTCAAAGAGTGAGCTCTGTGGTGAATATCTTCCCTTCTCAGTCTGGTTTTGAGCATCCCTGACTGGGGTGGGACAAGTTCTACGAGCTCTGAAGGGCAAATCACTTTTAGTTTGGAGGATGAATGACACCAGGACACTGCTGTGTAATTAGAAGTGTCTCAAGCAGATGCAAGTGAAGCTAATCAAGCACTGCTTCACAAGAGTGATCATCAGCCTCATAATTATTATTATTCAATTCCCAGGAGGCAGAGACAAGGGGACTTCTCCTTCACATGACGTGTCACACAAAGGCAAATCAAAAATCACAGTCTCTGCTCAAAACTGCTCCTGACTCTGGTTGTCTGCTCCTCCCACTCGCCAGCTCAGACCATCCTGAGCCAGCTCATCCCTGTCTGGAGGGTAAAATCCAGGGAAAGCACCTGGGAATCCTTTCAGATAGCAGGGTGACATGGAGGCAAGGTGTTCATCAGGTGCCAGTGGCTCCCTGGGCTGCAGCCCTGCGTGGCTGTGATGTCAAAAGCAGATGGCTGTGTCGTCAGGGGGGAGGTGGGGCTGCACAGCAGATGGGCACTTCACAGACAAAGATCCCTCTCATGCAAATTGCCCCCGATGATAATTTAAAAAAGAAAAAAAAAAAAAAAAGATTACACAGAGAGAGAGAGGGAGGGAACTGGAGAAAACATCTGATGTGTGAGCAGTACAGTCTCTAAATAGAATATTTTCCCATTTTCCCATGAAGCATCAGGAGGTTCTTAAGCTCCAAAGTGTTCATTTAACTCCTCGAGGCTCTGGTCTCACATTTCCCTTGCACTTTGCTGCCCTAGTACACAGCACACCCAAAACTGCTGCCTCTGAGTTTATTTCTAGAAAGCCAAACCTTGTGCACCTGTTTACACGTGGGACTTAATATAGCACAGGTTATTTTGTTGAAGGAACTTCCATCCCAAGTGCCTCCAGGGGATTTACAGCCAGTGCACATCCAGTGTTAGAAATCAGCCAGTGTATGCCAGGTTTTATACTTCAGATGCTTACAGGGTGATTTTAAACAGCATAATCAGAGGTATTTCCTCCTCTTGGAGCACCACAGAGAGACAGGTAGATGGGAAAGTTCTTAAAATCAGACAACAGTTTGATCTTCCACACCCAGTTTACAGCAGTGATCAGTGAGGGGAGAACTCAGCTCATATCTGAGAATATCAAGATTGCTATAAATTAGAAAGTACAGAAAATCCCTTAATTCACTGAAGAAATGCAGCTGATTCCAGGGTGAGACACAACAGCAATTGAAAGTTTATTCAGCCTCTGAAATTCTCACAGATGTTCCCTGGGTGCCTAAATGAGCGGTGAACATGGGGAAAGTAAATATGCAAACAAAGCCACAGCTTCAAACCAAGAAGCACCATCAAAGAATAGAATCAAGGAATCGTTAAAGCTGGAAAAGATCATTGAGTTCAAGCATTAGTCTGACACTGCCATCTTCCAGCACTGAACCGTGTCCCTAACCACCACATCCACACATTTTTGGGACACTTCCAGGGGCAGTGATTCCACCACTTCCCTGGGCAGCTTGTTCCCATGCTTCACAATCTTTTCCATGAAGAATTTTTTTGCCTAATATCCAATCTAAACCTCACCTGGCTCAGTGAAGCCATTTCCTCATGTCCTATCTGGGTTCTTGGGAAACCAGACCAACCCCCAGTTGTCTACAACATCAGGGAGTTGTGGAGATCAAAATGTCAGGAGGAACAGGTGTATTTCAACCTGCACCAAGCAAACAAAATGAGTTAAACACACTTCTCCATGCTCAGGCATGGGCAGATCTAAATAATGGATGTGAGATCCATTTCTCCTGAACTAGAGCAGGTCCCAAGTGCTTGGTCCAGCTCCAGTCTGGTGATGCAAACAGGTGAGGCTTGGGAGAGGGCATTTTTGGGGATATCAGAGGAATGCAGCTGATGGAAGTGGGGAGCTGCTGTTCAACAAGCAATGGAGCATGGTCTCCCTCAGGGCTTGGGCAGCCCTGCTCTCCAGAGGTGGTGGCAACTGAAATGAGATGGGACAACCTCTCACTCTCAGAAGAGCCTGGGTGCCCAACAAATCACCCTGACAATGATAAATGCAGGCATTTCCTTTGGGCAAGGAGCTCCAGCTCTCACTGGGATGTCTGCTGTGGAAACTGGAGCAATGTCCTTTCCCAGCCTTACTGCTGTGGATGCTTCCAGCTCCTTCATCCCTCTGCTCTCCTCCTCTGCCACTCAGGGGTGCCCAGGGCATCGTGTCAGCTGCCGAGCTGGATCGGCTTCCCCTGGGATCCTGGAAACTTCCAGGGGCTGGAACTAATGAACCCTCAGCAGTGAGTAAACAAATCACATCCTTCCCCTGTGCCCTGCTGCAGCCAGGAGCCTGGTGACAGCTGGCTGACAAGGGACACGATGGTTTTTGATCCTTTGCCGGCAAGGTACAGCTCCCTCTGGCTCTGAACAGTGGGAAGTCAAGGCCAGGAGCTCCAGGGAGCATCCCACATTCCAAGATCCTTCTAATTCCCCTGGACATGAGATTGCTGCCCACATGGCAGCCTGCACCCCTGCTCTGCCAGCACCAAGGAGGACGAAAGGACAAGAGACTGGGAAGAGGCAGGAAGGGAGGTGGATAAAATCCATCAGGTGATGCTGGAATTTTGGATGCTTCGCTGAATTGCTCAAGCTGCTGAATGCAGAGGGGAGATCAGCCCTGGGTAAATCCCTGCTGGCCAAGAGCCTGGATGATACCAAATGTTGCTGGCCTGAATCACCACTCATTTCCCTCCCTGACATCTCTGTGGCAATGAAGCCAAACCAGTGACACGAGAGGTTATGGCCAGCAGAGGTGCAGGTACATCCTTGCCATGTTATCCACAGTCACTGGTCAGGGGTTAATGCAGGTTCAGTTCAGATTTCTGTCCCAGATGAATGAACACACGGGCACAGAAACACACACAGAGTGATTTAGGATGTCACACCAGCCCCTGCTGCCACCACTGGCCGTGCTTTGGGCTCCCAGTGGCATCGACAGCCATGGGATGGAAATGAAACCAGCACCACTCTGTGGCTCCCAGTTTGCAGCAGGCTGATGTCCAGTTGAGCTGGAGCATGAAGAGGGTGAGACCAGAGGTGCCTGCAAAAGATGGCAAAGGTGGAACCTTCCTCTGGCTGGAAGAGGTCAAAGCAATTGGTCACCAAGCCTGGGTGGACCAACCCCCAGGGCACAGACCTGAGTCCCTGCAGCAAGCCACCAGCCCAGGTGGAGGAGATCTCCCCCTTCACTGGAGCCAAATCCAGCTTTCCACCACAACAACCACACAGAATCACAGAATGTTCTGAGCTGGAAGGGAACCACAAGGATCGTTATTTATCCCAAATAAACCCGTATGGGGACCAAACCTTCAATCTTGGCATTATTAGCACCATCCTCCAACCAGCTGAGCTGATCTCAGGGTCTCCTTCAGCTGTGACTCAGCCTGAAGTCATCCAAAGATTTGTCTTCTCAGAAGAAAATAGTGAGGACTAACTCTGAGAAGTTCAGATCACAGGCAGCAGCAGATTGGTGGCAGTTTGGGTGGTGGATTTTGGTGCAGAACATCAACTCTGCAGTGGCCAAAAAACAAGTTTGGTTCATCATTGAAAGCTCCTCAAAACTGAAAGATTGGAGGTTTTGGGGCTCTGCTTTGAATCCATCATAGTCAATATCAAGTCTAACAGAGATAATTTTTTGTTTAAAACACAAGTTGGTTCAAATAGGAGGCCCTAAAAGCTGTATAAATTATTAGTTTTTCTAATACTTTCTACACTTTCCAACACTCCATTTTTTTTTCTCATTTCTGAGTCTGACAACCCCTTTCACAAAAAATGATCCTAGCATAGAAAAATGAAGTCAAAACTAGGGTTGTGACTGGTTTTACCCCACTGAGCTTTAGTTAGCCACAATGTGGAGCTGGGAATTCTCATCTCAGGCTTCCCATCCAGTCAACAGGAAAAAGACAGATCCCTTACCAGGGCAATTGAGATCTGAATTACTTTCTGGAGATTGTAACCACAGAGTAATTGGTGCATTGACTTAACCAGTTATTTTTAAGTCATTTCTAGCAGCTGGACAATGGGAAATAATTTCACCTTCATGGGATCCAGCTGTACAGCCTCTTGTTCCTTCTAAAGCAAGAACCTGACTGTTGGCAGCTCTTTGGAAGGGGTTATTTTGGGACAGGTCATCTCTGCTGCTTCCCCAGTATCCCAGGATCCCTAATATTGTGCTGGCCACCTTTGAAAATCCTGCCATGACATTTTACCCAGCATGTTAACATCAACCTCACATTTAAAACAAAAAAATTCACTGAAATGCCCACTCTGCAGCCTCATGGCAAGGAGTGCTCTGAGAGCACGCCCAGGCAGCAAGGATAGAGGTGTTCTTCTCACCATTCAAAGATCTCATCTCTCCAAAATTAACCTTTGAAGCATGGGGCTAAAAATCACCTACAAGCAAACTAAATTTTCCCTCCTCTTCAGGATTATGCAACAACATGTTTTGGCTTTGCCTGCAGTCCTGCTCATCTCATGCCTGGCTTCAACCACCAGATTTTATTAAGAATTTGTTTTCACTTGTATGAGAATGCATCCAAGATGCTTCACACAAAGCCAACTTCACCTGCATGTCTGCAAAAAGCTGCCCCTATAGAAATGTGATCCCCAGAGTTGCCTTTATCCAGTTGCTAATGGATGTTTAGCGTGTGAGAATCCGTATCTGCCGAATTTTGAACATAATAAGCTTTCTGTGAGCTTTTCATATAAGAGATATCGACTGGAAGTAATTCAGAGAAGTTATTCAGCAATTGCTTGGCACAACAAAAGAGCTTGAAGCAGATTTACTGCCAGTTGACAGCCTGCATGCCACACTGGTGCAGCTGCCCACTCCTCCAGGAAAATTCCTGACGTGCTGTCGGATCTGGGCTGGCCTACCCCACCAAGATACCTTCAGAGAGGAAACAACTGGATTTTAAACAGCAAAAACCAGCCCAGCTGAACCAGCACACCCAGCTATCACCTCTGGAGCCAATAACCTGACTGATTTATTAGTGCATGTGTAGGATCTGCGGGCTGTGGGTGTTGGAAGGAGAAATTCACAGTGAAGATGGTCTCGAAATCCATGCAGGGAAGCCAGCAACACTCATACAGGGACAGACACACTGCAAGATAATTTATTTCTTTCCCCATCATCTGTCATTTGGATACACACATACTATCCTCCAGGCTTGCTCCCTACGTCAAGCTGCCTCAGTGCAAGATTTGGCTACTTTTACACCCTGCCAGGGGTATCTTATTCCAGTATCTCATTCCCTGGCAGCTTTGAAGTGTCACAGTGTACTGGCTACAGCCGTTTCGAGCAGGTGCAGCCTGACTGTGGCTTTACAAGGATGCATTTTTTGCCTCTTTGCTCCGTGGCTCGGTGCTTCACATCTGAAGTGTTTGTGGGCTTCATGCCAGGGCATTGCTTTTCAGGCTGGATCCCAGTTGAACGTCCCTTGTTTTCCTGCCTCCTGCCAGCAAGTGCCATTTTTCCTTTTGAAAGTCTTTACTGCAGCAGGTGGGAGAGGGCGTAGACTCAGCAAAGTATGCACGGGAAAAGGCAGAGAGGGGGGAAAAAAGGGTAACAGAGGCCAGTTCCAGTCTCAGCACCTACTTTTTGTGTGAGTTAGAGATCAAAGGAAATAAACCCAACGGAGTGGTTTGATTATCACAGGGGCAGAGGGGAAGGATGGGGAAGATGAGAGCTGGGAGATCTCCCCTCCTTCACCTCCTGCAGGGCATCTCTTGCCCAGCCCCTCATCTCATCCTGGGAAACCCACCTGGTTTGGAGCAGGAGAAAAAGATTCGTAAGGATGGTGTGGCAGAGCAAAGGACCTACAGAAGGCCAAGGAAGGGAGGAAAGGTAAAAACAGCATCAAAGAGAGGAGGGAAGAATAGAAGCACTTCTTTGCTGATCCACAGCTGAGCTGGGCAAAGTTAGACACGATAAATAACGCTGACATTACAAAGCTCTGGTTAATTCATTTTTCTACTTGTCACCCCTTCGGATAATTGGCCTCTACAACAAATGGTGGGGAAGGAGGTTGGCTTTTTTTTTTGTCTCTTTCTTTTTATTTTTTTCCCTTCCTGAGAGGTACAGCTAGGATTAGGCGGTGTGCTACAGCACTGATAAAATAAAGAGAATGATCCAAAACACTCCAACTTTAATCCGGAGGGGTCGCCGGTGAATAGCAGCAGGGCTGGGGGATGAAGTGAGACCTGGTTGTCTCTATGGCAACTAAACCATCACAGAGCAAGGACTGACCTGGAGCCTTCCAGCAAGTTTGGCTTTGTCCAAGGCACTGTCTGGTGTGAACTATTCCCTGTCTGCTCTCCTGATTCCACAGCAGCTCAGAGTTTATTGGGCATTCATGGAATCGCTGATTTGGGTTGGAAGGGATATTCAAAGGTCATTTTGTCCAAACCCCCTTCAATCAGCAGGGATGTCTTCAACTAGAGCAGGGTGCTCAGAGTCCCATCCAACCTGACTAAAATATTTCCAGGCTTCTGGATTCTCCAGCTTCTGGATTCAAGTGTTGCATTTGGAATCCCAATGTTGGCTTCTTCACATAAAATGAAATTCTGAGTTCTTGGGTGGATGAGGTCTGAAAATACAACCTCACATACTTCAAACTGCAGAGGGCCAGTCTTGAGGCAGCCACCCATTTTATGTACACCACCAAACAGAAAACGCTGCCTTGAGGTGTTCCAGAATACAAGGAGAAACCAAGATAAAGAGAGGAGGCTGGAAAACAGCCACAAACACAGAGAGACTATAAGACAATAAAAAAAAGTTCAAATTTGTGACAATTTTTTAATCTGATGGTTCCCGATGCCAGACTCAGGATTTCAGAACCTGAGGGGTTGCAGAGCAGATGGCCCCAGATGGCTTTCAGTGCTGCTTTATCACTCTGTGAAAGGTTCATGAAGGCAACCATGGCTTTGAACATCTTCCTTCCTATCAACCAGAATATCGTCTCTGAACATCCAATCTAGCCCTGCCCGCTGTCAGTCTGAAGCTATTCCCTCCTGTCCTGCCTCTCCAGACCTTTGTCCAAAGTCTCTCTCCAGCTCTCTTGGAGCCACAGGCAGGTCAGTCTTTGCTGCTGGGCTGCATTCATGAGCCTTGGGGGAACACAGGTAAATGAGGGAGAGAGGAAATACCCAGCACCAGAGCTGGGGAAAGGCAAGGAATGGAAATTCCCCAGAATTTCCCATGGAAGAGCACCCCAAAGCTCACTCCTGGACAGAGCAGTGCAGGAAAGGGGCACAGGACACACCAACATGAGTTGTGGTGCTGCACAAAGCTTTAACAACAAGGAGGGAGTGCAATTTCCTGACACGTGAGGCTCTCAGTGCACAGCCTTTGGAAATAAATCCATTTCTGCCTTGCTTCTCCCATTCTTCTATCTTGCCTCAGTAAGCCAGAGATGTTTAAGAAACTTTGGGAACCTTTCAAGAAGTTTGTAAAGCAATTTACTGGGACATGGATTCTTGTCCTCTATGAAACTGGATGACTGAGTCACTCTGGGCTTAAATGTGCAGAGCACAGAAGGAGCCATAAAAACCTTGAAAAGAATCCTGAACAGCTCCACTATGCATAAGAAAACCCACCACATTTTTATATCTAGCATTTAAATACTTCTAGGATTAGAAATAAGTATGACACTTCCTAATGCACACCCAGTCCCCTGGATCAGAAAACTGCCACTTCTCCATCTCATATATAAAGACATTTTTAGGCCCAAGAAATTCTGGAAACTTGCCTGTCCTGAGCTATGGGAAGGATTAGGCAAGGAATTGAAACTGCAGACTTTGGGGCAGAGATGGGAGGTACAAACCTTGGCAGACTAATTTCATTTTTCCGTGCCCTTGGTCGCTGAGGATGCGCAAGAATTTGGGGGGGTCAGAGTGAACTGAAGGGCATGGATGAGGAGGAGGGGTCAGCTGCGCATTCAGTGGCTGTGAGGAGTGGTGCAATTTAATACCACATGCCCCATGACATCTGGCTCAGGGTCACCATCAACAGGGAAGGCTTTGGGATGAAGAAGACGAGAACTCTGTGCCCGTCACCAGCTCCTGCGCTACTCCAACCTTTCCCTCCCTCACTGCCTGCCAGCTCTCCCTCCCCCCTCAATCCCAAACACCCAATCCCAGGCATCCATCCCCCACCCCTCTGCCTTCTGCCCCCATCCCTGAAGGATGGATGAGCTTGCCAGAGCAATCTGGCCCTCGCTGGAGAAGCTGCAGAGAGCCGGAGCGAGCGCGGCAATCGATTGGACACGGGACGTTACGGATCCGCGAGCGCGGCCGGGGCCGCGGAGTGGCAGCTTTGTCAGCCTGAGCACACGTGAGGATTAGGGCATTAACAAAGCTCCCTTAACCCACCAGCCTGCCCCTAGGTGGATGGGGGACAGGGCTGGGCTGGGCAGTGACAGGGATAAAGAAGTGGCAGCGTGAAGTCGCCTTCCGTACAAAGGAGAGGAGGAATAAGAGGTCCCGGAGACACAAAACTGCCACCTGGGACTGCCGAGCCACGGCGCTGCTCATCAGGGCTCTGGGCCAAATTTCCTACCAGCAGAAATCTGTTTGATGCCAAGAGAGTAACCCAGAGATGGATTGGACCTGATGGGGAGGGTTTACGGCCTTTGGTTCAGGCAGGAGAGCGGAGCTGTGCCAGCTGGGGCACACTGTCAGACTGCGTGACTCAAAGGGGCTTAGGCACCTAAATTTACTAGCTGCTCCCAAAAAAAAGTGTTTTCTCTTATTTTAAGATCAAATAATTCCTTTTTTCCCCTTCATTTTTTTTCCTGAAGGCAACTTGGAGGGCCTCTGTTTACTATTGTTCTTAATCGAAAAATAACAGTAACAACTTGCAAGTACAAAGGGCCTTTTATGTTTCTGCAGAGGCTTTTATCTCCACGCATTTTAGTAAGTGCTATATCAAAATCACCCCGCCCACCCCCGAAATTCAGTCATCTGTGGACTGCAGAGCAGCAGCTGGGTAACTGTGTGCAGGAAAGCTGAGCAGCAGCCCAGGACAGCCAGGGCAGGGGAGCAGGGTGTGAGGCTGGAGCTGACAGCCCCCCTCCAAATCAAATGGTACCTCAGAGCAGATGGGCTGAGCAAAGAGTTCAGCAGCCAGAAGCGGGTCCAAGCAGTTATAGATTAAATATTACAAAAAAAAATTTCTCTGCTGGGAGAGTGGTGAGACCCTGGCACAGGTTGCCCATAGAAGCTGTGGCTGCCCCTGGATCCCTGGAAGTGTCCAAGGCCAGGTTGGATGGAGCTCTGAGCAATCTGGGATAGTGGAAAGTGTCCCTGTCCATGGCACTGGATGATCTTGGAGGTCCCTCCCAACTAAAACCATCCTGTGATTCTCTGATTCTAATCAACATCTTGAAAAGATCAGAGTCCCACCCAAACAAGCTCCTTCAAAGCATCCCCAGAATGAACATTGCAGTCTTTATCTCCTGAGACCACCCTGCAGGGAAAGGAGGTCTCACCAAGCCTGTCAGATTTCAAGGAGCATTTGGACAATGCTGGTTTAGTTTCAGGTAGATCTGTGAAGAGGAGGAAATTGTACTTGATCTTTATGGTCCTTTCCTACCTGAGATATTCTATGGTTCTGTGATTCTGTGAAGTGTTAATGCTGGAGGCTGTGGTCTAACAAGCCTAAAGGAATCAGGGATTTATATAGTTTATCCAAGAGAACGAGTTGTGGGACAATAATGAGGCTGTTGAAGAGAAGTTTTCTGAAATATCCTAAATTTTTGGAAGAGAATGAAACATCTCCTAAGCAAGCCAGGGAAGAGGGCACCATGGGCTGCTAATGGACATTGCAATGTTGGCATAGAGAGAAGGCACAGAGAGGTTTAGCAACCGAAACCCTGAAAGAGGATGGGGCCAGGGAAAGTTTTAGGGGCTTGGATGGATAGGAAGGACTGTATCTCTGAAGCTGTCAGTGAAAGGCACCTGCAAAAAGCTTGTTCTGAAGGTCAGATCCTGAGCTGGGACTGAGTGATGGTCAAGGTAATGATTTTGACCATGGTGCCTAAGAAAAGTAAGGCACAAAAAACCTGAAAGATAAACCAGAGCCTTTGCACTCTGATATTCACTGCTTTTCATTACAGATTCCAGCCTGGGATGTCTTTAGAGAGACTTCCCACAGCCAACAAATGAAACAAGTGGAAAAGAGGCAACCTGCTGAGGTGAGCTGTCTCCTGCCCCTGCTTTGGAGAGAACCTTTTCGTTCCTAAAAAGGGAGCAGGCATGTGGAGCCCCATTAGAAAAGAAAAAGGGGCCAATTCCCTCATATTAAGCCTGTTATTAGGCTCAGAATCAAATTAAACCACAGGACTTTTCACTAGCAAAGTGCTATTTTAAGGCTTATTAGACTATATTGGGATTGGCATAAATTTCCACCGACATAATATAGGCTTTTAATTGGATTTAAGGGCGAGGAGGCTGCATTAAACTAAAATCAGTCCTCACAGAGGGAAATTGGGTATTCTCCTCACAACTCCTCTACTTTCCCTTGGCGTGGATCCCAAGCAGCCGAGCAGGCTGGGTAACCCATTGAAATCCAGATGCAATTGCTTATAGGCTCCTATATCAATTTGATAAGCAAGCTGGCTGCCAAAACACAACACTCACCACTGTTTGCTAGCCAAAGCCTGGCTGCCATGGCCAGACCTCTGGTTCTCTGGCAGCTTGGGCAGAAATGGCATTTTCTTGGCCACAGCCACAGCCCTCCAGACTTCACATGAAGCATTTGCCCGTGCGCAAGGTTATAATAACAAAAATCTCAAAGCCAAGACCTTGACTTAACCTCCACAGAGCTGAGAGCATCAGAGCCACAGGCAGTAATGAAAACATGACCCTGCTGGTCCCCCCCGTGCTGGGAGTGTGAGTCAGGAGTCACTGCCACGACCTGGCTTGTTTCATGTGTCCCCTGATTAGACACGGGAGGGTCTCAGGAGCTTGGAGGTCAGGGGCTCTCTGTGACACGTCCCTCCTTCTCCCAGAAAAACTGAGACCGGCCCTGAGACGTGCACAGACAGGTCTGGCATGTGAAACGTGGTGGGTTTTACACTCAGCAGTCCCCAGGCAGCTCTCCTCTGAAGGAGATGTTGCAGAAATTAGTAATTTTTATTTTCTGTCTGCTCCCGAGTTACCCACCCCATGTGAAATGTGGAAAGAAATGTGAAAACTTGGGAAGGAGATAATAAAACTTGCTTAAATACTGGGTGGGGCACCTCAGGTTTAACAGGGGCAGAGGCTGAGTGATCATTCATCCTGCACCTTGGTGTCTTTTATTTGACATCTAAATGGGCTAAATCTGGCTCTACCAAAAGGCATCTCAGCCCTTCTGAAGCCCCAGAGACACAGAGGAGCCTTCCACCATGAAACTATCACTTTGTACATCAGTACTTGATGTTAGGAGCTTATCCACATCCTGGTGACATCTTGTGATGATTTTGTTAAACAATACAACCCATTTTTTACAATACCAACCACTCTATGTCTGTGCAGGGATGGGTTTCCCATAAAGTAGATCCTGAAAGGGAATGATACGTCAGGTTTAGGTTTTATCTGTTTCAGGTTCTGTGCTGCTTCAGTGTGCAGTTCTGAGCTCCATCTCAGGCCATGCTGAGCTCTCTGCGCAGAGCAGGGACACAAAACAATTCCTTCTCCAGCTGGGACCAAGGACAAATGATCCAAATCTCAGCCCAGGAGCACAAACACCGTGGGCTGAGGAGAGAAAAACAAGCAGGATGGGAGTGCATGAGCTAAAGCTGGAATTAACAATGAACTGCAATATGCAAATGGGGCAGAACTGATCACAGTGCCAGAGCCCGTGCCCATTTTGGTGCATTTTGTGCCCATTTTGGTTCATCTTGGGTGCAGCCCTGGCTGGGCTCTGGTGCTGCCCGAGGTGCATCCATTGAGGAGATCCTTTAATAAATCCCTGCTTTATTCTGGAACTCTGCTCAGCCTCTGTTTTAGCTCAGCCTTCTCAAGGCATCAGGGAAAGCAGTTTAAGTCCAGGTTCAGCCAAATTTAAGATTTTTCTGACAGGATGTTTCAAGATGCATTCTTCCAAGGCCATGAAGTTTCTAGAGAAGCTTTAGAGTCTTTCCTCTCCCAAACCATGACCACTTAAGTTTTGGGGCATGCTACCAAAGCTTCTCTTCTGAACTTCCCAGTCCATAGTTCCTAGACAAACATGTTCATCATTAGTGGAATATTAAGAAAAAGAATGAGTTTGGTCCTGCTATTCAAAGAAATTTCAAAGGATGCTCCCAGGTGGGGATGGACATTTTTCCAAAGTAGATTTTAGGAGAAATTTTGTTATTTCATGTTCCAGATGTGGGTGCATTTGTCCACGCAAGGGGTGTGTGTGTGGTGAGATCTGACATGTCACAGCTCTGCAGCTGCAGCCCATTAGCACAAACATCGAGCTGCCCGAGAAGATTATGCTTTTCGTCTGATGAAACAAACCTTATTCCTTTTCTTACAGCCTGGGGATTGCTTCAAGATGTATCTAGGGAGCTCAGACAGGCCAAATGGGGCTGATGGATCCAGGGTGGCAACAGCCCAGCAAGGCTCTGTGGCTTCCAAGCAGCCACAAACCTTTTGCTGTCGCATCCCTTCCCAGTGACCTGAATGGACACAGTTTTATCTGTGCTGTCCTGGCTCCCTGACACTCATCCAGCCCAGTCTGAAGTGTGTGGGACCTACCTGCCACCCAGGAAAGACTCAATGGTCAGTAAAAACTCCATGAGAGTAGCTGGAGCTGGACAAAAATCTTTGATTGCACTGAGATCTCGATCTTTGTGCTTGGTTTTAACCACATCCATTAGAAATACCAAATAACTTCATTGGGCAGTGCCCAGGGGAGCCAGAGGAAGGAAAAACAAAGCTGGGAACCCCAAACTGCTACTGAACATCAGGGATAAAGGTAGATTTGCTGGCTGAGAGTCACAACTGTGAACTTGAGACTCTGAAGTCTCTCTGAGCAACCTCCACTATTCATTTACCTTGCCTGCAACCAACAGAGCAATTGTAATGCAGACATCATGGAAAATGTACCCTTGCTTTGGGGAGTTACTTCTGGTTGTAAGGATCTTCTCCCTTCAGTTTGGACTGAGAAAACCTTTTTTGGGAGGTTTAGGAGTTTTTGGTGATCTGTGCAACTCTGCAGATGAGCCACAGACAGGCCAAGGAATGGACCTGCAGTGCTTTAAAGCAGTTTCTGAAATAAGTGCCTCTGACATGGGCTCCTTTGGAAAAACACCATCCTGAAAGGGCTGCTCTGATCTCTGCCCTAGATGCTCCCACAGCCTTTTGGTCCAGTGGGAAACAGGTGATTGAATAGGAGGAGAGAGCAGGAACTTGAAGCAAGCAGGAGCTGCCTCCTCGGGGCATTCCTATTTTTAATGCTCCACATGATTCTGCACTTTCTGGCTCCAGATGGGACCCAAATACCATTGGATCAGGAAAAATGCTATCCTCATGATATTCCTGAAGTAGCCAAACTCAGGGAAATTCTAGACAGAAGATGGATTTCCCAGCTGTAGAGAAACTGGGTCAAACATTTGGGCTTTTGGGTGTTCTGCTGCTGCCTGTGGCCAGTTCTTGCCAGCCGTGCCAGTGCTGCCAGAAAGCCAAACCAAGAGGGGGNGCTGCCCGAGAAGATTATGCTTTTCATCTGATGAAACAAACCTTATTCCTTTTCTTACAGCCTGGGGATTGCTTCAAGATGTATCTAGGGAGCTCAGACAGGCCAAATGGGGCTGATGGATCCACGGTGGCAACAGCCCAGCAAGGCTCTGTGGCTTCCAAGCAGCCACAAACCTTTTGCTGTCGCATCCCTTCCCAGTGACCTGAATGGACACAGTTTTATCTGTGCTGTCCTGGCTCCCTGACACTCATCCAGCCCAGTCTGAAGTGTGTGGGACCTACCTGCCACCCAGGAAAGACTCAATGGTCAGTAAAAACTCCATGAGAGTAGCTGGAGCTGGACAAAAATCTTTGATTGCACTGAGATCTCGATCTTTGTGCTTGGTTTTAACCACATCCATTAGAAATACCAAATAACTTCATTGGGCAGTGCCCAGGGGAGCCAGAGGAAGGAAAAACAAAGCTGGGAACCCCAAACTGCTACTGAACATCAGGGATAAAGGTAGATTTGCTGGCTGAGAGTCACAACTGTGAACTTGAGACTCTGAAGTCTCTCTGAGCAACCTCCACTATTCATTTACCTCGCCTGCAACCAATAGAGCAATTGTAATGCAGACATCATGGAAAATGTACCCTTGCTTTGGGGAGTTACTTCTGGTTGTAAGGATCTTCTCCCTTCAGTTTGGACTGAGAAAACCTTTTTTGGGAGGTTTAGGAGTTTTTGGTGATCTGTGCAACTCTGCAGATGAGCCACAGACAGGCCAAGGAATGGACCTGCAGTGCTTTAAAGCAGTTTCTGAAATAAGTGCCTCTGACATGGGCTCCTTTGGAAAAACACCATCCTGAAAGGGCTGCTCTGATCTCTGCCCTAGATGCTCCCACAGCCTTTTGGTCCAGTGGGAAACAGGTGATTGAATAGGAGGAGAGAGCAGGAACTTGAAGCAAGCAGGAGCTGCCTCCTCGGGGCATTCCTATTTTTAATGCTCCACATGATTCTGCACTTTCTGGCTCCAGATGGGACCCAAATACCATTGGATCAGGAAAAATGCTATCCTCATGATATTCCTGAAGTAGCCAAACTCAGGGAAATTCTAGACAGAAGATGGATTTCCCAGCTGTAGAGAAACTGGGTCAAACATTTGGGCTTTTGGGTGTTCTGCTGCTGCCTGTGGCCAGTTCTTGCCAGCCGTGCCAGTGCTGCCAGAAAGCCAAACCAAGAGGGGGAGATGATTTTCCAGCTCTGCTTGCACTAACAGACAGCTTTAGAGATGCCTTACAAATGTCTTCCTCTTCTCCTCTGCCCTTGGATATGGTCTCAAGACCTTCCTCAAGAGTCAAGAATGGATTTTCTCTCTTTTGCAGCTGAATTCTGCCTCAGCAGGAAAACAGAGGCTGAATATCGAGTCCCATTTCTGTCAGTCTGCAGGCAGCTCCCTCCTGAGACAGGAGAAGTCCCATAGCTTGGGGCATTTAGAGTTAGACTGCCCAAAGCTCCTGGGAGTCTCTGTGGGGAGACAATCTCGGCCCTGCCTCTGGAGAACAGAGCAGACCTAATCAGCCTTCCCTGTGTCTGATTTCTCTGATCCTCTGATTAAAGTATGTTCATATCATTTGCATTTGAATTTGCTTTTATCCACCCCCCTCCAATGCCAAAACATGTAGGCAGGCAGTTCAGGAGATGATGTGTTTATGTAACTGCAAACTAGGTTTATAGCAGTTTAATTAGTATTAATTAGTATTAATAACGTCACCTAAGCTTAATGATGCCAATTAAAACACAGTAAATATTTCTTGTTGGATTACAAGTAGCAATATTGAAGGATGAACTTTCATGCTCGGTCAAACTTTCTAAACATATTATTTAAAAAGAGCGATAAGACAGTTTGCTTTTCACATGTGAATAGCTCTTTTAATCTCCAAAAAAGGGATAATTATTGCAAATAAATATTTGCAAACGGGAAACACTGTCCCATTTGACAGCACCTCTCCTCTCCCTGCTTCTGCTTCTAAAAATTGGGAGGGGAGAGTGGGGTTGGCCAAGTGCACCAAGTGAAAATACTTCTTTAATACCCCAAAAGGTGATTACGAGCTGCTGGGATGCACAGAGGGGGAGAAAGGATCAGAGATCTGCAAGAGAGGAAGATCAAGATTACATTAATCTGCTTAAGATGTGCTGTATTCTCTTAGGAACTGTGGATGCAGAGGAGCCAGAGTCAGGAAAGAGCCTCTGGGTCATCTGGGATGGGTCTTTCATGCGACTTCCACTTTGGCCCCAAGGCAGCTTTGGAAGGTGGCAGATGGAAACAGTTAAGGCAACTGAGAGCTGTTTAAAATCCCATCAATAACAGCCCATCTCTCCCCTGACCATGTAGGATTATCCTTGGCACTGTCTTGCCTCTCAGGACTGCTCAGGTCCTGCTCACTCTTTGAGCCTGGTGAATTTATCCCACTTCTCATTCCTTTACCCTGATACCTGGGTTTGCCTCTGGATTGCCTCTGTCTGGGCCCTGTCAATGATGCAAATTGAAATCTCGGGGATAAGAGTTCTCTTTAATACCTTAATATATTTATCAATTATCTGGATGAGGAGACTGGGGGCAGCTTCAATCAGTGTGTGGAGGACACCAAGTTGGGTGGGAAGACTCTGCAGAGGGATCTGGATAGGCTGGATCCATGGGGTGGGAACAACTGGATGAGGTTCACCAAGACCAAGTGTTGTGTCCTTGGCCAAAACAACCCCACAGAGAGCCACAGGCTGGGGCAGAGGGGCTGGAAAGGTCCTTGGGGGTGCTGGTAACAGTGGCTGGACATCCCCAGGTGTGCCCAGGTGGGCAACAGGTTGATGGCACCTGGATTCTACCAGGAATGGAGAGGCCAGCAGGGTTAGGGAAGTGACTGTCCCCTGGGCTGGGCACTGCTGAGGGACCTCCTCAAATCCTGGGGCAGCTCTGGGCTCCTTATGGTAAGGAAGACTTTGAGGTACTGGAGCAAGTCCAGGGAAGGGAACTGAGCTGGGAAGGGTCTGGAGCCCCAAGAGTAGATGAGGGAGCTGGGAAGGGGCTGAGCCTGGAGCAAAGGAGGCTCAGGGGGGACCTAGTGGCTCTGCACAGCTCCTGCCAGGAGGGGACAGCCGGGGGGGTCGGGCTCTGCTCCCAGGGAACAGGGACAGGAGGAGAGGGAACGGCCCCAGGCTGGGCCAGGGGAGGTTAATGTTGGATATTGGGAAAATTTCTTCACTGAAGGAGTGGTCAGGCATCAGAACAAGCTGCCCATGGAAGTGGTGGAATCATCATCCCTGGAAGTGTTCAAAAGCCATGAGGATGTGGCACCTGGGGACATTGTTCCGTGGTGGGTTTGGCAGTGCTGGGGGAATGGTTGGCCTCAAAGTTCTTCCCCTGCCTAAATGATTCTATGATTAGATCCTTATTTACACAAAATGATATCATAGAAGCAGACTGGCTGCATCCTGACTGTGCTTCCTCAATATTCTCTTCCTGAACTTGGATTTACTAGGACAGCCTGGAGAAACAAAAGACCATTCCAGTTTCCAGCAGGGAGCTGCTCTTTAGAAGCACTCCAGAAACAGTTCAAGAACATCACTTTCCTGCTGTTGCTCTTTGGTTCTTTCCACATCTCTTTTCTTCCCTGGGAACTTTCTCATCCCACTTTCCTTGCCTGAATCAACCCTTCCCACGTGACCCTGCTAATGAACAGGAGCAGACCTCTCCTCCACTTGTCTTATGGGAACTGGGGGAGTTTTCAGCAGTGAAAACTGTGGAGTGAGGAGGGAAGGGGAGTCCTGTGTGGGGTCTGTTGCCAGTGCAGTTGTTTGAGCTCTGGAGAACACACAGCCCATGGGCTTGGCTGGAAACCACATCCCCAGGTCACAGCTTGATCAGGAGGTGCCACTGATCACTGAGCTGGCTGCTTTGCAAAGAAATGACAATTTTAAAGGTCTAAAATGCATGGATGGGAATCCCAGCCATAATTCCACCACTAGGAAAGCTAGCAGGTCTCACCAAGAAACCAAGGGATGAGCAGAACTCCCAGATCTGCCTTCTGGTGGCAATGTCCCCACTATGCACGTGATATTTTTCTCTCTCTGATTGCTGGGTTTTTGGATTTGCCACACAAAAGTGTGCAGTGAGGGAAGAAGAAGAAGAGCAAAAGGGCCTTTGGAGGGTAAGGAAGGGGTAAGGGAGCAGAGGGAGGGAATATGTCTTTATCCATGTGATTTACAAAAAGGGGCAACTCATCATAAATAAGCTGGAGCTCCTGGGAACAGTGACCTAATCAAGATGTATAATTGCATGCCTTATCTAAATGAAAGCATCATTTCAGAAATGATAATGTGCATTGCCATGGATTCAACTGCTGTGGAGTTCAGCACTGAAGGGTAATTAAAATGTTTAACAAATATATTCCCTTTGGGGGCCTGCAGTTAGAGATATCATGTCCTGGTTTCCCCTCATGGTGCACTTCTACCACCAAATTCTGAGGGTTTCCTCTCCCTTCTGGAATTTCTCATTGATCTTCCAAAAATGGTTCGATCTCGTCCTGGAAGGTGAGAGGCAGAGATTACAGAAAAGAAAAGAAAAAAAAAAAAATTAACTAATAAACGAGCCAAGGAAAAAGGTAGTTCTAGAGAAAAAGGAGAAACCAAGCACAGCAAACACCACAGAGATCTGACAAGTCTGGGTTAAAGAGTGTGACCAGGCTCTCCCCACCCCACGAGGAAGGATGTTCTCCCCTCCAACAGCCCCTGCTGCCTGGATATTTGATATGATTCCTCAAAAACCCCTTTGTTAATTTTCTCCCCTTCCCTCTCCTCATATCCCTACGGATAATTCCTGTCCCTCAGAGGGGGAAACACGGCTCAGATTGCTCCAGGTTGGTACCATGCAGAATTGATCTGCTACACCCAGCACGAGAGAAGGTCTGGCACTAACAGGTGCTTTTATATTTATGCCTCATATTTATTTTGTTATATTTATGCAGAAGAAGGGCATAAAATAAGTAGAAGTACAAAACAGCTTCAGAAAAGGAGATATTGGACCAGCAGCTTTTAGCCTGGAGAAGAGAGAAGTGATGAGGTGTCTATGAAATCACAGATCAGAGACAGGGAAGAGCAAACATATTTTCCTTTTCTAGCACACAGGAGCAAAGGGATCTGGCAGAGGCAGCAGCAGGCAGCAGGTTGAAGACAAAAGAAGGGAAGCACTTTTTCATCCAGTGTGTAATTAAATTACAGAACTGGTCTGGGCAGGATGTCAGGCAGGCCAACAAAATATGAATGAATTAAAGAAAAAATAAATTAAAACTCGGGTGACTGAAGGAGGATGAGTCCATTAAGAGCTATTAAACCCTGCTCAGGATATAACCTTCACCTCAGGAAGTCCTTACACCGCTATCTGCTGGAAGTCCACAGGATATCCAGGACAAGGAGTATTAAGCTGAATTTCCATGTTCATCTCCAGCACGTGCCCATGGTGCAGTTTAAGCACATCAGTGCCCACCACCAACATTTTTTGGCCTCTCCACAAGGTCCAAGTGCCACAAAAGGGGCAGAGTGACAACAGAACTGCCCAAGGATGTTCCAGTTCTCCCTCAGAGGCACAAGCAGCACTGGCTGCTCCGTGGAGATGCCTTAGAAAATACCCCATAAAGAGACTGCCCCTCTGAGCCCCCACTCTGCCATGAGAGCAGGAAAACCACTCCAAAAAATGTCTGTTATTGCAGTGGTGTGCTGGTTATCCCATGCTGGGGCTGGGATTGTCAAGGCATGGATAAGCAATTTAATATAATATATAATAT
>WEZZ01014885.1:329967-380674 GCA_013400585.1 Chloropsis cyanopogon
TATGCATGGATAAGGTCATTGCTGCTGTAGGGAGAGATGAGCCCGTGGAAAAGAAATATTTTTTTATTATTCTTTCTTTCTATCTTTTTCTTTTTTTTTTTTTTTTTTTACTTCATCCATGATGGATGAACTCAGCAAGAAAGACAATCTAGTTTAGAGACAGATCTGTCAGCTGCAAAATAGCTGATCCTGCTTTGGGTTATTAGTTGGGAAAACAAAATTGAGCCAGCACTGTAGTTTGAGAATCTTTTTAAACCCACATTAATAAAAAAAGAGAGACAGAAAAACAGAGAAAGAGTGAGAGGGGAACTTGGTTAGATGAATAATTTTTGTGTTGTCTCCAACATTCTGATTAAAGCCTTGGTGCCTAAATCAAAGATACCAACAGCAACCTTAAAGGAAGACTGAAAACAATTTTGTGCACTGCCATTTTTCCCTCTGCCTGTGTTTCATTATATAGAAAGTTTTATTTTGTCCTCTTTTGATCTTTGAAAGCAAAGAAGCAAGAGGGAGGTAGGGAAACAAGAAAAAAAATAAAAAAGAAAGCCACAAAAAAAAAAANATTATTATATAAATAATATAAAACTTGGATCCCTGGCTGCCTGGTGTGTATGGAAAAATGGATCCATGAGCCCAGTTCCATTCCCAACTCTGCTGAAACGTGCAGGACAAGTCATAACATCCCAGAACGGTTTGTGTTGAAAGGGACCTTANAAAAAAAAAAAAAAGCCACAAAAAAAAAAAAAGTGACACCAATCTTGTTTGCCTCCTTCTCCCTGCCTGCATCGATAACTCAATTGGATCAGAAGTGAAGCGCCAGCAGAAATGAGCTGAGCAAGGCACCAAATGAAAACCAAATGCTGGGCTGCAAAAGCAATATTTCCAATAACACCAAATTACTGGGCTGGCTCTGCTCCCTGCCCCCATGCCATCACAGCCAGGCTGTTGTGGCCACCAGTGCAAACTTTATCTGCCTCTGAGGGGACAGGGACACTCTGCCTCTCAGCAGCCCTGGAGCTGCATTTCTTGGCAGTTCCTGTGGGAGACTATAAATATAAATATAAATATAAATATAAATATAAATATGAAATATTATTATATAAATAATATAAAACTTGGATCCCTGGCTGCCTGGTATGTATGGAAAAATGGTTCCATGAGCCCAGTTCCATTCCCAACTCTGCTGAAACACGTGCAGGACAAGTCATAACATCCCAGAACGGTTTGTGTTGAAAGGGACCTTAAAGCTCATCTCATTCCAATCCCCTGCCATGGGCAGGAACACCTTCCACTATCCCAGGTGGCTCCAAGCCCTGTCCAGCCTGGCCTTGGACATTTCCAGGTCACAGCACCACTGTCCACACAGAATCACAGAATAGTTTGGGTTGGAAGGAACCCCAAAGATCATTTAATTCCAACCCTTTTGACATGATCAGGGACACCCCTCACTGGACCAGGGTCACACACACATCTAAATTTACAAATTAGGAATGATGACACCCATCCTCTTTTAATAAACCTTTAGAGACAAATGTGCAAACTGCTTAAGAGTGGGAATTTTTAAAGTGTTCAGCCCTAACCTTAAAAAAAAAAAAAAAGAAAAACAACAGGGAAGATTTCTGCTTTCAAAAGCCCTCTCTGCTCCAGCATTGCAATTCATCTGCCACTGCTGGGACAAAGGTCACTGATGAGACACACAAGAGGATGAGGGTGATCCTTCATCCCAACCCCATCTTCCCATGGCTGCTGCCATTTCTCCTCCCTCCTCTTTCCAGATGTTCCTCTCCCAGATTATGTGGTAGCTGTCTTGTGTCTCCCAGCAAACCAACAATCCCAATTCCAGGGATACATGATCCACCAGCGCATCCACCTCTTGTCCAAGTGACAAATTAAATGCTAAAATCCAAAGGGAAGGACCTTCTTGCACACTCAAGTGTGGGTTAATGCCTTCTTGAATTTGGGATTCCTGTTTCAGGAAAAACAATCCCATAAATGTAAAGCCAAACGTCATGATGGCAGAACAATGCTTATATTTCCCCAAATATGCATTTCTTCCACCGCTGCCTTTGCAATCCACACAGTGGACAGAGAGTGAAGAAGACATTTCCCAATCCTTCATGCTACCTATCCAAGGACACAAACCCTTCCTGATCCATCAGCTCTCAGCAGAAGAACCACAAGCTTCAGATACATTCCTCTTCACAGCACCCAACTTCTGAAATAGCAGCCACCAGTTCCACGTAAAAAATAATGGGACGTCCTCAGGTTTTTACCTCAGCACCCAAATTATCCCACCCAAAACCTGCCCCACAGTGGTCACAGCAGCCCCACAGCTTGCCATGGCCATCCCTGTGTCAGTGGGTGCTTGTCAGGGTTGGAACTGGAAGGGTTGGAGGGATTAAAAGGAGTGATTGCAGTGATTGTCCCCTCTGAGAGGCGCCGGGCGATCCATCCGCGCATGGGCTGGGAATTGTTTGGGGCTGCCAGTGGGAGGAATCCATTAGCATTTGGGTCCTTGCATATTTATGCTCTGAAACACGTGGAACAAAGACCCACACTGGGGAGCCCTGCTTTGCCAGAAGCCCTCTGACAGCCACAGCTGCTGGTGGCCAAAGCCAGCCCAGCTCCCGTTGCGTGGGACACACCAGGACCTGTCCCCCCGGGAGCCTTTCCATGCTGCTGCCACCCCAGGGGCTTTCCCCACTGCTTGAAGAGCACTTCTGCTGCAATTTTGTCCTCTGGCTTCTCATCCCACTCCGAGCAGGTACAGAGAGTGGATGAATCCCTTCTTCCATGAATGTTCTGATGTCTCCATCCCTGGACATCTCTGAGCAGCCCAGGTTCTTCCAGCCTGCCCAAAATGGGTGGTCCCATTTTGAGGAAGAAACACAGGAAAACACACTAGATGGAACACAGCATCCATCTCAAGAGCAGGAGTTCATCCAGCTCATCCCAGGGATAGAAAGGCCATGAGATAACCAGCCCAGGAGACTGATACAGGAGATGTGCTCAGAACATCACAGATCCCTCAAAAGCACAGCGACACATTCTCCCCACCTTGTCCTTTCTGGAAGTTCATTAGGAAGGGAAAGGAAATGACCTTGCACCCTCAGAAGGTCTCATGGACCTTGCCAGGGAGCAGCGAGGTCTCCACAGGAGCTCTGGCATAGGAAGAGGCAATTGTCTCATTAGTTTGAGTTGTATGTTTGTTTTTCTGACCACTGCTGCTCCTTTCAACTCTCCTCGTCCCCTCAGGCAAAAATCACTTGCACAGGCTGTATTAAGCTTTTCACTAAGCCTCCCCTTTGATTACAATTCCCAGCAAACCACCAGGGTGCAAGTAACATAATTAAATACCTTGCTTGCTCTGTAAACAGCCAATCCCCAGAGAAGGCAACCCAGGACTCCTCAGATGGGCTACCCAGAAAAAGTCTCCCCAGCTTCAAGGTGAGACTGAAGAAGCCCTGGCAGTTGCATTTCTGTCCCTGAGACACCATCCCACCGGGCCATGCAAAATGCCAGGAGTGGAGTAACCCAGAAAGGATAAAAGAAATCGTTTAAGAGATAAGTGACTCGAACTGATAAAAAGTAATAACTGTGCAAAGTGTGCAGCCAGCGCTCATTCCCTGCCCTGAATGCATTGCTTTGAACATAAAACTCATCAAAAGCATTTAGTTCTCATACAATTTCTCCAGAATGCCTAATCTAATATCTAATCTGTTCCCGACAAAGCCCTGGGAATGGCCTGAGAAGGAGCACAGATATAATCCAGCAGTGCTGCAAAACCCTTCCTCACTAAAAAGAATAAAGAACTTGTTAGAAAACCTTCCTCAGACTTCACCTATCTGGAATACTGGGAATGCCAGAGGTTTCCCTGTTGCTGTCTCTGGAGAGCCTTCCCACAGCTCCCAGCCACTGAAGGGATCTCAGGAGGATAATTAAAGCAGCAAACTCCAGGCAGAGTGATGTGCAGATCAGAGCACCTGTGGGAAGTGCTGGAGGGATGTTCCCTGGGGAAGGCTGAGGTGAGTCTCTGAAGACTGGGGTGATCAAGCACACGGTTTTTAGTGAATTTTGGTGTCTTCTGCAATTCTCTGAGTGAAGGAGATAAAAGTAAGGGGAAAGAAAAAAAAAAAAACAAAAACAGAAGAATCCTCAGGCTTCATGAAGAAAGTTCACAAGTTCACCAGGGAAGATGAATTATGGAGTTTTTTCACTTCCATCTGCCACTTCCAACAGTCAGTGCCAGTCTGGATTTGTCCCCCTTTCTGATAATTCCACCTCGTCATCAGCTAAAGAAAATCTGCTGGAGTCCAACCAGAGCCAAGTTTTGAGAAGAGCAGAGATCCTTTGACATCCCAGAAATGTCTCGGGATGGGCACAGGCAGCATGGCCAGGGCAGAGCAGGACACCAGGTGTGAGCTGCATGGAGCCATCCGAGAGTGGAACTCCAAAGCTGTCCCCAGGGAAGGGGATGTCACCTTCAGCTCCAGCAGACTTGTACAAGGAGTCTTGCTCAGACCTCAGCAAGAGATCTGTGGCGCTTCCAGAGCAAGCCATGAAGTCCAGATGTCCTCCAGAACCTGGGAAAACCTCACTGAACAACATTTTCAAAGTGTGAAAGCAGAAGGAATTCAAGCACAACACCCAAGACGTTCTCCTTGACACACAAACCAACTTTGCTCTCCCCTTTCCATCTGCTTCCCTCTGGGAAGGGGGATTGCATGACCCACCAGTGCTTGGGATGCCGATGGGAATCTTTGATGCCATTGTGCTAATTTAGAACTTCTATGGGGCCTTCCCAAAACAATCAAACATTCGGGGTGATAAGGTTATTAATTGCCTTTTCAGCTGTTGCATTAAATAATGAGACACCCATACGGAATTGGGGGAGGGGGAGGCCACAGTAGCATGAAGGAAAGGAAACCAGGGAAATGTGAAACTTTCATGTGAGATAAGAACCTCATAACACTGTTATTATATCCCTCTGCAGTCAGGCGGTCTCCTGGTTTTAATAAAATCTCATTTTCCCTAAATTTTCCCATGTGGCCGACGTATTATGTGTGGAGTTTAATGTAGCAGGATATGATCTAAACTTAGACTCAGGTGGTCCGAGCCCTCTGGAACAGACAGGCTGGATTGTCAAGCCCTGATGGGGAATAGAAACAGCAATAAAAAACTCTTCCCTTTTTTTTTTCTTTCTTTCTCTTTTCCAAGATCTGAAAAGACCTTACTATATTCAATTAATGATCCAGCCAGCCAGCCCAAATCAAAGAGACATGCATGCAGCTGTGAAGGGAGGGAGCACAGTCAACACTCACTTTTCCTTGTTGGAAGCAACAAAGAAATGAAAATTTAAAAAAAAAAAGCTTCCAAGATTTTTACAAATGATTGATTGCTGAGTTTTGGTTGGATTTTGAATTAGTTTTATTTTCAAGGGTATGTGTTTTTGTGGACTTCTACAGTTTTATTCCCTGCAGAACTCCTTTAGGTTTTCATTATGACAGGGATATCACGTTCATTAGGATCACTGGTCCTGATGAATTCATTTTTGTTGTCACATACAATTCCATAAGTGGATTTCACTTTTAGTTCCAAGGGTGATCCTCAGGTCACACAGCATCACTCACCAGATCTTTAAGAAATATTCCTGAATTGGGATGGATTTCAGTATAGAGAAACATTCTCTGCCACAGCACCACCGAGAGCATTTCATTTTTTGGTTTTCTTGGTTTGTTATCAAGGATGTATTCCACTAAACTGCATGTTCCTAAGACCAGCTCACCAAGAGGAACTTCCAGAGCTGATGCAGCACTGAAGGAAATTCTTTGTTCTGGTTGTAAAGCTGAGTCCAGCCAAATTTGGATTTTATTTGCAGCATTTTCTGCCCTGTGATATTCCTCCATGCATTTCCAGGAGGCACAGACAGGTTGTTGCTGCAGAAGGGAGAACGTGGGGGGCAGCTAAACAAGACATAATGGATCTGTGATGCCCTGCAGAGCATCAATTTAGGAATTTCTGGCCCTGCCTGCAGCCTTCCAAATATAGGATCTCACAGTCAGAGATGCCCAGGATTAACTGGCAGGACTTCCTGGATCTGCACTAACTGGTCATCCCAGTCAAGGTCAAAAAAGATCCCTTTCAGACCAGGACAAAGGGGAAAAGGAGCCCTCTCATAGCCAGGACTGTGTGGTGGGGATATTTAAAGTGCAATAATTGGGATTGGGTTGGTGAATATGGGCACAAAGGAAATGCCCATGCAAAGAAAAGTGACAAATCCATCTGCTCTGACCACAGAGTTTCTGACAACCTGAGGGAACTTCAACCTCCTCTGTGCAGCCAGCAAGACACCATCCTGCACGTGGAGGACACTGGGACAGGATGCCCAGGGAGGTTGTGGAGTCTCCTCCTCTGGAGATAATCAGAACCTGCCTGGATGTGACTCTGCAATCTGCTCCCGGTGATCCTGCTTTGGCAGCAGGGCTGGACTGTATGGACTCCAGAGCTCCCTTCCAGCCCAAACATTCTGTGATTCCATGAGAAGCTTTAAATGTCAGGATCTGTGGCAGAGGACTCAGAAAGTCCTGGTTTCCTGCTTCCAATGTTACTTTGCAATAAGACGTGGACGCTTGTGGAGGGAGCAGGTCTCCACTGGAAATCCAAGGTGTGTGGTCCTCAGTGCTTCCCTCAGAAGCCAGCCTAATTTGGAAGCTCCCTAATTCCAGCTGGTGTTCCTGAGCCTCCCTCCTGTCCTGTCCTGGAGAAAACCACCACCTCCACCATGGTGCCCCTCCATGCAGCTGCAACAAGGGGAACCCGGATGGTGCAGAAAAAAAACAGCCTAAAATCCTTCCCAAAAGCAGAACCACAGTTTTAAGAGGCAACTTGGCTCTTTCCGCCTGGAGGAGACTGATGGGCCAGGGGTTGGACTGGATGATCCTTGTGGATCCCTTCCAGCTCAGGATATTCCACAATTCTGTGAAACTGCAGCTGCCATTTCTAACTCAGTGTTTTGAAGGTACCAAGTGGGCAAAGGTGCAAAGAAGGCAGGATTATCTCATGTCACAGGTATGGAACAATGGTCTTAAGAGTGAAATCCCATCCAGCTCCTTGCAGAGCTGTAATTACTGCTGCAAACCAGAAATCCTCTGGTCTGTGTGGTTTATACCCATGTTGTGCTTCTGTAAATGGTCCTGGTCAGCAACAGATGGGACCTTTGGGGACTCATCAAAAGCTGCAGATATTTTACATCAGAGCTGGGAATTGCACCTTGAACTCCTAAATTGCAGCCCAAAGCATTAACCAGGGGCTCATCCACTTATATTAAAACAGTGGAAACATTGCCTCCCTGAGGACTTGTCTTCTGGAAAAACTCACTGCCTTTAAATTCACACTCTGTTACGCTCTGGAAGAATGTTCATATGTCAACAGCTAAGCAAAAATGATTAAAGATAACTGTTTCTTATTCCCCTGATTGCAAAAAAAAAAAAAAATTAAAAAAAAATGGAATCAAACAAAGACAACCCCAAAATCCCTTTTTCCATTTCCTACATGAATAGACACAATGAGGTACCCCCGAGCCCGCAGCATTCCCCATCAACCTGCTGAAACAACCCATTCAGAGTGGGTTCCAAATACATCTGGAAGGAAGAAAATCTTTTTGAATGAGCACCTTTCAAGCCGTGTCAAGTGAACACAGGCTTTGTAACGAAGGGGCGTTGAGCAAGATGCAGCTCATCAAGGCTCAGAATGCAGGGCTTAGATCCGAGGCCCGGGAGGCCGTTGCCTTCCAGATAAAGTGCTCCCAGGGTTTTGATCAATCTCAGATAACGCCGAACCCCAAGAGGGAAAATTAGCAAAAAAAACTGGTCAACTGATCTCCCAGTCTAGCAACAGCATAAGAGCTAATCTCCCTTAATCTGATTCAATGGACTCGATTTAACATCTCCTGCCCTTTCATTCTTCGCGGGGAATGAAATCAGCTCCTTTCCGCTCTCTGACTCTGCTCAGGTCGTGCAGGCCTCACATTACCCCCTCCTCTCCCACCCACAAAGTGCCACCCCAAGACCCTTCTTCCCCTGCCATCTAAGATTGCACCCCACCTGGTAAACAGAGAGCTCTCCCCTCCGTCCCCCTGCTGTTGCCCCCCACGCTTTGAAGTCTCTGGGAGTTAATTAGATCACTTGATTGGAGCAGGAAAAGCGGGATACAGCCTAGAGCAGTGTTTGCTTACGGGGGAACTCGTCCTGCCTGCGTGCTTGCTCTTCATCAAACATGAATGTCAACAAAACCTCACTTTCCTCCTTCATGAATTTTGAAAGAGCTCTTTTCTGGTTTCTATTTTTCCTCAATTTTTTTCTTCCTTCATTTCTTCCTCCTCTTCCCCTGGGATTCCCAGAAGAGAAATGATTGAGTTTTATTACAGAGGTCACTACATCAGACCTGTGAGTTTGATGGTCCACAGCCTTCCTCGTTGCCTCTTGACCCCCTATAAAATTATTATAAAAGCCTTTCACGTGACACCAATCATACAACAACCCCCCAGGAGAGAGGATGAGCAGAGGCTGCACATAGACCTCAAATGCAGCAAAGGAAAGGAGCTACAGATCCCTGGGAAGAAGGAAAAGGCACATTTCCCTTCCAGAGGCCAGGAACACCCCTGGATGTTTAACACCAGTCAAAGCGTGGATGAGGACATCACCTGGACAAGGCACCCTCTGATTCACATCCTAATGAGCCATAAATGATGAGAAAGTTGTAAACAACCAGGCTGTGAAATTGCAAGTTTGGCATCTGAATTCACCCTCTCTGCAGCACTGGAGCTGAGTTACTTTGGGCACTTTCTTCTGCTGGGATAATAAGATAAGCCTGTCTGATTTCGGTTGTTTCAGGGTCTCATTCTAACAGATCTGAGCTGTACTATTGAGATCAATTTCCCAACCTATGAGGAAAATTTTAATTCCAAACAAGAAAAAAAAAAAAGTGGAAGACTGGGGAGACTTTTTAAAATTCTGACTTTTCTTTAAATTGCACCAAAGTACATTTTTACATTTATCTGACAGCATGGAGATAATATTTTTACTGCACACAAAGCCCTCATTAGGAGAAATTTCCCACTTAAAAATTAGGCTTTTGCTTCTTATTTCTTCTTAATATTTTTTTTTACTGAGAACTATCTCATCTTTATTCTTCATTTATCACCCTCTTTTGTTACAAATACCAGTAGAGTGGCTCCCCTACACACACTTCTCCCATTACCACTTTGTTTCTATTGCCCTTTCTCTGTTTATTGATTACAGCAAGAGCCAATCTATTTTTTTTCCGTTTTTTTCACCCTTTTTTTTTTTTAATGGATATATATCACTGAGCCTTACAGCCACAAAGAACAGGCATTTTGAAACTGGTCTGAGCTCCACATGCTGAGTGGGCCAACGAGGATTTAATTCAAAGGCTCCTAGAATCAATACTAGCCTTTGACTTGTCCTTATTTTATCCTTGTTGATGGTTGATGTCTGTTGTCAAAACTCCTGGAAGGCGTCTGCTGTGATTTGCTGTAGTGGCTGTGGAGACTTTAATGAGCAGAGTTGTTCTTATATTTGAGATCACCTTCAAAATCCATTACCTGCTCTCACTAGAGAGATCTTGGAAATCTTCCACATGGAGGAACAACGAAACACGTCCTGTTGCTCCGTTTTCTCTTTTGTGGTAGGACTTATCCTTTCTTAAATTGGCCACTTCGCAGGCCACAGCTCTTGTGATCCCTTCTACCATCCCTGAGGAGCTGTGAGCAGGGTTTGGGGACATCCAGCCTCCTCCATCCCCCAGGTTCCAGGCTGGCAGGCCCACGTTTCACATTTGTCTGGTAGTTTTTTCACAGGAATATTTCAAAGAGCATCCCAAGCTGACAAGGAGCCATTACCCTCATGGCTCTACCCAAGAGACAATCAAAGGCAAAGATTTGCCCCAGGAAAGGTTCACTGGTGAGTCACACACAAAACCCCATTCCTAGCCCCTGGTCTAGCACTGACATCACGCTTCACAAGCAAGAGAACTTAAAATCTCCCTTTAAAGAGCTCATTAAACCCATACCAATTCTGCCTTTATTCAGACAGAACAGCCCCGACTTCTGATAAAAGCCCAAGATGAGACTAGATCTTTATCACCCTGTTTTGGTCTCCAGCCCTGAGCAAGCTGAGAAACAACTTTTTTTTCTGGCACTTGTTTCAACTGAGCCATAAAAACTCTCACACCAGCCCTGACCACGAGCCCTCCTCTTTGGTGGATGGGTGCTTTCCGTGTAATTTACCTTCTGCTTAATCGTTCTCATGCACACGTTAATTGTTCTCCTACATGAGCAGGATACTAATCGGGGCTCAGATAACCCCTCCATCCTACTTTACATGCTGGTTCACGCTTTCCCTTATTTTAACTGGAGCCGTTTTTAATTCCAGTTAGGAAATTGATTATTCACACTTTTATTTGCCTTCTTTAAGAAGAAAGCGCAAGGAGCGCGAGAGGAATTGTAAATGCCTGGGTTAAGGCCAGGAAGGGAAACCCTGCATGTCAATGTGTGTGTGTGTGGATGTGTCCTGTGCAGGAAGGAACAGGCAGGGAAGTGTCCCCATCGTGCTCCTGATCAATATTTGGGATGATTTCTGCAGCAAAGGTGCTGAGGCCAGGTCAGCGGGGCACAGAGGTTATAAAGCTTTTCAGGTTGGTTGCAGGGTATCAGAAAAAAAAAAAAGTCTCAACCCAGAACTTAAACTGCTTTGTTTTTGCATGGGAAGCCTATGCAGGGTGTTCTGAAATCTCAGGGGTTTTGAAATTTAGGAGAGAAGCTCAGCTTGGGAACATCAGAAACCAAAGTGGAGCTGTGCACCAGGTGGGTCGGTGGAAATGGTCACAGAATCACAGAATGGCTCAGGTTGGAAAGGGCCTTAAAGGTCATCAAATTCCAACCTCCCTGCCATGGAAGAGCATCTTCCACCAGACCAGGTTGCTCTGAGCCCTGTCCAGCTTGGCCTTGAACACCTCAAAGGTGTCCTGGCTTTGGTCACCAGAAGGGAAGTGTGGGGCTGGTTAATTCTCAGCTCCAGCTGAGATTTGCTTAGGAGCAAGGGGGTGTTGAAGTCAATATGTTGGTCCCAAAGCCCTCTGTGACCCCTCAGACCTCAGAGCTTTGTCTAGAAACCCTAAACTCGGGCTCCACTGTGCCTTCCTTCATCCTGAGCTGGTCACTCATCTCCCTCAGCCAACAGAGAAATGGGCAGCTCTGGGCACCATCCACCTGAGCTCTTTGAGATGGGATGAGATGGTTTCAGTGCAGAAATTCCCATCCCTTCCCATACAAAGGTATGGGATGACTGCACCCTATGGAGACATCACAAGGCTTTTAGAGACAACCCAGGCTTCATGAGAAGGGCATTGGAACTTTTCCCAGGGGTTTACAGAAGGAGGCAAAAGGATCTGCTGAAAAACACACAGCAAGAGCAGATTTCAGCTATGGAAAGCCAAAAGATACTGGATGTGTCCAGAGAAATTCCCTCCTCCCCCCCAGAAAAATGTTTCTCTATTATCCAGGTGGCCTATTCAAAGCTGCAATTTAAGTTTATCCTCACATTCCTGTGCAGCCTGAGGTCTCCAGATGAACACCACCCCTCATTATAGGACACAGTGAGTGGTAGAAAAAAAGGCATCGTGTCATTCTCTGGCAAATGGGGAAAATTGGCAAATTCTCTCTCAAATGAAGAAAATTGTGATTCTCTGGCGAATTGGGGCTGTTGTTGCTGGAGCAAAGGAGGACAAGCAACCAAACCACAGCAATCACCAATTCCAGCTGGTATATTTTCTTTTCCAGTATTCTTCTCCTTCTCCTTTATTTCATTGGGTTTTTTTGTTTTTGATAGAAATACCAGAAATCTTTGCATAGTCCACATTCTTCTGAAAATAAAACCTGCTCAGTGAAAAAGCTGGCTTTGTGCTGAGAACAATAATAATAATAAGGAATAAAGCTATTTTAGGCAGATGATGCTTGGCTGGCTCTTATAAAATCCTAGAGGAAGGATGCAGAGCCTGATTCTGTGTTCACATGCATGGACAGCCTTGGCTTCCTCTTGCACACTTGAATCCACCGAGGTCAAATCGTCAGCCTGGTTACATGATGCAGACAAACTCCACCCTTGGGATAAGAAAACACACCAAAAAAAGAACTTTTCTTTCCTTTTGACCTGCTTAAGACTCAAACCCAGGAGTCAGAAGCCAGCATGGTGCATTCACCAGCATCCAGCTATTTCATCTCTGGCTGGACACGCCCCGATGAAGTAACAACAGCAGCAGGGTCCAGATGTATTTGAGATAGGCTGGGTGTCCCTGTGCAGAATGCAGCAAAACCCCACTCCCCGAGCCTGGCAGGGGCAGTAGCATCTTTATTTCAATCTAGTTTCTACTTTTCTGGTTGAATGCACCGGGAAGTTCCATTATCAGACGTGAAATGTTTGGTGCTGCTGAACTGGAACCGTGTTTCTGATATCATCGACCATTAGGAACCAGACTTTGCTTGTGATTTCCCAGGCACCTTCAGGTCTCTATTAAACAAGAGAGGACTAAAACTCCTGGAAGCTATGGGGATTTGAGGGTTCCTGCACACTGCGTGCACAGCCAGGCAAGTCCTTCCCTTAATATTTACAACATGCTTTAAGCTCTACTTTTAGGAGCTTGATTTTTCAAGCAAATAGTTGAGGACACAAATAAATACTCTTTCCTGCTCTCAGCAAGAAATACTTCCAGGATCTATCGTGTCCTTTCACTCCTGTTCCCTCCAGGCAGTGCATTGCCAAATCCCAGCGGGATAAAATTGCTTGGATGTGAGCTGAAATCTCAAAAATCGAATCCGTTTCCTCCAAATGGCTGCAGTTTGGAAACACCAAATTCTACCTGCATTGTCCTCCCCCTCCTCAGGTTGGAAGCTGACCAGTGGGCAAGGAGTTACTTTGGTAAAAGTGGAGGTGACAGCACTGGGTCCACAAAAAAAAACAACATCTGCCCCCAAATTTCCCTTGAAGTAACAGATATTTTAGGTACTGTCTGCAGACAACAAGCCTCTCTAAAGAACATCTGCTCTGGTGAACACCAGTTACGGGTTCTCCTCCTGGAAACATCTATAAATAACAATGCACTGAGGGCTGGGTAAAACCTCATTAAATTTGGAAAGCCTGAGAACTGCTCTTTGCTCAGCACCCAGGGAGGGGAGGAAAAGAGAAGCAGTAGAAGGCAATGCCCAAAACTA
Organism: Chloropsis cyanopogon; assembly: GCA_013400585.1. Taxonomy (NCBI): domain Eukaryota; kingdom Metazoa; phylum Chordata; class Aves; order Passeriformes; family Irenidae; genus Chloropsis; species Chloropsis cyanopogon. The sequence goes on from WEZZ01014885.1 coordinate 343,253, forward strand.
AGTCCATGTGCAATGTCAGAAGAGGAGCCCCAGAGGCCAAGCCCGATTGGAAGGCACATGAATTCAGATACTGGGGGTTTGATGAAGTGCCAGAGGCATAAAGAAATCAGGCTGGGCTCCCCATAGATAGCTGGAAGGGTGGAGGGAAAGTTTTTCGGCAACGTGCTAACTAGAAAAAGGAACCACAAGCAACTTTACTCCCTTGTTTGACTGCCAGACATATTCAGGGAGCAGAACTTTATGCATCCTTTATACGAGAGTGGGATTTCATCAAAGGGATAATAACTGCATCATCAATTTCTCCTTTGAAATGAAACCCAAACATTGCCTGAATGCAGAAGCCAACAGCAGTAGCAATAACAGTGCTGGAAAGAAGTCTGTAATTGCAATGCCATAAACCATAATCTTTGTTTTAGAAATAACACCTGCTCTCCTAGCGACTTACTCTCCGTGGTACCACCTCTAGAAACTCCCTGCTAGCAGTGGCAGCCGGCTTAGGAGCTCATATAAAACGCTCAAGCACCCCCGCCTCGTGAGAACATATTAACTAAATGGAGCTGCAGGCTTCATTCCTCTTTCCTGGAAGATGATTCCTGCCTCCAGCTCCACTCCTCGTAATTTATTTTCCCTTTTTAAGTGCTGATATGCACACTGGTACAAGAAAAAAGAAATGCTTTTCTGATTATAGTGGCAGCGAGGAGGCTGCAGAGCTGCTTTGCTGCTCTGCATGGGAAACTTTAGTTCACTTCTCTCCAATGAAGATTTCTTTTTTATCTCCTTTGGGTGTTTTCGTTTTTTGGTTGGGTTGTTTTTCAGTTGGTTTGGGTTTTTAGTTGAAAGCTCAGACATACTTATTATCCTCTCCATCAAGCAACCTCACAGCTGCAAAAATGAAGGGAAAGTTATTAGCCCACAGAGCAACAGAGACTTATTTAAAGCAGGGAAGGAAGAGGGTTTGTGCAGCTCGCTGGGAGAGGATGGGAACGGAGCAAATGACTGCTCTGAAGGGGGGCAGATGGAGTTCAAGCCACTCCAGAGTTCAGGGCAAAGTGAGCTGAAGATTTGTAGAAGGTGCTGGCTCAGTGGTCTGGGCTGCAAAGCTGCTTTTCCTGCTCCTCATTCACCTCCCTCAGCCCATCACAGAATATCCTGAGTTGGAAGGGACCCACAAGGATCATCGAGTCCTGCCCTGCACAGGATGCCCCCAAGAACCCCACCATGACCCTGACATGAAAATCATGGATATAGGATTGCCTTTTTAATCAGAAACATGGTAAATCAAGAGACTCGGTGTGAATTTGCACTATGAAGGGTCACGACCCTCTTCAGTCCTGGGTGATTTTCTGTTCCCATCCCTTTTTCCCAGAGTTCCCAGTGGGAACCACCATCCAGTTGCCAAATCCTTCACCGAGAAAACCTGGGTGCAAGACCTGAATTTTCTTCTTGCCTCAGTAGGGTCTGCCCATAAATTTCTTATTGACCACAGGGCTTCAAAATTGTGGATTTGGAAACTCCCCTGTGGTTTGTGAGGATTTAGTGGGATAACATAAAAGAGAGAGCAAAAGGCACCATGGAAAAAAGAGAGGGAGTGACAGGTAGATGCTGCCTTTGCAGAAGGAGGGGAGGATTTTTGGGATTGGAATAAAACTCACCAAACGTTGCTGCAAGAAAACTACTCTGCACAATTGCCTGGAGCCTCCCAAAGTAACAGGAGTTTCCCACTGACTTCAAAAGGTTGTAGACAAAACCCACAGAGAGATTTTCACTCCCCTGTGCTGACAAAAAAAAACGAAAATTGCAGGAACTGAAGCAAATCTTTCCTCCTCCATTTGTGATATGCAGGGAATCCCCAGATGGGCTGTTCCTGCGTGGTCCAATTTAGTCTTTAGGAGAGGCACCAGGAAAATGGACTTGAAAGGAAACTTGGAGTTCATCCACAGAGCACGTAAAGAAAAGTAGAGGTGACTCTGGAGCACTACAGAATCCAGGCTTAAGATTTAGGGTAAGTCTGGACCCCCACCATCCCCTGCCTAATTCTGTGCCTGCCTTTGAGTAGGATCAGCAATTCAGGAGGGCTGAATCAAACTCAACAATGAAAACCAAGATGTAAAACAGTCATGGGAAGCCTTTTCCTTCATGAGGTTGGAATAGCAGCCAGGACACACCTCACATTCACATCTGACCCAGTACTGTGCCCTGATTTAAATACTGACGTCAGCCGTGATGGCTCCTGCGCTCACGGAATCACAAAACCATTGAGGTTGGAAAAGCTCTCAAAGACCATGGAGTCCAGCACTGCCAACGCCACCACTAAACCACGTCCTGTGAACCAAAACCACCCAACCCTCTGCTCCCAAGGCAGGTGTTTTCCTGCCCTGATGCCAAGCACCGAGCCCAACAGTGCATCCTGGTACACTCACTCCCCATGGGGTCACACCAGCAACCCCAAAGCCTCAACTCCACCTTCCTCCTCCTCCTCTTCTTCCCACAGCACTGACAGAACTGCTGTGGCCTTCCTCTGCCTCCAGCCCCAGTGCTCTTTTCCCAGCTCTCTCTGTGGGACTTTTGTTCCTCCCAGCAAAGGGAGACGCTCTGTTCCCCAGCCAGGGAGCTCCTTTTCCCGTCTGGGTCCTGATGAAAGGAGCGACACTTGAAACCAGCCCGGATGGCTCCAGCCCTGTTTCTAATTAGCACATCATCTGCTCGCTGCTAAAAACAGCCGCCCAAATGTGTGCCTGGAAGGGGAGCTGCTTGCAGCAGCATCTCCCTCTCCAAGCAGCCTGGAATCAGCCTGCCTGGGCCACCTGGGCACACACCGGGGCATCTGACGTGGTTTTGTAGCCCCAGCCTAGCCACGGGGCATCCAGCAAAGCCAAGCAGGGTGTTTTCCCCCAAGGGGAAGCAGCTGAGCAGGCAGACTCCTCATCCCCTGCACCCAGGGAGCTCTCCAGGCCATCAAGTCTTCTTGGAGTTTCTCTTCGTGCTTCAAGTCTTGTGTTGGGATGCCCAGACTGTGTCTGGGCACTTCAAATTGACACCTAAACTGCTTTTACACAGGGTACAGATCACAAAAAAGCAAACTGGAATGGGGATTTATGGTGTGATTTTTAGCTGGAAACAGCAGTTTGGTCATAGAATCATTAAGGTTGGAAGAGACCTCTAAGATCAAGTCCAACTATTATCCCATTTTGGTTAATTTATTTTGTTTACAATAATGTCCTCAACCAGCCTGCCTGCCTGCCTGCCTTCCTTCCTTCCTTCCTTCCTTCCTTCCTTCCTTCCTTCCTTCCTTCCTTCCTTCCTTCCTTCCTTCCTCTTTTGTTATTTTTCCCCCTTTTTTCCCTTTTCACCTCTTTTTTTTATTTTTTCCCTTTTTCCCCTCTTTTTAAATTTTTTTCCCTTTTTTATACCTTTTCCTCTTTTATTTCCCTCAATATTTTTTTTTTTAATTCATTAGGCAGCACAGCAGGAGCTCAGCCATTGAGAAACTTTCTGCGACGTGAAAAATACCGTGTGCCGTCTCGGGGAACAGATACGTGTGGGAGAGAGGTAATTACTGCTCTCCATATCTGTCTTTGGCTCTGGAATTAATCCACGGAGAGCACTGAATTAACTCAAGAGCGGGGAGATCTGAGGATTGTTTCTGGCAGTCCGTCCCAGCAAAGCCGGACCTGGTGCAAGCCTTTGGACAGGAGCCAAGGCTGACTGAGAGCCAAAGGCAGGGCTGCAGGTCCTGCTGGGACACAGACAGCCTCTGGGAGGGATGCACACGAGAAATTAGGGGAAGTTTGTCGTCCCATCCAGCCTCCCAGATCATAAGGAACCAAAAAATCTGCATGTTAAAGATCTGCCCTTAAATCTCTCCTAGAAAGCAAGAGGAGAGTGAAAAGATCAGAAGGGAAGGGAGAGTGAGGTCCAGGTCAGCAAGGCAGCATGTAGGACCAGGAAAAGGATTATATTCTTTCCATCCTGTCTCCTGTTTCAGATCTGAGCCCAGTCTAATCCAGCCTTTCCTGGGCTTTATTTCTACAACAGCAGTGTTGCAAGATTTTTTAATTTTTTTTACTGTGAAACAGCCACTCTGCCCAGGGAAATCTCTGTCTCTCTCTGGAGGGAAGTAGGAAGGGGTCTAAAGATAGAAAATATCTGGTGGGAGGTGTCCCTGCCCATGGCATGGGGACTGGAATGAGATGGTCTTTAAGGCCTCTTCCAACTCAAGCCATTCTAGGATTCCATAAAAAAGAAGCAAAGGTTCAAAGAAAGGACAATGGGTGAATGGTAAAATTCAGATATTTGGGTCCTGTTGCCTCTCCAAAGTCTGGGTCTTCTTTAAACTGAGGCACTGGAGATGGGAAGCATAAATTTGTATCTGTATTGTACCTTTCATGATAGCCTTGAATTAAAAATGAGTCAATCCTGGACTTTGGGGCTGTCAGGTAAATGTTGGATGTTCTCCAGCCTGGATTCAGCTTCCTACAGAGAGCAGGGGCAGCCTTTGAGCTTTGGCAAGGGCTCCACATTTTGCTCATGGCTTCTGCAAAGTTCACATTCTAAATCCGAGTTCAGCTCACAATATAAGACACACAATCCCAATCCACTCCTGATCCCAGGATTCATTCCTCCCACTCATCAGCTTTCGGATTCATTTGGTCTAACCCTGCTCCAATATCCCTGCTCCTCTGCCAGTGTGGGATGCTCCACATGCCCAGAGAGGTTGGCTGGGCAGCTCCAGTGCTGCCAACTCTGCCAGCTTGCCCACATGACACGTCTGTGGCCCTCTCCGAAGGGTTTTTGAGAGCTCTGGGATTTCCTTTCTGAGTGCAGCTCATCACAGACCAAGATGTGATTTCTCTGAAGCTTTGCCCAGCCAATCTCCAGCTCGCCGTAAACCCCTGGGGATATTGAGCTAAACGTGGTCCAGATGGCACTGGAAGACACGAGACATCAGCAAGTCACATCCAGCCCAAGACAGGGATGTCTTTCCAAGGGCTGCCTATGGCCAAATGATGACAAGGAAAATCAGAGCTGACCTGAAAAGGAAACGGAGCTTTCCCTCCCCTCAACGCTGCCTCTGCTTCACGAGACTGTTTCCAAACCTATCCACTCCCTTGCTTTTCCTTTCACAGTTTCTTCACAGCTCCATCTCAGCCAGAAGTTGAGCCATCTGAGCTCACATGAGAAAGACTTCTCAGATGTGAAATCTGGCTCAGTGGCAAACCTGAAAATCTCAGAGGCAAATTGGGCACATTGGGTAAATATCCCAATATCCCAAAGGTTCACGTGTGACACCAGAGAAGAACTGAGTCTCAAACACCTAATGAACCCTCTGCGAGTTGTCCAACGTGGCACAAATCTTCTTAAATCTGTGTTTAAAATCTCTCCCTTATAAATCACATTTCCCATTCTCCCTGTTGCAGTTCACCTGGCAGTGCCAGCTTGGGAGGATTCAGTCCATGCTGAAGGATATCCTGGCATTTCTCAGGCATCCATGAGCACCCTGGAGAAACAGCGATGCAGCAAACACACTTGTATCTCTGGAGCATTAATGCAGAGTAAACTACACCAGGTTGTAAGAGCCTGAAAAGGAGGGATGTGGGACTCCAGGTGGCTCTTCAAAATGCTGTTTATTGTAAAGAAGTTACAGCAGTCTTGGGTCGTGGTGACAGAGCCTTTGTCTTCAGCTGTCAGCTCCAGCTTAAAAGCAAGCCTGAAGACACCTTGTTTCTGATCACAAGCCATTATATATTTTTCTTTGCTGAGCATCTTAATACATAACAACCAATTAATACTTTTACTATTACCTACAGCCTATCATAACTACTGTCATTACCATATTATGGTCACTACTATCCAGTCACGTGAGTTAGTAGGTTACAGAGCAAGCTTAAAGTTGTTCTTCAGTTTCCTTGCAGTGGAAAGTTCTTAGACCTTTTTTCTACTTGCCACATCAACATGTTTGTTTCTGCTTTTCCTAAGACCTATTTCTGCTTGGTAAAAATGTCTTTTTGTTTGTGGTCAACTTATCCTTTGCTCTAGTCATAAAACCCCTTCCCAACTCAACTTAACCTTTGATTTTTTAGTTGTCCAGTAAGACTGGCTCAGCAATGCTCAATTTAGACATCTGTTGTTCTTCTATATCAAAACTTGCTTCCATCTCTATTCCGTTCTCAGGTTCCACATTCAGAGAGCTTTCTGCCAAGCACACATATCTGTGAAACTTTCTTGTCAAACTTTCATCTTTCCCAACACCAGGTGACCTTCCCCACATCCTGAGAGGCCGTGGCAGCATCTTGTGCACGAGCTCCCGGCGCCTGATCGAGATGCTGAACAGCTCTGTGTCCGTGTGACAGTACAGTGGGCACTGATTGAAAAACCTCTGGCACAGAGTACCCTCACATCACCTCCGAGCACTGCTGACATCCCTCAGCCTGCTCCACGCTGGGAACAATCTGCTGGATCAGTTTGCAGCCATTTGTCATCGGGAGAACCGGGAGTCACCTTCGGAATGTTTCCCTCCGAGCATCCCCGTGCCCTGCCCTGAATGTAAACACAGCCCAGAGCCTCAGCTTGGTTTCCACAGCTGTATCAGCCAGGTTATTTTTATCTCTGGTCCTCTCTGCATAAAATAAATCAGCAATCTATCCTTTTGCCCATGATTATTGATGGGAGAGCTCTACATGTGTGTTCCCAGCAGGGAAATTGGGGATATACAGAGAGTTCCCATCTGTGCCCGGCCAGATCTGCACCTCAGTTCCTCCCTCCCTAACAAGGGTGATCGCTCACCACGGAGGGATTGTGAGCACAGGGATTTGGGAAAGGCTTAGGCATGGAAGGGAGATTAACACAGCCTTGAGCTGTCTGCCTGGAAAACATGGGAAGCATCAGAGTGATATTCACTGGATCCAACACTCCAGTGAGGAAGGACAGTTGCTGCCTTTCCTCTCATCTACTCCATGGAAAGCCAGGCAAAAATTTCCTTAAGATTTAGTCTTTGGTGGGGTTTTTATTTATTTTTTTATTATTCTCAGCTGGCTTACAGGTGGCTAATGATTTCCACCGTGTGAATGGCCCTGCAGAGTGCTGGGAGGAGGGTGGTTAGGGTCCCTCCTCCCTGGGGAAAGTCTGCTCTGAGGGATTGCCTGTTCCCTAAGGCAGGTGAAACAAGGATGCTGCATGGTTGGAGCCCCACAGATCTGGGTTAGCACCCCCCTTGTGACAGGCTCCTCATCTGACCTTGAACATGTTGCTTAGAGGTTCATCTCAGAGCCGATTAGGGGATTTAAAATAATTTTCCTTCAAACTAGCAGGAAGGGTTTACTTATGGGTTGTTTGGTTTGGTTTTTTTTTCCATTTCTCTTAAATCTGTTAGGTGGCTTCAAATATCTCAATCCTAATCTGCCTGGGCTGCACATGCAGCCATGCAGCAGATGCAACTGCTCTGTATGATCATTAATGAATTTCAAGTTCTTTGGACTGAAGGCATGGTCCCCATATTATAATTTCACAGTCTGAGCAAATAAACTGGCTTTTCAGAATCAAATATCATTGCAAAAAGGAACATAAACTGTGGCACCTGAAAAAAAAATCATCTGTAAGAGTGCTAAAAAACCACTTTGTGAGGGTGTCCAGACAGAGCAGACAGAAATGAGCTGCAAACACCAAGCAACTCATCCCTTCACACCAATCAACCTGCTCAGCAGGACTCAACAGACTTCAGGTGACCTGGAACTGGACAAGATTTTAAAGTTCCCCTTGGCCTTCCCATGGAGCTGGAGCTAAACTTGCAATGAGATCTCTTGTGGGCTCCACCAGAGGAAGCAATGCAAGTTCAGGGAGGAATAGAAGCCATGCGATCAGCTGGCCAAGAGCTATATTTAATCTTGTCTCTTAATATTAATATCTTTTCTGAGGCCAAATTAAAGCACAGGATTTTGTGATACTGGGGTGTGAGCTCCTATCTGATCCTGAGATAAAGGGGAGCAGAGCTGTGTGAGATCTCAGCAGATAAATTTCTGCCTTATCCCCGATCACTCTGGCTGTGACATTTTTGCCCTCCAGCTACAGGGACTGGGTGATCACAGCCTTTATTTCAGCACTGCCAGAACTGGGTTTAGATCTCCTGTTGCATTGTGGATGCTTGTTTTGCTCTCACATTGAGAGGACTGCTCCAGAGAGAGGAATCATCAATGACCTTAGAGAGAAAGGATGCCACCTTCTGTGAACTTTTCTGTGTGAGCTCCCCAGAGAAAGTTGTGTTCTCAAGTTCAGATGTTGTTAATATCCTCCATGAGGAGGAAAATTCAGCAGCTGGTCTTGTGAGACTGACTACAGAGAGAAAACTCCCAGCTATGGCTTCAGTGTCGTGGGAGAGGGAAATATTAGTCCAGACCACCTCAAGCTTTTGGTGGAGGTGGGTTAATTCCATCCCGTTTCTCCTAAGTTCTGCAAACACAGGGATATAAAAGCACTGAGACAGAGATGAGCAAAGCAGATCTCAAAGCCAGTATTTAACACCAAGATGCCTCTGGTGCAAATGCTTTGGTGTTTGAGATGGTTTGGAAACTGCAATTTGCTTTCAAAGACCACCAGAAAAACAGGCAGGAGAACAGACACAGGGAGATGAGGGAGGTGAGGGTTTGTTCTGTTTAGATTATATTCCTCCAGACTGTGAATTTTCAGTGGGGATGGTGGGCAATGCTGGGCCTAAGAATGGGCTGATAAATAGATAATATGTAGATGATATAGATAATATATGGATAATATAGATAATACTTCCATAAAGACAGAACAAGGGGGCATAACCCACTTTAAAAAACACAGAACCCACCACCAATGCCTTTGAAAACACCCAGGACTTCCCTTCTGCTGCATCCAGCACACCATCCCCATCATCTTCCATAAGACCTCTCTAGTGCTCCTAAATTTGGCAGCTGTCATCTACAGGAGTTACATGATCTGGAGCTAATGCAATTAGCTGTGACTTTGAAGGCACACAGCAGCTTCTCATCATTCTCAGAAGAGCCTTAGACAACTTGGGGACAGCAGCCAAGCTCAGAACGACTGCCAGGAGTGTCATGTGCTGTTCCAGAGCTGAGAGAGTGTCTGCAACAGGAGCCTTGAACAGATTGGGGAGAGGATGGAGCAGGGAGGGAAGACAGGAATGAATAAGGACAAAGAGGGATCAGCATCAGAGAAGGGATGGCCACAGGTTAGGGGGTCAGAGTGCAAAGGGAAGTGAGGGGAAAAGGGAAGGATGGTGGGAATGAAGGAAGATGGAACATAGATAGAGGGGTAAGGTGGAGCGAAAGTAATCAAGTGGATTAAACTGGGCTAGCTGAGGGAGAGAATTGATATTGGGAAGGGGAAGGCAATGCATTGATATTGGGAAGCTGGGTTTAGTTTGCACTAACTGTAAGAAGCTTCCAAATGCTGTCATTGATGGTTCTGACTGAACATGGCCTGGCAAAATAGGTGATACCAATAAAGTGCAGAAAAGGGACACTTGTCTGCAGCAGATCAAGGAAATAAATCAAGAAACAGTCCCCATTGGCCTGTAAAGCTGTTCTAGTTCATGGGGTTGGGTCTTTCATTAGACTTGACACATTACAAAGAGTTGTAATAACTCCTTCCAAGGATCAGGAGTTTTGCCAGAGGATCTTAGAGGTTCCATCTTTTTTTTCATCATATTGCCAGAGAGGCACTGATGGTGCAAACCCTTTATTAAGGAGCCCCCTTCACTGGTTTCGGGGGAGCAGGGTCCCAGCTGGACCAGGACAATGATTTTGTGAATTTGGGAGTGTTCTCCCTGAGCACTGGGGAGGGAGAGAGTATTCAGGCACAGCTACACAGGCAGGAGTCCTTCAAATTAGACGTAAGGAAGAAATTTTTTTACAGTGGGCATGATGAGGCACAAATTGCTCAGAAATGTGGTAGATTCCTCATCCCTGGAAAAATTCACGTTCAGGTTGGACAGAGCTCTGGCCAATCTGGTGTAGTGGCAGCTGTGGGTTGAACAACACCTTGGAAGGTCCCTTTCAACCCAAATTATTCTATGACTCCATGCATGGAAGGGGTCAAAAAGAGCTGTGACATTATAGCAAGCCATAATAACATTCCTTAGGATTTCCAACTCTCACCCCATATCTGCCAAGCCAGCAGGACTCCCAGATCCCCACTCTGCCCCCAGGATGCACACACATTTCCCAGGCTGATCTGCGTCACTCCCAAGTCCCCGTGTGCTCAGGGTGGCTGTGACTGATGTCACACCCAGAGCTGTCACACTGCCTGGGGACAGCTGGGCTTCTTGGCCACACAAGATCCCTCTGTGGGACGTCTGTGCTTGCAGACAGCGTGTGGCACCTGCAAAGTAGGCACAGTCAGAGCCTTTTGGCATGGGGAAGCCTGCCAGGATCCGGGAGCCACGGAAAAATGCGGAACTGCCTCCAGCTCGGCATGGGGAAGAACATGCCTTTGGATGTTCCCTGCGTGTGAAGGTTGTACGCAGATATCTGAGCGTGTTTCTGCCCTGGGAGCTGGTTCTTGGAGCAGCTCAGCAGTGAACCCTGCACAGACAAAGTGCCTGGTGCTATTCTGAGCTCTGCAATAACAATAAGGGGTGTGTGAATCCACGTGGACAGTTTCAGGGATGTGATGTTCATACAATCTGAGAACAGGTGATAGCCCAGCCAGTACCACCTGTTTTCTGGGGAATAGACAGGAGCATGGAGCTGTCCCTGGGCAGTGTCACAGCCCCACTATCTGGACATACTCCACTTGAGGTGTGCCTGACTTTATAACCCAAAAGAAAAGCCCAGCCTGGAGGTTCACACCTTCCAGGAAAAGGAATCACAGAGGGATTTGGGTTGAAAGGGATCTGAAAGCTCATCCAATTCCAACCCCCTGCCATGGGCAGGACATGTCCCACCAGACCAGGTTGCTCCAAGTCCCATCCCACCTGGCAATGAATGTATTCATATGAGGTGCTCCTTTGAGACTAGAGGGTCTGTGGGAGGAGATTGGTGTGATTATAAATCACTCCAGCATCAGGCTTAGACCTCATAAGCCTAAATTCCAACATCCCACCTTCCTCACCCTTTCCAGTCCACACCCCTCAGTGTGGTAACAAACAGCAGAGCAGAGAAGCTGCTGCAAACAGATACTGATCTAACCAAGATGCTGGGGCAACCAGGCATGGAAAGATAAGCAGGTGCCAACATCCCATCACCCCTGACACCATCCATCCTGCCAGGCTGAGACAGGCTGTCTCCACACGGCATCTCCTCCAGGATGCTGGACCACAAAAGGGCTGGGTTGACACGCACTGTGGGGCTGCCAGCCATGAAAGGACTGATGGGCTGGAGGAGAAAAGCATCTTCCTGTGGTTTGCAAGAGGAGTCTGCTTCTCTTCCTGCAGCAGCTCGAGGATGAGGATGAAAGGAGAGACGTGCGGCCGCTCGAGACGTTCCGGAGAGACGGGCGGCTCACCCACCAGAACTTCCTCTGCCAGAGCAGCCCAGGTAATAAAAGCTACACAAGCACTGTCTGCAGCATGAGGAGGCTGGGAAGTTAATCATTTAGCACTTTAGAAAGTGAAAGAGAACTTGGGAGCAAACATAATTTTTTCCCCAGTGCAGCATCCTGCCCCTTGATGGAAGAAGACGACAGCTCTGAGCCCAGCCCTGTGCTGCACCAGGGAGAGATCACAGCTGGGGCATCTCTGAGAGCTGTACCCACCCTGGTATAAATTAGATGGAAAAGGACAGGGAAACTGAAGTTAATATTCCCAGAACAGCCAGGACTCGGAGGTTATTAACCCCTATTTTCTCATTAAATTCTAGCTTAGACAAACACTTTTCTCTCATCTAATGTAACCCAGAGAGATGAGTCACTTCTCCCCCTCCACAGCTGTCAAAAGCACTGCTGGGCTGTTCCCCCACTGCAGGGAGAGCAGCTTTTCTCTCCTGAGTGCAGCAGCATGGGATAGACCAGAGCCCTTCCCTGTCCCTTTCCCAGATTTGGTTGCTCACAAGGAATTAGACTCTGTGATCCTTGTGGGTCCCTTCCAGCTTGAGATATTTTATGATTCTATGAACAAAACCTCCCATTTTAAGCCTAAAAACCTCATAAAGGATCATACTGGCCACATCCAGCTCCCAGTGTCACCACGTGCACCTTTAATTCAGTGGCTCTGCAAAGCATCCACTGCACTTACCATGATGCAGAGTCACCAAAGTGTTTCCCAAGACTGACAGCATGAGGATAAAAGCTGTAAAATCCAAATGGCACAGGAGGAGGGAGAGAAGGACACTGCCAACACAGGCTCCTTGCAGCAGCTGCTTAATTTGTCAGGTAGTAATTCATTAGGTCTTAATACACAGGGTGGATTTAGAACAATGAGAACTGAGCAATGCTCAATGTACACATCCTGTGACGTGCCAGCAACATGGAATTCTCTAGACAGCCACAGATTTGTTATGTTAATACCCCCTCGTCTCCTTCTGAGATTATCAAAAGGCAAGTGCTGTCATGCAGGAAAAAAAAAATTACAGTTGGGGATGGATGGATGTGACTGGTGCTTATTGCTCATGCACTGCTGGGAAGGCACTCAAAAGAACACTGAAATAAAAAAAAACTGAGGGAAAAAAAAAAGGATTTTACCATTTTTCTTCTGATTTATGGAATATCCCGCAGCTGGGACTCTCTGGACCAGACTCTGCCTTCAGGAATATGCTGGAGTAATGGCATGGATTCCTACAGAGAGCTGCTCCAGCCCAGGATGGAGTAAAGGTGGTGGGAATCCCACCTTCCCTCTGGAAGTGAGGCTGTCCTCAAAAGCTGGAAGCCCCAGGGAACGGGGCAGAGTGGGAGTGCTCAGAGCCTGCAGGCAGAGCCCACGTCCTAGACGGTGTTCAGGAAGAGCTGCTTTGGTTATCAAGCTCCTAATTGAACTAATTGAGCTCCTGCAATTTCCAGGAGTTAACCCTCCTCTTGCCCACCACAGGAGGCCAGAACTTGAAGCCAGTTTGGTCGTGCGGGGCACGACAACGACGTGCACGACGTTTTCCACAACAAAGGGGAGATGGAAAATGTTGTTGCTCCCGGACCTCTGAGGGTCTCCCTTTGATTGTTGCATTTCCTCCTGGTGTCAGCACTTGTGATATTAATGATGTAGGCAACGGGTCATTAAAAACCATTCGGGAGGGGGGATGCAGCCACCTAAGGAAGGATTAGAGCCCCGGCGTTATTAAAGAGTGAATATTCACTCTGTCCAATTAAAAGGATCTTTGCCTAATAGCGGGAACACCGCTCCTCCAGCTCCCCTCTGGCAGCAAAGCTATGGAATAATTTCATCACCCTCCCGAATAAAACTGAGGAGATATGGAACAAAGGAGCTGTTTTGCTGCATCTGAGATCTGCCCACTCCAAAACATGAAAGCGGCGCCGCTCAGGGAATCGCGGGCTCCAGGCTGAGGAGCTTCACAGAGGTTCCGCAGCCAAGGGAGACTGGGGGCTACAGCAAGGGGGACCTTCCATTTCAGTGTCCTTTCATTTCCCTTGCATGTTAATTGGATTAACATTTCAGTTGGTTTGAGGTGTATTTTGGCTTGTGTGTGATAAAGGCGCACAAACACAAGCGCTGCGGATGGGAGAGGAAATGGGGAAAGAGGAGGATGAGGAGGCCGTGGTGGCTCAGAGAGGAGCATCACCCACAGCTTCTTCCCCAGCCCTGGGGAAAGCAAGATCTCTTTATTCAGAGCTGTGAACTTGATCTTACCCCCAGTCTGGAGCGGTGGGAAATCCTTTCTTTTGTTTTTTTTTTTAATCAAGAAGTACGATTAATACAAAGACAAAACAATGAAGTGCAGCAGGAACAGCCAAGGAGGAGCGTGGTGAAATGAATCCTATACAAATCCATGTTACCTTGGAGGGAAAGGAAAAAGAAGCTACAAAACCAGAGTCCCCAATGTCCCCTCCTCTGCACAGCCTTCACTAGAACTGCTCACAATTCACAGCATCTTCCAGTATCACCAGTCCAAGAGGTCAACAAGCCCCAGTTTCCCTTGGAGAGATGGCACGCTAAGAAAATAATTTCCAGCTCCTTCTCTCACATCCTTTGCTCTCCTGGCCCCCAAAATGACCCTGCTTCACTTAATTGGACCCCCACCTGACCTCCAAACCCACCTCCACCTGCAGAGCTCAGAGCAACCTGCCTCCTCCAAATGAAATCCCTGCCCATGGGGGTCCCAAAATCTGCTGCCAGCTCACGTACTGCTCTGCTGTTCTCCCAGCTCCCGAAAATCACCTTGCCCAAGCATGAAAAGGGAGCCCCTCTCCCTGCCCTCTCCAGGTTATCGGCTGTAATCTCCTCGAATGAAAAGCACAATGAGAAAATGCGATATTATTACGGCTACTTTCCCCTCCGGAGCTGAATTTAAGGAAGGTAAATAATTGGCATAAAAGAGGCTTTTGAAAAGCAGGTCTCTGTACCCATTTGTTGTGGATTTCTGGCAAATGCATCACACCCAGCTCTCGCCAGCGAACTCCATCACCATCTCATGGGGAGAGAGAGATTAGAAAAAAAAAATAAAAGGCTTCTATTTATTATAAAACTTTAATTGGCTTTAAAGAGTGACTGTCGTGCTGTCTGACACTTTAAAGTGTTCTGTACAGTAGGAGACACAGAACATGAATCATTGCACTTGTTTTTCATCGTCTTTCCTGCCACATTTGCTAATTATTTAATCTCCCGTGTCATAAGCGGGTTTTTTGCTCCTTTTTCTGCCCCTTTTTTTCCCCTTCCAATTCCCTCCTAGAATATGGAACAGGTATTACCCTGGTGCAGTTTGGGTGCCAAGATTTGGAGGGGTCAGGATAGGGGGAAGGGTTCAGAAAATGAGTTAAACGTGTGCAGGGAGGGAAGATCATCCACAGCAACTCAACACAACTGTCCCAATGCAAATTTTTGTACGAATTCCTCATCTTCCTGGAGGAAGCCAAGGGTTAGGCATCAGGTCCACTCTCTGCTCTTATCCCATTCCCATAATCATGGTCATCATTCCTGGAGGGATTTAAAAGCTCTGTGGAGGTGGCATTTGGGGACATGGGGCAGTGGTGGTCTTGGCAGTGCTGGGGAAAGGTTGCACTTGATCTTAAAGGGCTTTTCCAACCTAGATGATTCTATGACTTTATTCCACGATTCAAAAAGACTTTTCCAGCCTGGACACACCCATGATTCTCTCTTGGATATGGGATATTTGTCCCAGGCTGGGAGAGCCCCTCCTGACTCTTTTTGCTTGTTAAATTCTGGTCAACTCCAAGCTCATAGGTCACGAGTTTGTGACCTATGTTTACACGAGTCCTGTTCACAAAAGGTTTTGGAATATTTGTGGAACAATTCCTGAAGCACCAGAGAGGCTCTGCTTTGTTGGGTCAGAGCAGCTGCTTCTCTCTAATCACAAAAAAAAAAAAGGTTTTTCTCTGCAGAACAAGGGGAGCAACACCTTCATGCAGCATTTCCTACTACATCCGTCACCCTCTGAAGAGAAACACACTCTGCTCTTCATCCCTGTGACAGTGTCCTCCCCATGGAGAGAAAACATCATAGAATCACAGAATTACAGAAGGAATTGGGTTGGAAAGATCTTCTGATTCCAACTTCCCTGCCATGGGGATGAAAATCCTGATGGAAGGCCTGCTTCCACTAGAAATTCTTAGAAGATTACAGAGAACAGAAATGTAATATTTGCAGCTTTTCTAGTTTGTAGCACTGAAACAGGGGTCCAAGAATAATGCAAGATATTCCAGGATAAAAGAGAAAAGCCCAGACCAACAAATAGACAAAGTCACAGTCTTGTTTTATACACTGTAACTAAGTCCTCCAAAAGTAAAAAAAAGACCAAAACAAACAAACAAACAGAAAGGAAAAAAAAACACACCAAAAAACGAAACAAGCAAAAAAAATCACCCACAAAAAATACAAAACACAACAACAAAAACCAGCAAATAGATTTTCAGCTAGAAGCTGGTTATGCTGATGTAGGATCTGTCTTTTGGAGGTTACACCAGCCCCTCAAGGAGAATGTGGCTCAGCAGTGCCTCTGTGGCAGTTTCCACTTCCAACGGGGAAGTTTCCTCCCTGGCAAAGCTTTAAGTAACAAAAATGAGGGTGAAAACATCAGCAAGCCAGCAAGACCTCATCCACCTTCCCACACTTCAAGATCTGCAGGGTACAGACCCCTTTCCAGCTGGGAAAAGGTTTCCAAGTTGTCAATTCCCCATCCTGGAAGTGTCCAAGGCCAGGTTGGACAGGGCTTGGAGCAACCTGGGACAGTGGGACGTGTCCCTGCAGGAGGGTTGGAATGAGATGATCTTTAAGTTCCCTCCCAACCCACACCACTCTGCAATTCCATGATTTCCAGTGAAAATTGGGATTTCTCCTCTGTCTCTGTTGCCCAGCTCCCAAGGGCTGGCATCCCAGGAGGATGCTCCCCTCTGCCAGGCTGAATGCCCACACTGGGATTTATCTCTTGGCAGCAGAGCTATGTGGCACAGTGGCTCCTGAGGCACACATGGCCCTCCTGGAGAGATGAATCTGGGAAGGGGACAAGAATTTCACCCCCCCTGAGATCCCCACCTGCAGTTTGGGGCTGCTGAGTGGCGCCTCTGATTGCAGGCTCCTGAAAGCTGCCACAGGAGTTGGGAGCAGGGGGTGGAGGGATGAAGAAGAGTCTCAGATGTTTGCAGAGAACAAATAATAACACCACTAATAAGGCTGCATAATTTTATGGCTCCTGCTTCCCCATCTTCAAAGGGCATCCCACAGCTTTTGGCAAGGCCCTGTGAAGCAGGAGCCAGCCCAGGGCTCAGCATCAGCAGGATTTAAGGTGAGTGTTGGTATCATGAATACAAACACTGGAACACAAAAAGCCAGCAAGGGAGAGTGTGGGCCTGGGGACTGCTCACCATGGGGAAGAAACACTAATTCTGGGTGATGTGGAGGCAGAGGAAGGGATTTCACTCCTTCAAGTAAAAACTGAGCTCCTTGAAATGAGAGTGACTCAAGGACACTGCTCAGCTTCGTGTCAGGGGGTGACAGCATCCCTCATGCCCTGCTCCTCAGGGTGTGACAGGAGATTTGTTGCCCCACATTCCCTCCACCCTGTGCCTCCCTTTGAGCCATCAGAGGGTGCAGCCTGGGGAAAAGCTTCACACTGCCTGAGCAGAAAGCCCCAGGTCACCTCTCCCCACCTGAGCTGAGGTTCCCCAGTGTCCCCATCACCCCCTCCAGGGGATGGAGAAGCTTCTGTGCTGCAGGGAGCAGACACTGGCCACGCATGGCACCTCTGCCAGGTGGTCTCTTGCAGCCACACCCCTCAGATGTGGTCAACAACACTCAAAGGCATCTGAAGAAGGGATTTCTGCACCCATGGAGCCTCTCTGGATATCACAACCCTTCCCAGATCCCTCATGCACTATGAAAACAACATGTAAAGCATTATCAGTGCAAGGCTGCTGGCACAACTTACTGACCCATCCAGGCAATCAGCTTATGATATGAGGGATGGGATCACGCTGGCTGAGCAGGCACAGCTGCTAATGTTATTCTTGTTCATCAGAATATTTAATCCGACTTTTTTTTAATAAAAATAAATCCTCAATGACTATTTGCCCGAGGCTTAAGTTGGAGCAGCTAATGGAAGGGGGGGGGGGTCACGTGAACTGAACACTCTTTATGGAGTAGTGAACAGTAGCAAGATTGCTGAGCTCGGGTTGGGAGGGCAGGAGGAGCCCGAATGTGGGAGGAAAAAAATCCATCCACGTGTGAGCCTGTGTAGGGAGAGGTCAGGAATTGCTACAGCTGGAAAAAATCCCAAATAAACAGTGCCACAAACGCTGGGGATGAGAAATGTGGCAGGTTGGAGTAAGATGGAGCAGAGCCCAAAGGAGGAAGGTGCTGGGCAAGAAATGAGGCACAGCTCTCCTCTCAGTCAGGTTTCTCCCCCAGTCCCAAACCTTGGGAGGGTCCTGAGATTCTGAGAGACAGCATCCAAACCCTTCCTCCTGCTGTAGCACAAACACTCCAGCTCCTGGCACAGGCAGCAAAGCTCATTCAGGAGACAGCAACGAGCACGTGCAGCCCTGTTGTGGTGCCACAGGATGGTGTTGGCACTGTCCCACCCTGCCAAGACATGTCCTGATGCCTGACACCCTCCCAGCATTCCAGGGAGCATTCCTGACACAGCCCACCAGCCAAAGGAACCACGGAGAGCCCTGAGAAGGGGTTAAAAGGTTGAAAACCTCAGCCAGCTGATGGAGAGGAATGCCAGAGGGGCATATCTGAGCCTGAGCAGGGGACTTCACCAAAAAAAAAGGCTTTTTTTGCAGCCTTTATTCTCTATTTTTGTTTCCAGCCCCAATCCTGCTCCTGTCAGAGCAGTTCACACCTGCTTTGCTCTGGGCACTGCAGCTCTCTGAGCCAAGTTTGAGCCCAGAGCCCCAGCACCACACGAGTCCCGAAGCCAACAAGTTTCCAAGGCACGCTTGGCACACAAAGGGAAGAAAAGAAATGCCGGAAGATTAGACCCCGAGCTGAAACTAATTGTTCAATAAGCCATGAACAATCTAGCCTTGGTGCAGTTTGCTTCTCTGCCTTTCATCTGTGGGAAGGAAAAATAAACAGCACGGGGAGAAGGGCAAGAGGTGCCAAGAGCCAGGACAGGGTTGGAAAAGCAGTGTCTGAACCAGGGTGGAGCTGGGATGCTCCCTGCTCACCAGTGAGCTCCTCCAGCAAGGCTGGCAGGTTTTCAGGCCAAAGAAGGCTTGATTTAGCTCAAAATAATTGAACAGCATCATTCTGGGGCCAGCAACATCGGAGTGTAGTTCACGAAGCAAATGAGAAATAAGACTTTACATTCAGGGCTATTATTCCACCAGCAGCAGCGACTCATTCAGATCAGATTAATTGACAGGAATAAAAAAGAATGTGTTGATAACTCCGGACATACAGAACGTTTTTATTCACGCTGGAAAGAAGCCCAGATGTAATAGACTTGCTCAGACACCTCCCCCCTCTCCATGGAGTGGGCACCATCAGCAATTTTTTTTCCTGATCCTCAATAAACCATGGGCAGGACAGGATCTGGGGCACCCAGCATTGACACAAAGGCAGATTTGCTGGTCTTTGGCCTACTGCAAAAATTAACCATCCACCCAACATATGGGTCCCAGAGAGTCTCCTGCAGAGCCCACTCCTCCCTCCAACTCCCACCCCCTCAAGGAGGATAATCCCCTTATTGTTATTTAGAGACACAGAGGTGGATCTGATCCGCAACCCCAAAATCCCCATGTCTGGAAAGAGCTGAGGAAGAGATTAGAGCTTCACCTCCCATGAAGGGAAAGAACTGAAGAGTCACATCTAGACTGCCCCGAAATCTGTGAGCGTCTGAAATTTGGCCTCAGACCCAAATTTCTCAGACACAGCCTGGCTCCATCAGCACTTTGGGGCTTGCTGCAGCCTAGCAACCAACAGCTGATTTCCTCATGAGCTCGGAGCTTAAGGAAGAAAAAAGAGGATCAACTTCAAAACAAGGACAACCTCTGAGCAAACAAAGAGTTCAGGCTTGTGAAACATTGATATAAGGAGCAATTTTTTGATGATGGTGGTGGTGAAACATTGGCACAGGCTGCCCAGAGAGGTGGTGACTGCCGCATCCCTGGAAACGTTCAGGGTCAGCTTGGACAGGGCTCTGAGCAAGATCTTCTTGTTGAAGAACATGGCAGGAGGGTTGGAACCTGATGATCTTGAAAGGTCCAACCCGTAATTTGCTCCCTGATGGAGCAAATTACAGAGAGAAAAAGGAGCAACATCTGTAAAGTGAGACTGCCAGATGTTTTCTTTCCAAGCACAATCCCAACCCCACTCCTGCTCATGTGGCATGGAGGAGGCAAAACCCTTGGGCACAGGACCCAAAGATTGGCTCCATCAGCCTGGTGCAATCCTGCTGTCTCTCCTGCTTCATGGCTCAGGGTGTTGGACACATCCAGGAGACAAATCCCAGCTCAGAGCCTGGCAGAGAAGCAGGAGAGAGCCAAATACTTCATCACCTGAAGGGAAACCCAGAGGCAACTTGATCTGCTCCAAAAAGGAGTGAGATGACCATGATATGCTGAGGCTGGAAGAGGCACCAGCTCACCTTCCCAAGGTCCCATCATTTGGGATGTTTTCCTGCAGGACAGAGTCTCCCAAATGCTGCCTCCCACAAAATGAATCTCTCTTCCTTTCACACTTGGTCTCAGTGCCACCATATAAGGGTCAGGTAAAGAAAAGCACCTTTTATTCCTTCTCAGAGTCTGTCATTCCTGACAAAACAAAGAATTCTGGATTGTTCACACTCTAAAATCAGTGCAAGGTCAGATCCAGAGGGAATTGAAATGCAGTGAAAACTTTTCTTCAGTCTACCAACCTGAAAAAGATCAGGAAGTCTGTCGGTGTGCCCCAAAGCAGCCAGGAATAGCTGGGAGGGAGACGAGAGGTTGGAGCTGTGGGGTTTTTGGGGAATATCTTTCCAGCATTTGGGAGTGGGAGGTGCTGCCATGTGCTGTCCCTGATTCAGTGCCCAGACCTATTCTAGAGAACACACACTCCCTCCTGCTGGAGCTGAATTCCCACCTTTTTTTCCAACACTGCTAAGGCAAACTCAACTCTTGTCTTCCCAGATGTCTTGCAGTATCCCTAAATCCTTGCAGGAATCAGCAGGGAGTTTTATTGACAGGCTTGTTGTGGCAGCAGAATTAACTGCTGGGCTGATTTTACCAGCCCAACCCATCAATCCCATTTTCCATTATTAGGCACCTGTGTGTTGTGTTCATTGATTCCGGGCACTAAATTTCCTCAGGGGTTAACAATATTTTTAACACACGGGCAAAAATCCATGGAAGCTTTAAGAATCCTCAAGCCCAAGATTCCCAGAAGTCTCCAAGGCCTAT
This sequence comes from Chloropsis cyanopogon, assembly GCA_013400585.1. Classification (NCBI taxonomy): domain Eukaryota; kingdom Metazoa; phylum Chordata; class Aves; order Passeriformes; family Irenidae; genus Chloropsis; species Chloropsis cyanopogon. Next base: position 364,238 of record WEZZ01014885.1, read on the forward strand.
GTTTTCTTCATTTTATACAGACACATCAATATATCTCCTTAATTCCATGGCATTGTTCCTCCTGTGTGTTCCCTCTAGATGGAATTGAGGGAGTTTTTGATGACAGGCAGGGGGATTCACTGCCCCACTCTTGAGGTACCTTGTTTTTTGGGAGCTTGGTGGCCAGGCTTCAAGACCAGAGTGAAAACATGTCCAATTCCTTTGGTTCCCACAAGAAAAAAATATAAATACATAAGCATTAAGGTCTCTTGTGGATGCAACGTGTGATTCCAAAGGGATCCCATTAGAAAAGTCTAATTAACGCCCTATTACAAAATGAGATCCAGAGAATATCCCCATTAGCTAAGCAAAGATGGGCAGGGATTTTAACGTGCAAAATCAACAGTGAATAGGTAAATGGAGTCTAAATGAACAGTCCAGGGCTGAGGAGAAGAGCAGAGGGATGACAGGCTGAGGAATGGGAGAGGCAGGAATAGGAAGAGGCACAGAGAGAGGCACAGAGTAGCTCAGCAGGAGGATGGATGGATGGATGGATGGATGGATGGATGGATGGATGGATGGATGATCAGATGGCAAATGTTGGCAATTCCACCCTGTTCAACCTAGACCTGTCCTGGCTCTTCACCCCTCAGCACTTCCCTAAAAATGGCATTTATATACCAAGTCAGGCTCACAAGAAGAGAATAAAAAAAAAAAAAAAGGAAAGAAACAGCTACAAGGGGAAAATTCTTCCGCAGAAATGGACACAATCCAATCATGATCCCAATGTCTTAAAGCCTGGAATCTCACTCATCCACCAGCATCCTGAAGAGATGATTCATCAGGTACTGAAGGGTGGATCACTGGTGGGGGACCAGTTTTGCTGCCACAGTGCTGCTCTGAATGCTGAAGAGTTTCTTAACTTCTGCAAAGTCACATCAGAACATTCAAACCCCAAATCTGGCCCATTCAGAGCTCCCATTTACCTTCTGTGCAGAATGCAATTTCATTACATCTGTTCTGGCTAACAAGCAGACAGAGAGGGTGAGACACTGAAGGCAGGGAAGACGGGAACAGGAGCTAAATGATGGCTAATGGGCAACTGATCGAGTGGAAGGACAGATGCAGAGAAAGATTAATAGAATAGATAAACAGGCATCAGACCCCAATCTCCCAGCAATTACAGCCTGCTCTGGATATCCTAATCTTCAGCAGTGTCGCTCTCCAATAAGTCCAGTTAAATTAGTTATTATCCCTCATTTGTGCTCGTCCCTGGAATTATTTTGGTGGCGTGGATCAAAGAAACACCACGGGCTTTAATGCGGCGTGTGCTGCCGAGGAGTCAGAGCATTAGAAAGTGCTCCCTGCTCTAATGCATTCCCATCTCGTGCCAGAATGTGGATCTTTAACTTCTAATTAGTGCATCCCAGGATCTGTCCAAACAACCCTGCCGTGTCTTTCCTCACAAACACAAACACAGATGAGCTTCCCCAGGGACCCGGAGCCAGCTCAACACCTATGAGGGGCAGCAGTGCTCTCACAATTAATAAAGCATGAGCAGGCACTAAGCAGAGCTGAATCGAGCTCTGCAGCCCATTTGTTGTATTTTATTTTCCCCTTTCCCACTCAATTCACTAAAAAAAAAAATTTAATTCCTTCTGCAACTGTACTGAAAAAAATATTTAAAAGGATGAAAAGGGGGAAAAGGATCTCATTACACATTTAATTTAAAACTCTATCAGCAATTAGGATATTTAGGGACTGATCACCTGCCAAATGTTATGGTTTGAATCAAAGCTGATCTGGAGTGCTGCAGTTAAAAATCTGGTGTAGTGGAAGGTGTGCCTGGGCACAGCAGGGGCTTGGAATGAGATGGCCTTTAAGGTCCTTTCCAACCCAAACCATGCCATGATTCTATGAACCATAAAGGAGACACAGAGTTTGGGGATTTTATTTTTTTCCTCTGCTTTGGAAGATTCTTTTGATTTCAAAGTTTAATTTAGAAGATCAAACAAAATTAAGGTCTCAGACCATAGCAGGAAGATCTAATAGGAAAACTGAAATCACACATTCTACATGTCCCATGTCACCTGAATTTGAGACCAGACCAGCCAGAGCTGGAGGAACATCTACAAGCAAAGACAGCTTGGATTCCCAGATCTATGACAGGGTTTCCTCTTTAAAGACACAAAAATAATTAAAATTAGCCTTGAACAAACAGCCCCTTCTCATTCTGAGCAGGCCTGTGTGGAGTTCAGCAGCTCCAGAGGCCTCAGTGGAACTGGCCAGGCTATCAGGAGTTGCCCAGGGGACAGCCCTAATCTGCTTTCTGACATGCACAACGCCCATAAACAAATGATTACGCTTCTGTGCCTGAGTCTCCCTAATTTGCAAAATGTTGATAATGATCGGGGCTAATTGAAAATTTCCCATCAAGCATTATTAGGATGGGGAATGGGGATTTTGAATGAACCACTTGCAAAAAGCCCAATTTCCCCCATCTATCTGATTTCTGACAGCAAAATGAGCAAACAAACAAACAAAAAACCCAAAACAGTCTTAAGTCTTTGGATAATTTTTCCATGGAAAACAGCATTTACTATTTTCTGGATAATTCAACAAGTTCCCAGGGTTCATAAGGCTTCAGAGGGTTCTTTTATTGCTCTTTTAAATAAGTACAGATGCTTTATTGGGAGGCTCAGTAGAGGAAGCTTTATTTGCAGAGATCATGCTCAGGCCTCTGGCCAAGTGTGACTTAAATCTCAAAAAAGGATGTGCGGAGAGGGCATTTCATTCACTAATGAGAGGGACATCCAGATGATGAAGAAATTGCACCAAAAAATGGCCAAATCTTGTGGTTTTTACACCTGGTCTCAGCAGGTTTTTGAGGAGCAGTTGCTGGCAGGGAGAGGAGCAGGTCTAGACCCTTTTTTCCCTGTGTTTTCTGGAGGACTGGCTGGCTACATCTGTGGATAAGCCAATAAATCAGATCAGAGCTTATCTTCTCCTTGCTTCCTAAGCCAGTTCATGCCCACACTCCTACCAGGGCTGAACTGAACTGCTGACTTGGGGTGAACTCCAGCCCAAACTACCCAAACCTCGTCAGGGCATGAGCTGGGAGCTGGCAATTAAACTCTGGGGACAGCTATGGGCCACAGCTTGTGCCTGGTGGAATTTCTGTCCCTGGCACAGCCTAAAAATCCAAGCCAGGCTTTACATGGTACATGTCTCCAGCCCTCAGCAGGGTGGGAGATCTCAACAAACCACCAGCAACCTCAAATTTGAAGGTCAGTGCTCTTAGGCACCTGCCAAAATTGACTCCATCCGCTGCACCTGCCTTGATCTCCTGCCCAGCCAGGACTGGCCTTCGTTAAGGTTTAATTGCAGAGGTGACCACGGGTCTGGGGCCAGCAGTGTCACTTCCATTAAGCAGATTGTCCCTGCTTAGCCTCTGCTTTTCCTGGGAGAGCAGGGCCAGGGGAAACACACGGAGCAGGAGGACACGGCAGTTCCTGCATCACTGGACTAACAAATACATAACACACAGCAAAATTACCAAGCAATTAATCAAGGAGAATAATTAGCAGAGCCCTGGTTGAACCCAGGAGCAGAAACAGGCTGAATGCTTCTGTCAACATGAGGGGACATNATTGAAGCCACGAGCAGAAACACTCTGAAGGCAGGGGAAGGCTTCTGTCAACATGAGGGGACATTTGGGATCAGGCACCAAAAGACACCTCCATGGGCAGTGAGTTTTGGACACCTACACCCTGCCCTGCAATATGCCTTGGAGCCTGGCCTCTGCTCTTTTTTGCAGCCTAAAAGGAGCAGAGAAGCTGGAAAATCCACAAGGAGAAATATCACTGACAAGGGTTGAGGTTTCAAAGAAAATTGGTTCCAGCAGGACTGGATTTGCTGCTGCCTGAGAGCTTAGGATCCTCCTGTCAAAACAGACTTGATCTGAAATCCCAGCTCCCACCTGAGTCACAGGAAGGTTTAGGTCTGAAACCCCAAGTTTCTGTGCCCTGCAGCTGGGAAACCAGAGTTATCTGGGACTCCAACTTCTGATTCACAGCAAATTCCACAAGTTTGGGCTTCTGTTTGTGTTTGCTCAAGCGGATAAAATGTCATATTTGGATATTTCTGTGAGTGAGACTGGGAGGCTTCTTTATTGTTAGTGGGGAGGCTTCGCTTTGAGTTTCCTTAAATGAACATGGCAGAAAAAAACCCCACTCCTTGCAAGGCAAAAGTTCATTAAAAAAGGCAAAGTACATCATTTTACCTCCTGATAGAAGACAAAGTAGATGCTTTTAGCACAAAAGCCCCCCCCAGCAAAATCAATAAGCCCTCACAGAAAGATTGTAGAATCATAGGATAGTTTGAATGGGAAGGGACTTTAAAGAGCTTTTAATTCTACCCCTGCCATGGGCAGGGACACCTTCCACTATCCCAGGCTGGTCCAAGCCCCGTCCAACCTGGCCTTGGACATTTCCAGGGATCCAGGGGAAGCCACAGCTTCTCTGGGCAACCTGTGCCAGGGCCTCCTCACCCTCCCAGCCAGGAATTCCTTCCCAATATCCCATCTAAGCTTGCCCTCTGGCAGTTTGAGACCATTCCCCTTTGTCCTGTCACTCCATGCTCTACTCAAAAGTCCCTGTTTTATTTTTAAAACAAATGCCTGGAAATACAAACACAAATCACCCTCTTCCAAAAAGCCCACATCATCACATCACTCCTCATGAGGCTGCAGGGGCTGGCAAAGGGGTGTCCCCCATGCCCACTGCCTTCCTGATCATCATTATTGTGGATAATACAGTATTTGAAGTGTCCCAGCAGGATTTGTCCCCCAGCACGGGTCACCTGCACACCCAGAGAGCTGCAGGACAGACTGGGCACTGCAGAAGGCATCACCAGGCGAAGTTAAAAGAGGATGTGGGGAGAGGAGGGGGTGGAAATCAGTCACTGAGGAGAAAGGAGAGGGGAGCTGTGCTCAGAAAAGGGATTAGCCACAGTGCCTGATCCCCTGCACCTTCCCAAATCAATTTGGAGCTCCTGCTCTGCCTGCCTGGGGGAGGAAACACGCTTCCTCCACTGCCCACCCTGCCTGCACCCCCATTTCCATGTCACACGACCTGGGTGCCGTTTCTGACAGGCATCAGGGACACTTTTTTTCTCTGCAGGAGAGCAGGGAAAGATTCTGATCACGGCCAAGCTCTAAATCCAAGGTTATCCTTATAGCAATGCATTCGTCACGGACATGGAGCCCTGCAGGAACAGAGTCACAAGGGACAGGGGCTCCAAGGGGTTTGTAGTGTTTTGGTGGGTTGCTGTTGGTGTTTTGAGGGAGCCAAATGGGAAATGCTAGAAGGTGGGGAAGGTGGGATGAGCACAATCATTGGTGCTCATTATAAATTCATTAATTTAGAATTTATAGGATGTATTGTGATTCTGTTAATAACATGGAGGAGAGATAATGACAGTTATATGGGGTTAAATTTATATTATATTTTCTTAGTAACTGTTTAAAATATGGTGAACTTTTTTTTTCATTAACTATTTAAAACACGGTGAACTTATTTTATTTTTTTTCATTACTCTCTTCAAATCTTTAATACCTTCATAATCTAATGGTTTTCACTTCAGGTTAGTTTCTTTTTTTGTTGTACTTAACTGGTATGGTTAAAAGTTGTTTTTTAGCTAGATTTAAGATTTTTTTCTTTTGACATTTTACATTTCACAGCTGTTTGGTTTGTTAAGGAGTAGTATTGAGCTTTTTTGGGAGCCTCCAGCCCATCACAGAATCACAGAATGAGTTGGCTTGGAAGGGACATTTAAGGATCACCTAATCCAAGCCCCCTGCAATAAACAGGGACACCCCCCACTGTCCCAGGGGGCTCCAAGCCTGGCCTTGGACACCTCCAGGATGGGGCAGCCACAGCTTTTCTGTGCACCCTGTGCCAGGGCCTTACCACCCTCACTGTAAAAAACTTCCTTATATAACTTATCTAAATCCATCCTTCTTCACTTTAAACCCATCCCCCCTTGTCCTACTGCAAAAAGCCCTGATAAAAAGTCTTTAAAGCCCCCTTTAGGCCCTGCCAGGGGCTCTGGGCTCTCCCTGGAGCTTTCTCCTCTCCAGGTGAGCACCCCCAGCTCTCCCAGCCTGGCTCCAGAGGGGCTCCAGCCCTCTGAGCATCCTCATGGCTGCCTCTGGACCTGCTCCCACAGGTTGTTTGTTCATGTGTCTCTTCTCAAACACCCCATTCCAGGCAGTAAAACCTGACCTCTGCCTTGGCATCCCAAAACCCTTTCATGGCTGCACTGGGATTTTGGGAGCATGGTAGCCACGGAAAGAGAGATGTTTGTTGGGTGGAAAGAGCTCAGGCAGAGCTCCTCTCCATGCCTGGAGGGCTCTGGCTGCCTGTGAGCAGGCATTCAAGGTCAAGGAAACACCAACATCCCACCCTTGGAAGCAGAAATCCAGCTGCTGTTGCTGTCCATTGCTCCCCTCTCCACGGGCTGGGCCAGAACACAGGTCCCCACACTCAAGAGTTTCATACTTAAAAAAGAATAAAATTATTTAAACCTAGTTTTTCCGAGTCTCTGGAGAAAGGCTCATAAACTCTCACCTTAATTCAAGGGCTTTGCAGAACCCGTCTGCTCCTGCTGCACGTGCAAGGGGAATTTCTGCCTGCCCAAGCACCAACATCTGGCCACACATTTATTAAACAAATACCTCAGTGCAAAGCTCAGCTTGTAAAGGCCCACTCCTCCTGCCATTCCCTCAGAACAGGTTCTCCTACCAGCCCCACATCGTGGAGTCCCTGGTGTCCTGTAACAGGGCTGTGCTCACACAGCCCAGAGATTTGCCCCAGGTGACAGCTCTGATTTGTGCCTCCCTGCTTCCATAAACTCCTGTGTGCTAAAAATCTTGGAGCCCCTTTCCTCCTGGTGGAAAGGGAGATGATTTCCTTCATTCATCCATTAACTGACCACTGGGAATTTTGCTGGCAGAGGGGTGGAAGATGCTGGGAGCCAAAGCTCCCTCCAGCCTCCATCCTACCTCTGGCAGGGCTTCATGCTGATGTTTCAGGAAAAAGCAGCTCAGTCAGAGCATCCCACAGCTGATCCATGCTTTGCAGGAATGTAGGAGAGGGCGGGATTTCAGCTGATGATCAGCTGAGGGTGGGCAGCCTTGTCATTCAAGGAGAAAACAGAACATGAGGGTCCTGAGTCAGCTCTCAGCATGATCCAGAATGGTTTGGGTGGGAAGGGACCTTAAAGATCATCTCATTCCAACCCCCTGCCATGGTTCCACTGGATCAGGATGCTCAGAGCCCCATCAGGGCTGGAGAAGGGGGGTGAAAAGCTTCATTCCCCCACTCGATCTCACACAACAATGCTACAAAGTCTGGTAAAAAAGGGAAAGTGACATTTGATTTCATTTAAAGTCCCTTAATGAGACTGAACTTAAGTTGATCCACATGGAAAACTTGACAGAATAGAACCAGCTGCCAGGAGTGCACTGGGGTGGTCCCATCACTCCACAAAATCCAGCAAAATCTGTCCCATGCTGATCTCATCAGCTGAAGGCTCTCAGGGCGCTCAGGAGAGGAGGACAGCAAAATGAATCTCCCTGCCAAAAACTAAGGAAATTGTGAGAGAGAGGGTGTTTCCCACATCACCCAGCAAGCCAGGGATTGCCCCAGTGTTCATTCACTAGATGATCACATCCTTCCTACCAAGAATCCCTGGGAGTGTATCATGGATCCCTTAATTACTCAGATCAGGTGGGATTTGCAAATTAACTCCTGTAGAGGTATTGCAGGCTCACTCCAGACACTCATTGCTGTGTTAGTCCGTGAGATCTGCGCTGAGTAAAAAGATCTGACCTTCAAGAACTCTTAACTGTGCAAGATTAGATGGCATCTAAACCCCAGATGCAAGTTTGCAAAAACAATCATTATTGAAAATAATTATAATCGCCTTATTTCAGAATAAGCCTCTGAGTTTTCTGGGCAGAAAAAAAAAAAAGCTGCTTATCAGAGATCTCTGTACACTTTAACTCCAAGACTGGAAAGCTCATCTAAAGAGCACATTGTCATTCTTGCAGCTAAAGTGTAGGCCAATTTCTCTTTAATAGAATAAGATCTTCCTTGGAGGAGGTTGTGTGCTGCTGATAATTATCTGGTGACACGTCGGGGTTTAGCAGGTGGATTAATTTCATTTTACATTATGTTATTAGTGCTGCTGGAGGGGCGCGTGGCTGCATCCTTTTGGGCATTAAGAAGAGGAGTTTGTCGTGTATTTTACAGGCAGTAGAAGCAGCTGGGCTAAAAACAAACCTCTGCTGGCTTTTTGGGAAAAGGCATCTCCTGTGGATCACGTGCTGCCATGCCAATCACAGGGAAAGGCCAGGCTCAGCCTGTTAACTGAAGATGAAGGGTGCTCCAGGTGCCCAGGTCCCTGTTGGAGTCTCAGGCGAGCTGGGTGTGATCCCAAACTGCAGCAAACACCGACACAAAGCTGGATATGATGAGATGTGACGTCCTTGAGGCCTCCCTCCCACCTGCAGCACCGAGGAGCTGGGAAACTTTCTGCCCTCCACAGCTCTTGCTGCCAAACATCTCAGACCTCTTGATCCTGCCAGAGCAATTTTCTGTGCACTCTGCTGCAGCCTGGGTGCTCAGCAAACCAAATGACTCCACACACCACGGGCTTGTTTTAAAAAAGCTTCCCGATCTATCCACCCCTGCTTCCCAGAAGATTTATTATACACAGGCACACACCACGGAGGAAACAAGAGGCTGCTGCTCTCAGAATATTAAACAAATAAATTGGTTGCCCTCTAACACACCTTTTTTTTCCTCTCACGAGATGACCCAGGCTACTGAAAAGCTAATCCAGCTTTCTACAAATTGGGAAAAGAGTGTGTGGAGTTCAGTAGGGCTCAGCTGTGGAGCTCGGCTCGGATAAACAGTGAAGGTGAAAAGCAGGAGGATGAAATGGCTCTAAAGAAGGATATTGACTGATTATCATGAGGGATGTCTGGAAGAAACTTGAGTGGTATCTACAGGAAATATACTGAGAGTAGCATCTATTAGACTCTGAAACACTCTCCAAGAAGGAGGGGGGAAAGAGGGGAAACTCCATCACCCTCAGCAGGAACATTCCATCTGGACAAATAAGTGAAGGAATAACCCTGCACTGACTTGCATTACCATCCCTTCTCTTGCTGTGATGGGACTCCAAGGACTTAAATGGAGCTCAGAGATTGCTGCCACTCTGAGGGGCTGAGCCAACAGAGGTTGGAAGGGGAGAGGCAAAGTTTGGGTTTATATTATTTTTAACCCTCCCCAAACCAACCTGCTCCAACACAACACCCAGAGGCTGCACGAACATTCCCAGGTTTTATTCCCTCTCTTCAAGCCAGGTTTAGAGCGACCTGGTCTAGTGGAAAGTGTCCCTGCCCATGGCAGGGGATGGAGTTGGATGATCCTGACGGCCCCTTCCAACCCAAACCATTCAACAATTCAATGAGAAAAAACTCCACTGATTCAGCAGTGGGTATTTATCAGCTGGGGCTGCTCTGTCCCTGTACCTGTGGGACCAGGAACAGGTTTTGAAGAAGACTTTGAATGAATAAAGCCATTTTCTGGTTCACAGTCAGGTTGCCAGTTTGAGTGAGGGTTAGTCCTTCTCCGCACTGTTTGGGTGGTGGGGTCTCATCTCATATTCCTTCATTTGGCTGCATTTTGGGGGTCATGGGCCATGCTGCCAGACCCAACAGGGCTGGAAGAAGGGAATCTGCTGGGTTTGCAGCTGCTGGGGCTTCAGGATATCCTGGATGCCACTGCTGCTCCCTCCCAACCACAGCAGCTGAGCAGCAGCATCGTTCCATGGTGGAGCAAGGAACTGACCTTCTCTAATCCCTGGGCTGTGCCCATATTTTGGGCAGCTCTGGTTACAAACATAATTTTAATTTCCGTCTCTACAACCTAGAGCTGGCTGGGACAAGGCAGAAAAATCCAGCATGTTACTGGACCAGATTTCAGAGGGGAGGACAAGTTGCTTGGCCTTGCTGAGGGCAGCAGCTCCTTTTCCTGCTTCATCCCAAAGTTCCCAGGAGCTCAGCTGGCTGGACCTGCTCTCCAGCCTCCCTCAGCACGTGGAGCCTGGTAGGTGTTTAAGCATTTCTGTTGGAAAAAAAAATGACAGAGCCCAGGGCCCAGGCTTGGGATGAGAAATGGTTCTCATTTTTGTGAGTGCCGTGGGTTCAGCCGAGGTCGATGGCGGCGGCGCCGAGGGAAAGCCACTGGAAAATACAACTAACTTTCCCATCACTCACCTGCCTCCTTCCTCTGCAGCCTGTGGGTTTTGTGGAGACAGCAAGGGAGTGGACAGGCTCAGAGAAACAGGGATGCTGCAGCACTTTGGGCTGAGGGGTTTGAGCTCCTTTCCATCCGAGGATGAGAAGGGCAAGTGCTGCCAAAGACACTGATGGCCACAACACACCTCAGCGAGGGTGTGACCCCCTCCAAGCACAATTCATTTAAAAAAAACAAAACACCTGCAAGTCACCACACAGATATTATAGATGCAACAAAACGTGTACTGACATAAAATCACGCATGGTGCAGGCTGCACCCTCTGATTACACCTGCACATACACTCACATGGGGTTCATGATCCATCCCTTGTTGGAATCTGAAATGTAAGAAATTCCCAGAACTTTGGAACTGTAAACCAAAGCTTAGAATTAAACACAGGATTTGATCTGAGACCTTGGGAAAGGCTTCCAAACTTAGGAGGTGCTTAAAGTGAGAATGTGGATTTATAGTTTGAGGGAGAGACATGTTAAACTAAGTACAGGAAAGTTTAGATTTTGAGTTTAAGATATAGAAAAAATGAAAGTAGTTACAGAGGTAAACAAGGAGTTTAGAGTACAGTACTGTGGGATTGTGTGTCATAACATGATTGGCTAAGAAAGCTCACACTGTAGCATGAGTCCATAGGATGAAATATTTAAGGATTGGGTCAAAAACATAAATATCCTTGATGGCAGTGTTTTATTGGTCAATAACTCCTTAAAAGGTCTTGTAAGTAAGGGTCTTGTGACCTTCTGAACCATGCAGTAACAATGTGAGCCAAACTCACCCTTCCTGCCTATGTAGATGATAAGAAAATAAATGGCATCATCAAAAACAACTCAGAGGTCCCATCTCTAACTCATTCAAAATTCCTTCAAAAATCCCCATAATCCCTCACTTTCTAACCCCCTAAAAACAGCATCTCTCTGGAGCACTGTGAGAAACCTGTGCTGCCTCCCAAAAATAGTCCCCAGTGTCATGGATGGAAAAGCATTGAGCAGCTCACCTGTCTCAGGCACCACCGGGATGAATTTGTGGAATTAGAACTAAGCAGGACCTGCTTATTTTAATGAAACACATCCCCATGGACCCCAAACAAAGCTCTCCTGCCATTGTGTGTTTTCACATGGATAACAGAGGGGAGCTGATGACCAAAGAGTGAAGTTAATGGGATCAGCCAGAGCTGTGTAATGCTGCTGCCACACAGCCCATGGTTACAGCTGACCCCTGAGCTGTGTCCCCTTGGCTTCCTGAGCTCCCCTGACTCTGGTTGAAAGGGTGCACATCTGGGCAATTCAGCCCTGCTCGCCTGGGGTGGGATGTCCTGGCAGTCTGAACTGGAATGCTACAGGGAAAGAGGGGAAGAGGAACAGGGATGGCTGCCAAAGGAAGCACCACAAAAGCCAACCCCAGAAATTCAGTCCCACATTGAAAGCAAACCTTAATTCAGTGAGCAATTCAGGCTCTGCACTTGTTTTGATTTCTCTACACAATCCATTTGCCACAAGAAGAAATACCATCAATAACACACTGCTGCAGGTTGGGTTTTTAACTGAGGGGTCCCCATTCAGCCCAAAGATTTCCCTTCTGCACCCATGATCTCTGCATCAGCACTCGGGATTACATTCCTTACTCGTGTTTGGCTCTGAATAAAGATGAATATCTCATTTTTTAAGGCTGCTGGGATCACATTTTAGCTCAGAAGATGTGATGTTAGTGTTGAAGGTGCTCTGTTTCTCCAACATGGTCACTCCACCCACCCCCAACACTAATTCAAACCATGTGTAGAGGTTGGCTTGCACATGTGGAGGCCAGGATTATTATATTTAATAGGAGCTATATATTAAACTTTAGTCCCCAAACTCCTATCATTTTCCTAACAAGTTACCACCCTGCCCACATGCACTGCAGCAGGACTTCTGAAGGGATTATATTGGGCTTTGACATGAAAATGCAGCTGTTCAACAAGAACAGCCAATCCTTTGCTGCCCAGAATTTCCCCCCAGAGAGGACACCCCTCTATTAACACTAATCATAAAACCATATAATAGAATTATAGAGAAAGATTTGGGTCAGGAGGAACCTTCAAGATCATCCAGTTCCAATCCCCTGCCATGGGCAGGGACATCTTCCACTATCCCAGGTTGCTCAAAGCCCCATCCAGCCTGGCCTTGGACATTTCCAGGGCTGTGGAATCCTTCAGTGACATTTTACCTGGCTGCATAAACCTCCTGCCACATTCCTGGCAAGCCCTTGTCACCCTGTCTCATCACCAGCTCCTCTCTCATGACACAATTCAGGAGGAGCAGTTCTGGGCCCTGGCCAGGTAGACTTGGCACTCAGTGCCTGGCAGGGATGTGGGATGTGCTGCCTACAGCCTTCCTGGACTCCAGGCTCACTGCAAATGGAAATTAAAACCAATCCAGCTCCTGCCTGCACGTTTTACCCATCCCAGCTGCTTCTGCACGGAGTATTGTGTTGTTTGCTGTCATGTCACTGTTTAAAGGTTGACAGATTTGGTCCCAGGAGGAGCTGCAATTAAGTGCCACGCTTGTCTTTTTTACTCATCTCATTTCACCATGCTGGAAACCCAGCAGCCAACCCCCAGCTCTGCTGAAGTTAACACTGGAACTCTGACCAGGCACAAGCAAAACTTCCCCCAAGATGTCAAGGAACAGAGTGAGTGCAGTCCAACTCCACTTTCCCCTCCAGCCATCCATCTCCAGGGATATTTATTGGATCTCCTGTCACTGCAGTATCTGAGTGTTCACAGCACCCCACCAAAGCTGAATGAAAATCCTCAGCAGAGTTTTTACCTCGTGCTGCCCCAGCGGCGCCCACGGTCACCTCCAGTGCACAGGAATGAAAAAGAGAGATCCTCCCAAGCCTTCCACTGATAACTCCCACAGAGCCTGAGGTTTGCTGAGGGCTGCCTGGGTGCAGGTTTGAGATCTGAGATGAATAATGGTTTAGCTTATTGGAAATTCGCTTTTCATTTTGCTTCAATTAAGTGACCGGCGGAATCAATCACACACCTTCTGCAAACACTAAATCTTCCAGAGGGAAAATATTTATCAAGTCCCAAGCCACCAGCTTCAGTCCCCTTATCCCTCTTGCTCTCTAGAATTGCTTAGAAGTGTAGAGGGGAAAAAAAAAAAAGGGAAAAAAAATTACAAACTGGAACTTCTGAGGATAAAAAGCAAGTTGTGAAGCAGCAATGAGGATGCTTAATAGAGAAACATCCTCTGGATTTTAGCAGAGACAAACCCTGGTGTGCATCCAAGTGTCACTGAGATGACAAAACCTGAGGGAATGGCATGAAGCTGTGTTAGGGGAGATTTTGGCTGAATATCAGGAAAAGGTTCTTTCCCCAGAGGGTGGTGGGGCACTGAACAGGATCCCCAGGGAATGGGCACAGCCTCAAGGCTGCCAGGGCTCCAGGAAAGTTTGGACAATGCTCTCAGGAGCAGGGTGGGATTTTTGGGCGTCTGTGCAGGAGTTGGACTCAACCTTGTGGCTCTTTTCCAACCCAGGACATTTTGTGATTCTATGGCATAGCTGAGGATGAGCCCCTCTGCACAGAGTTACTATATTTAGCTATTTTTTCACATCCTCTAGGACCTCAGTGTAGGTACAGAACTCCTCAGGCCAGTAGTTGGTTAAAATGAAAAGTTTGTTGCTTAATTCTGCGAGACTCCTCCGTATGGCAGCAGCAGGACTCTGCCACTGGGGAGCTGAGGCAGAGCTGCAGCAGCTTTGGCAGGCTGGAAATAAAACTGGGTTTTATCCTGAGCATCAGGTTCAGGGTAAAGTCTCATCTCATTAAACCTCGCTGAGCCTGGCTCACAGCAGAGTGGTCAGGGATGGACAGGCTGTCTTTGGCATTACCCACACCAATATTACTGAGGATTTACACCTCTGTGCTGCCTTTTCATCCCAATGGAGCTGGGGATCCAGTTTCCATTCCACTCCCAGTTCTCATTTTCTGAGTACTGGGACACTGTAGGACCATTACCCTCAACCCAAACTCAGCTAAGTGGGGAATTTGCAGCTGCATCCTCATCCACACCCAGATTTCCTTGAAGTGGGAGGAATAGAAACCTGGCTTTCCTCTCTTCCTTGCTCACACAGTTTGGGATTTCTGCTGGATTTAGAAATGCCACCCATGAAACTGGTCCTCAGGAAAGGGACCAGACTCCAGGCTGCGGGCAGAGGACAGGGGACTTCAGCTACCCTTGAGCTCAGTCCCTGCAGGGTGCTCTGAGGTCTGTAGGAAAGGTCAGAGGAAAACCCTCCAAACCCCCAGAACACTGGGGCTGAGATCCCCACTGCTAGCACCCAGGGGAGGAGCTGATTTATAACATGCCAGGCACTGAGATCCCTTTAAAGAGCTGCTGCTTTGATGCCTTGAGAAGCTGAGCTAGAAGAGAGGCTGGGCAGAGGTCCAGAATAAAGCAGGGATTTATTAAAAGGATCTCCTCCATGGAGCCACCTTGGGCAGCACCAGAGCCCAGCCAGGGCTGCACCCAAGATGAACCAAAATGGGCACAGGCTCTGGCACTGGGATCAGTTCTGCCCCATTTGCAGATTGCAGTTCATTGTTAATTCCAGCTTTAGCTCATGCACTCCCATCCTGCTTGTTTTTCTCTCCCCAGCCCACGGTGTTTGTGCTCCTGGGCTGAGATTTGGATCATTTGTCCTTGGTCCCAGCTGGAGAAGGAATTGTTTTGTGTCCCTGCTCTGTGCAGAGAGCTCAGCATGGCCTGAGATGGAGCTCAGAACTGCACACTGAAGCTGCACAGAATCTGAAAAAGATCAAAGCTAAAACCTGAGGCATCAGGTTCACCAGATGCTTTTACACCCTCCTCCTAAAGGTGCCCAGGAGACACTGCTGGGGCAAAGGAAAAAACTCTTGAGTGCAGGCCTTGTCCTACGTGAGGTCGGTGCTTTACCTTGGGCTTTCAGGGCACAGAGGTGGCACTGCCAGGTGAAAGCAAGAGCAGAAATCTCAGCAGAATTCCTCCTAGGACCACCAGGACTATGGCTCAATGGAGGGACCTTTTGTGTTAAATCCTTCAAAAAAAGCTTTCAAGAACAGAGGCATTTTGGTGAGGGAGGCCTTTCTCAGCAGTTACATGAAAGCCTCGGATCAAATACATCTGAGAGAAAAGGGAAAAATGAGGGGATTCCAGTGTGGACTAAGCAGAAGCATTAAAAAAAGATTGTCTGAGGAAATACCACTCGCAAACTACACTCAGCTGTTGCACTGACCAACCCACAGGAGATCTGAGTGCAAAGAGAGTTCCCATCACAGGCACAGATATTCCTAAAGGAATCCTCTGTCTCTCCCAGCTGACCCATTGCTGGGATGGGGGATGGAAATGGTCAAAAAGGATCAGAGCTCTGGGAGGGACCAGCAGCCACCACCAGACAACAATCAGGCACCAAAGCGGTTTGGACATCTGAGATGGAGGCTGCATAAATCAATCCAAAATTCATGGGGAGGGTGAGGGCAGGAACAGGAGTTCCAAATGTTGCTGAGTGATCAGACAGGGATTTCAGACAGGCAGGAATCAGCAGCACAGCATCAGAGACAGCCGAAATGTTTTGTTACGCATGAGAAGACAGCAGAGCCCAGTCCTAGCAGAGCTCCTGAGCCAAAGATTCAGCCTCCTGCAGCCTCACATTCCCATGGGATACAAGGGGCTCTCCTCTTGCTTGCTTTGTCCCAGGCTTAATGTCCCACTTCTACCCCTTTGGTACCCACAACAAAGCAGTGTCAGCATGTTTCCTCACTTCACATGCCAGGGTGAAACAACCAGATCCTTATTCCCCATCCCATAACGTTCCTGCACCTGCTTTCCTGATCCTGACACACAGCTTTTTTCTCTCTGCAACTGCACAAGTCATCCAACATCTCTTAATCTTTACAGCCTTCCCAACCCTCTGCCTACCCATGCAACATCCACCTGGGACGATTTAGGTTACATATTGGGAAGAAATTTTTCCCTGTGAGGGTTGCCCAGAGAAGCTGTGGCTGTCCCATCCCTGGAAGTGTTCAAGGCCAGGTTGGACAAGGCTTAGAGCA
>WEZZ01014885.1:382494-402242 GCA_013400585.1 Chloropsis cyanopogon
ATATTGGGAAGAAATTTTTCCCTGTGAGGGTTGCCCAGAGAAGCTGTGGCTGCCCCATCCCTGGAAGTGTTCAAGGCCAGGTTGGACAAGGCTTAGAGCAATCTGGGATAGTGGGAGGTGTCTCTGCCCATGACAGGGGTTGGAATTTGATGATCATTAATTTGATGATCCTCCAACCCAAGCCATTCCATGATTCTAAAGTGCACATCACTCTTGCCTCCACTCTCTCCATGTCTCCTTTCCTTTCCTACAGCTTTGTCCTAACTCTTCCCTTCTCAGCCACAGATAGAAAACCTCAGAAAAAGAGAAAAGGGGTCATTTAGTGAAGACCTTAGAGTAAGTCTCCTAGAAGGATTCAGAATCTCAGCCCTGGTTTACATGAAGATAAACTCAAATTCTCCCAGAGAGGTTTCCACAGATGGTCTTAAAACCCTTCACATCAACTCTAGGTGATCTACTTAATACTCCTTCCTACTCAACACCTGAAGATCTGAAGAATATTAGGACTCAGTGGTTTTTTAGTGTCTGGTCCACAGGCACCTTCTCTAGCCACATAAAAAGGTGAGAAAAAAGTCAAGTAATCCATAGATACTGTGAGGAGAACATTGTGCATGACAGTCCTAATAACAAAATAGTCCATAAATCCAAGAACTCTGGAAATGCCCACAGAACAGTCAATCCCATTTAAGTTGTTTTGAAGGCCTAAAGCTGGACTTGGCCGGGATGCTGAGGTCCATAACCTCAGTCTGCTGGTTTGGGCTGTGGGGCACTGTCCATTTAAAACAACCACAAGGAAGTCAGGACTAAAACTTTAACAACTCAAGCTTAACATCCTGCCAAAACATCAGCACATTCCAGAAAATACCATGCACCCCATTGTTCCACTGCTCCAACTTCTGCCACTTTGGGGTTTTAAGGCTCCTGTCCAAATGCTAAACCAGTCCAAACACTTCAACTTAAAAGTTAGAGGAAAATTAATGCTTTGGGATCCCTAACTTCAGCTAAGCACGCTGCTTCCAGCAAAACTGCCTGACTGAGGACCAAATAAATTCCTCACACAACTCCAATAAAGCAATTCCAGCGGGTGGAAAGACTTTAGAGATTTATCTGGTTGCAGGACAAGGTCATCTTTTCATGCAAAAATCAGCAACTTTCCCGTGAATCTCATCTAAGTAGCAAGAGAATAACAATTCATTTCAGCCCTTTATGGATCCTCACTCTTCGCTTCCTGCGGACAGAGGCTCCGCCAGGCGTGTCCAGTCCTGTGTTTTTATCAATGGTTATTGATGCTTTCCAATTACTTCTGTGACACTTTCTGAAATACATTTGTGTGTGGAAAGCACTCGATATAATCCCATCCCAGCACTTTCCAGGCTGGGATCCTCTTACTGCTGAGCTGGGCTCACATTTTGGCAGTTTTTATGGCAGCTCTTCACTGCTTGGCCAACGCATCCCTCAGTGCCACCCCATGGATCCTGTCTTTGCTAGGATAACTCCACATCCCTCTGTGGATGCAGCTAATATGGATTTGGGTCACATCTCTCAAAAGCATCCCTATGCAGCAATATTTTCTCAAAACACCTTTGGAATCACTGTATTCATGTCCTGGAATTAAGACCCTTGCAATAATATTGCCAAGTGTGGTTATTCTGCCTCTCGACCCCTCCCTCCAAATTTTTTTCTTCCCTAGTCTTAACTGCTTATTCCTTTCACCATTTTCTGAGTCTCCAACCGTATTTTCCTACAACTACTACAATGTGCTGGTTTTGCATCACGGAAGTTTCTGCCCGGTTTCGAACTAAAACCACCACACACACTAAAAAAAAGATCTCACAACATCTCTAAACTTCTACTACCAAATATTGTCCCATGCTGGATTTTACACAGAGACAATTAAATAGTTAAAAGATGTGTTGAGTGAAGACCTTGCCTTGGTGGCAGCATTCTCCCACTCCGTGCCCCCAGCTCCCAAGCAGCCCAGCAGTCTCCAATGCGATCACTTCTTCCATCAAACCTTCCACAAGCCAACAAATCACAAATGAAACCAGACCTTGGCACTTTCCATTCTCGCCTTGTTTCTCTGGGAAGGAACTCAAAGTCTGCTGAAACTGCTCTACAAGATATCCACACAAACCCCTGGATCGTTCCATGCAGGACCATTCCAAAACACAGCTCATTTCATCCAAAGAACCGAACGTCCTCATGGAAACTACAGAGTTAGCACAAAACCACGACTCTACCACAAAAATGAACTAAAAATGATCATGAACAGAACCGATGGGAGGAACATTTTTTCGTTAAAAAAAAAAAAAAAATAACACTTCTCTGATTTTTTACATTCCTGGCCTTTTTGTAAATTCACAAAATATTTTCAAAATCAATTTGGGGAACTAAAATTCCTGTTTTCACTGAAATTAAAGACCATGGGCTGTGCAGAGCCACTGGTTTCATGGCCATATACAGTGATGGCATCTCTCTTCTGCACTTGCACTGAGAGCATTTTTTCCTCTCTCCCACTGTGTGGGACCTGCCTCCTACACTGTTTCTACCACCCCTCTCGGCTTTTCAGATGCTAATTGCTTTTCTCACTAAATGGAAGGCTTAATTAGATTAAAGGAAGAACAATAATTGTGTCTAACTAGTATTTAACCGGGATTTTGCTGTTTCTTTTCAGATCGTATAAAGAGATTTCTATAGAAAACTGGGAGCCTGTTTGTTTTGGGTTCTATCTGGAGATGCAGAAGATTTTTCTACCTCTTCTTGAAGATTTGACACACTCTTTCCATCAATCTGGAATCACCACAGCTAAACCCACATTAGACATTTAGAAGATCATATATTTATTGTTAATGTACCCACCACACCAGTCTTTAGGCTGGTTTTATAGAGTGGAAATGGACACAGCTAAATAATAAATTAGACACATAATTACCATGGCTGCATTCAATATTTTAGAGTGCCTGTCAGTGGTGGGCACCGAGAGGGATTTCTTTAGCATTATCAGGTGGTTTTCCAGTAAATGGAACACAAACCTTTGTGGCAGGAGGGTTATTGGTGGAACAGTCAAACCCTGGAAGCTGGGACCTGAGCAGAGCAGTCCAAATATCTTCACCCCTCACCTCCACATTCCAGAAGCAGCATTATCCCAGGCATTTATTAATCCATGCTGACTGCAGGAGTTTTTCCAGGTAAGCCACAGCAGCCCTGTGCCTGGCAAAGACTGGCAGGATCCATCAGAAACAAGAAGTAATTTTCTGTCTCAGACAGAGACAACCACATCCCTCTTCGATGCTGCCTCAAACTTCAATTGTTAATAAGGAAACCAGCAACTGGCTCAGGTCCTTCCTGACTCTCATTTCCCATCCCATTTTTTCACTGCACACTTAGGGCTGCACTGAGCTTGGCAAGAGCCCCTTAAGGGAGGAATATTTAGGATCAATCTGTAGGACTTAAAGGTGGCACCCTGAGTAATGGAGTACATCAGCAAGATAAAGTGCTTTCCCCAACAAAAAAAAAAAAAGCCATGGGGAGCTTTTTCTTTGAGGAAAAAGTTATCCAGGCCTCTTTGTTTGGTCTGTTAAACTCTGCACAATATCCTCGTGCCAATAGCTCTGGAAATGGGGTACAATAAAGAAACTTCTCCCTACCAGGAGGGTTTGCTGAGGAATATGAGTTAAGGAAGATAGGAGTTTTATTTATGCAAGTTAAAACAGGGGCTGAAGAGGTTTAAATCCTCTGGATAATCAAAATTAGATTAAATTCTTGGTGTAAGACCTGATTCAAAATAAATTGTAATTCTAATGAAATGCTCAAGAGTTAAAGCATTTTATTACAGGGCTCTTTTATCTTGAAAGATCCCCCAAGTCACAAGTGGCAGTGGTTTTCTCCAGGATGAGACACAGCCAATGCATGATAAGCCTTGCACACAAGAGAGATTCTTTTCTAGCTGGGAAGAGGGGAAGCAGAACAAGGAAAATGAGACTGCAATTTGCTGGGACACTCCACCTTCAACTTATCCTTCCCTGCCCTCAGTGCCTACAAACCAAATCACCAGGTCACAGCACCACGGAATTGTTAAGGTTGGGGAAAACCTCCAAGAATCTCCAACAATTGTAGGAGAGCCTAAGGAGAAATCATCCAATACCCTCATAATGAAGGTGAAATAATCAAAAATAAACATAATGCAGGGCATTTCCACAGAGCAGAACAACCTGCCTGGCAAATTCAACCTCTTCCTACCCTCTGGAGGGATTCTTAGGGAGTCAGACAGTGTGTCAAACACACCTGGGTTTGGTCAGACAGGGAAAACAGGGACTCCAGTTCACATTAAAGCCTCCTTACTCTGCCTAGTGCTGTAAAATGGATATAAAAAGATGTAAATAGGATGAGCATCCACCCCAGCCCATCTCTATCCTGTTATCCAGAACAGGGTAAATATCCTTACTTCAGTAAGGGATGGGACGCTCAAAACCAAGAATAGTTCCCTGAACAAAACCTCATCAACTCTCCCTCTACTTGTTTTGCACCTGTACACCTTGTCAGCTTCTTGTTCAACTCCCAGCGAGGTCCCTGCTCCTCACACTGGCCCAGAGGACACCAGGGAATCCCAGAATGGTTTTGGGTTGGAAGGGGCCTTAATGATCATCTCATTCCAACCCCACTTCCATGGGCAGGGACACCTTCCACTCAACCAGGCTGCTCAAAGCCCGGCTCACACTTGGTCCTGAACGTTTCCAGGGATGGGGCATCTGCTTTTCCAACAAACTGGGAGACCCACGGAACGCCCATATGATGCAAATCTCAGCAGAGCCATTTCAGAGGGCTCTGCTCCACCCTGGTTTCCTCCACGGGACAAACCACACTTGTCACCTCTCCCTCCTGCGGCCTGGAGCCGTCAGCTCTTGTTTACAAAGTTTCTGCAGCTTAGATTAATTTAGAGCAGCTCTTCTGGTGAGTGTCACCAGTTCCACTCGGCTGGCTTTGACGAGAGCAATGTGACTGCTGGGAACTGAGACAGCCCTTCCAGAGCTTCCACTCTGTTTCTCCTTGTCTTTCTCTCCCTGAAGCTTTTTTTTTGGGGGGATGAAGGAGGAGAGAGGAATGAATGTTGTCGGATTGAGCAGCACAGAGTCATTTGCAAACTGGCCTCAGGAACGGGTCACTGCCCGAGGCCTGAGCAATCAGAGACATTCAAGCCCTTGCTTGACAGCAAATAGTTTAAAGAAAAGAACATTTTCATCTTCAGAGAAATCAGTGATCACCCCAAGTCAGATGCTTCCAGAGACAGCAATACTCCCTGTCCCTAGGACAGTTAAAATTAAGGTTTCATCTTCCCTGTTTAAACACTTTTTGAACAAAGGCACAGGAAATAAAAATATTTTTCCCTAAATCCTACTGACTTGATAACCAACACTCGAACAGAGCCTCCATCTCCTCCTCTATGCCTCATTCCTCATTGTTGCACATCTCTTTTTACACTATCTTTGCAAATGCACCAGCATTTGGGCTCCATAAAGCTTCTCAATCAATCTTCCCCCACAGGATCTCAGGCATCACCTCACCACAGACCACTCTTGGTACCATGGTCTGAAAGAAGAAATTCCAGAGGTTTGCAAGAGTGGACACCAGGAAACTCTGTGACAGAGCCAGCTTAGGAGCAGGTACCTGTGAGAGCAGCTGATGGAAGCAGTGGTGTGGAAGTGCAAGGGAAGGATAGAAATGGAAGGGAAGGATGGAAATGCAAGGCTGTTCCAAGTCTGCAAGCGAAGGATGGAAGTGCAAAGGAAGGATGGAAGTAGAAGGGAAGGATGGAAACAGAAGGGAGGGATGATGGCAGGAGGTGTCAGCAGCCCCCTGAAGATTGAGGGAGATCTTCAAAATGAAGATGAAGAGATACATCAAGAGCCAAGGCTGAAATGCATCAGAGCCCACAGCTGCAGGGTGGGGAGCTGCTTTGTTTTGAAAAGCTGTCCACCTCCACTGGCTTGATTAAGAAGTATTAATTAGCCAAGCAGAGAGCGGCAGTNTGAAAAGCATCAGAGCCCACAGCTGCAGGGTGGGGAGCTGCTTTGTTTTGAAAAGCTGTCCACCTCCACTGGCTTGATTAAGAAGTATTAATTAGCCAAGCAGAGAGCGGCAGTGAACACACTGACCAAGGTTTGGCCATTACCTACAGAAGAGCAAAAAAATGATGTGAATGCTTGGGGGAAAAGGGGATAAGAGCTGGAAACCAATACAAGTCTGCCCTGTGGCACTTGTGTCTCTCCCTCCTCTTCCTCTCACCAAATACTTAAGGAAACCTTGGAAAACTGGTCTCCTTTTCTTCCTTCTGGCAGACTGTGTTTCCTCGTTACTCACAGTGACTGTAATTGTATTATTTCCATAACAACAGACTGTGAGATCAGAGAGCTGCACATGAGGGGCTGGAAAAGGAAATCAGCCACGTAGGAGGACTTAATTTCTCCACATTTCTTGTTTGCTGAATGGGACCTGGGGAGAAGCAACACCCAAACTACCCCATGAAAAGTCACTGGGGCGACACCAGTTACTCCAGTTGAGACTCAGCTCACGCTCACCAACAGCAGAGGAAGAAGCAAATGTGGAGCCTCTCTGCAGCTGATGTCAGAGCTGGAGGAGATGGACTCTGCCATGAACAAACCCTGTTGTTTATCAATCCCTAAAAAAGCCCCACAAGCTTTGATTTGTGTCACAGTGAGCTCCGTTGTCATCATGTAAGAGGTGGAACAGGTCAGCATCTCCCCAAAAGCAGGAAAGAAGCTCTTTCCCTGGTGTGGCAGGGCAGGATTTGTGGTGGGAGCAGATGGGGAGAGCGACAGCCCCTGAGCAGGAGCTGCCACCCCAGCTCCATGGGTTGCACAACGTCAGAGCTCTTGAAGGGAATGCCAAGTGACAGGAGAACGTGTCACCTCAAAAAGAAAAAGGGGCCTCAGTCATCTCACGCTAACATTTTGTCCCTCTGAAACCACTTTACATCGGGGGAGAAGGGAAGAGGGAGGAAAACAACCCCGGGAACAGGCAAGGAGCACTAATGAAGGGAGAACATGCCAAGAGCCGAGCTAAAAAGCATCAGAGTTCACAGCCAGAGGGTGTGGAGCTATTTTGCTCTGCAAAGCTGTCCACCTCCGCTGGAGAGAGCAGGAACAGTTGTCAGTGTCTCCAGGAGCACAGACGGGAGGCACCGAGGGCGATCTCCCGCCGTGTCCGCGGTCACGCGGGACGGACACGTGGGAAGCACAGACCACCCTGGTCGTGCCTTCCCTTCACCTCAACACTCAGCACGCTCAGAAAGAATCACAGAATTGGGTTGGAAAGGACCTTAGCAATCTTCCAAAATCTGCAGGGACACCTTTCACCATTCCAGGCTGTTCCAAGTCCCATCAAACCTGGCCTTGGACACTTTCAGGGATGGGGCAGCCACAGCTCCTCTGGGCAGCCTGTGCCAGGGCCTCCCCACCCTCCCAGGGAGGAATTTCCTCCTGTCACCTGAAAAGAACATGCCAAGGAAGGCCAGGCAGAGCAGCCTGGCTGACAAGGTGTCACTAAACCAAGTGTGAAAATGGCTCTAAAAACAAGAGGCCGTGGCACCAAACCGTCCCAGCCCTGGTGCTACCACGTGATATCAGCATCCACGTGGCAGGGATTTGGCTCACAGGACACCTTTGGACTTCAAGAGGCCACAGAGAGCCAAGGATTTCTCATGAGTGAGTCAGGAGTAGTGCTAAATTAGTAGTTAATGTTAGTAGTAGTGCTAGAGTAATGGTTGGACTCAACCTTAACGGCCTTTTCCAACCTAAAGGATTCTACAATTTCTGCACCATGCTCTGGCTGTAATTCACACTTCTGTGGAAGCAGAACAGATCATTTTTCACCCTGCTGCATTCCCAGTCGGAGTTTTCCCCAGCAAATACCAAACTGCCACAATTAGCTTGAAAAGAAAAATATCTTTAAGATGCACGCGGTCAGAACGATGACCAACTGTTATGTGGCTTTCATTTAGGGACTGGGCAAGGGGTGTTTTTAATAGCTCATTAGCCAGCTTTCTCAAGCAGTCATTAAAATCTGCTAATTATCCCATGGTCTGAGAAAGAAGAAGAAGAAAATCTCTCCCTCCGGATTATTCCGGCGCTGGTGAAAAATCTTCAAGGCCAACAAGTTGTCACTTTCAAACTTGGAAAATCAACTCCAGGAATTCAACTTTGTATTGGGATTTTCACTGCATTGTTTCTGCCTTGCAAATGCTTCCTCAGGGCTCAGAGGTGAGCAGGCTTCCCCATGAGCTGCATCCAAAAAAGAGAGTTTTAAGTGGCAAAGTGAGGAAGGTTTAGGGGTTCCTGATCTTTTTGTCAGAGTTTAACATGGGTCTGGAAAATGAGATGAAAGGACAGGGATTGTGATGGACCTTGGCAACATTTTCATGGCACCAGCAGTGTCACAGCCCATTTGAGCTGTGCTTCAGGAGATCCTCAATGCAGGGCTTGATGTTGTCCAAGGAGGACCCAAAAAGATGGATACCCTGCTCTGTAGGCCGGGGGGAGCTTGACAGTCTTGAATAATCTACCATTTTGTGTTAGTGCTGAACATCCCACAGCCTGGACACAGCTCAGCCCCTCTCCTGTAGAGTTTGTGGCAGTATTGACCTGTGGAGAGCAGTTAGAGACATAAAAATCCAGGCTCTCTGGAAATATTGGCACAGAGCTCCTGAAGGATGGCTCTGAGGCCTCATTTTAAATCAAATTAGTTATTCAATAGATCTTCATCACATGAAGGATTTCCCATTGAGCTCTGTATTGTTTATTTAAGTCCATACCTTAATGCTTAATGCACTTCTGTGAGATGAGATGAGCATCAGGAAGCTCATTCCAACAAGAGCCTCACCCTCTGCCCTGGATTTTGGATCATCAGGAGGCCCAGTGAGGAGCAGGAGTAAATGACAGCCCCTGGTGAATGTTGTGCCTCATTATCTTACACCTACAGACAGCTCTGAATGCTCATTTTGAAGGTTGAAACCTATTTTCCAGCAGTTTCAGTGCCATGGCAGGAGAGACACAGAAAATGGGAGTCACTACTGGTTAAGGAATCCCCATAGGGATTTATAGATGGAGTTGAGAGCAACCTATGGGGGTTGTAGGACCACAAGAAATCAGATTGGAGCCACAGAAGCAAAGCAGAGAGTTTTTGGTAGGTTGTTAAAATCTTTCACAAGGATAAACTGAGACAGCAAAGTTTATCCATCACAAGAAAAAATTAGTATATTGACTCAGACTCCCTAAAGAGAAAGGCATTAAAAACAGCAAGGAAATAAAAACATTGCTCCTGAAGGGGGAGAAAAAAAAAACAAAAAAAAAAAACCAAAAAAAAAAAAAAAAAAAAAACCACCAAAAAAACCTTAGAATNNNNAAAAGAAAAAAAAAAAAAAAAAAAAAAAAAAACCAACCACCAAAAAAGACAACCTTAGGATTTTGTCCTGGGTAAAATGAGTTGCAAATCCACAGGCAGCTGGGGAATTCTGGTAAACAGAACTAAAGCAAGGTCCTACTGAGGAACCTGGCTGGGAGAGAGAGGCTGGGATTTCCCAGCTCAGCTCTGAAGGAAATTTCTCTGGATTCTTTTATGACCAGAAGTCAAGACACTGATTGCTCCCACAACCAAGGACTGACTCTCCCCATGCCCTCCACAGCCTCCCTGTGCTGCACTGAAGCAGAGGAGGAACAAAAATCATCTGCAGCAGCTTTCTGCAGCACCCAGGAGTTCCATTTGATGGTTCAAATCGGGAAACCTGAGACCATGACAGGAGAGGTGTGGATCCAGAGATCACCCTCCCTCACACACAATGAATCCAGCAAAACAAACCATAAATTCATTTAGGCTGGAAAAACACTCAAGTCCAACCATGAACCCAGCACGGCCAAGCCCACCACTAACCCAAATCCCTCCAGGGATGGGGACACCACTACCCTGGGCAGCTGTTCCAGTGCTTGACAACCTTTTTGGGAAGAAATTTTTTCAGATATCCAAGCTCTCCTGGCACAACATGAGGCCAAGAGGAGAAAACAGCTTTGGTGCTGCTGCCTTTGTGCAGAAGGAAACAAGGTCTGCAGGGAGCAGGGACCTGGAGGAGATTTAACTGGAAAACAGAATATTCCAGAGAATAAAACAGGGAGGAGCATGGAGGGACAGCAGGAGTGCTGCAAGGGTGCTAGTGCAGGTTGCTGTGTAAATATTTTTACCCAAAACTTAGCCTGGAGGACAATTCCACCTCCTTCATTAATGCCTGTGACCAATTCTTCTGAAATATGGATAACTCAGAAGAGTTCTTGTAGGTTCATGGACTTTCTAAGAGGGGTTTGTTAGAGGAGGAAGGGAGGGGGTTTGTTGAATTGTCTCTCTTTTTAAATACTCAAAAACCTGCAGGCTGAGAAAACAATAAAAAAATACAGACTCCATTAAGATACTTAGAAAAAAAATCACTGCCTCTGGATTGCTGAAGCTTGCCAATTTTCTGCCAGTCTCACTGTATTTGTTCTACTCTGGGAAAGAAAGGAAGAGAAAGGGAGAAAAAAAAAAGAAAAATACTAATAATAGAAAAACAATTGTGTGAAACACACTGAAATAACATGAGTTGCTCTGATTGTATTTCCCAACAGACAGTCCTGGGATAGTGTTCTGCAAAAAGAGAGAAGAAAGTAATGCAAATGTGTGGTGAAAGTGATGTAAATACACACCTTACACACACACAGGAATTAATAAATAAATAAATCCTGGGACTGGAGGGAGAATTTACAGAATAGTTGGGTTGGGAGAGACTTTCAAGCCAGTCCAGCCCAACAGCTGAGCCAGCCCCTGGCCCCCAGGGCCACATCCAGGCTTTGTTAAACACACCAGGCATGGTGACTCCAGCACCTCCCCAGGCAGCCATTCCAGAACTTTCTCTCCCTTTCTGTCAAAGCTTTTTCCCAATATCCAACCTGGATTTCCCTTGGCCCAGCCTGAGGCTGTGTCCTCTGGTTCTGTCAGTTGCTGAATGATTTTCCCTCTTCCAGAGGGAAGGTTTGTACCTGGGAAGGAGGTGATATTCCCTCCCCATCCACACCTGCTCCTCTCAAAGTCCTCATCCCAGCACCAGCCCCTACATCCCAGTGCCAGGTGTTGTTGAGGCCCTGCCTTGGTGGCTGGTGTGGAAAAAAATCTCCCTCAGTGCTGGAGTTCTGGATGCTGAGAATTTGAGACTTTCTGTGCTGACAGATTTTGGCTCCTAAGAGAACTCTGCATTTGACCTGAGGCCGTGGAGAAGGCTTCCAAAATGGAATGGTAGAACTGGGATTAGGGGTGTGTAGTTGATTAGAAGTGTGTGCTATCACAGGGTGGAAAACTTAAGAGTTTGGAGTCTTAGAATACAGTAAAATATATGAAGCAAGATGGAGGCTTTAGAGCAGAGACCAGTTGTTCTTCTTTACCTTCTTCTTCACCTTCTTCTTCCTCCTTCTTCACCTTCTTCTTCCTCCTTCTTCATGGGTTTGGGTGGTATTTTCAAACATTTTCTGGTAGAACATCCACCAATGACTTCCTTGAGGATGCTCTTCCACAATCCAGCATTGGTGGGTCTCCCCTGTTTGTCTGAGATGGGACACCCTGTCCCAAGTTCCACGGACATGCCACTGCACAGGGGATTGCCACCCACCCCAAAAGGCACTGATCTGCCCTAAATATAGTCCAGGGAGCTGTGACAAGGCTGATCAAGGTCATGGCAAACCTCTGCTCGTGAAGAGGGATTAGCAGGAGCTCTCAGACTGCGCATTTCCGAGAGATGAATGTGAAGAGGGATGATAAAGGTATATTAGAAAATGATAGAGGGATCTTTTGTTCTTTCTGCCTCATAACACAAGGAAAAGGACAATCCCACGGGAAAAAATGGAATTAAAATGTCCAAATACAAAACTGATAGAAAGAACTGGGTTTTTTTCCTCTGTGCTGTATCATCATGGGAACTTCTGAGGCAAAAAGTCTACTGAGCAAAAGGAAGAAGTTCAGGTACTTATGCAGACAAAAAGAAGCACTGCTGGGGAAAATATCTGCCACCCATCACCTTGTGTGCCTGTCAGCACTGAGCAAGCCCAGGACACACTCAGGAGACAGCAAAGGGAACTTCTTCAGCCTTTGACAAAAGCTGCCCTGCCCAGGTTGATGCAAAAGCAAATCTGTCCAGACCCATAGGAGCGACTGCTGCTGGTTGATGGCACCCAGGGAGCCGTGCTGGGAGCTGGGATTCACCTCTTTGCCATTCCCTGCTGCTTCTTTCTCTCCCACTCCTGCCCAGGGGTGGCTGGAGACCACCACAGCTCAAACCCCTCAAATCCCAACACAAGCCAGAGTTGAACCATCTCCACCTGCAGCCTCCAGCTCCTGCTCCTTTCCATCCCATCTCCCCAGCCCCACTCATCCCACAGCACCGAGGAAACCTCCAATCCCACACCAAGGACAAACCTCAGGCAGAATTTCACTTCTCCATCCTGGAGAGCAGTGCAGAGAAGCCAGAGAGGCTGGGCCAGCTGGGAGCAGCAGCCTGCAGGCACACAGAGATGTCAGCAGTGCTGGAAAAACAGCAGAACAGCTCTGGGTTTGGAGGAGGAGAGGGCAGCTCTGATAAATTCTGTTTTCTCCCCTCAGCAGCTTGCTCAGCTCCCAGCGCTGTCAGGACATGGGGGCTGAGACAGAAATTAAACACTCAGAGACTGGGGTGAGGAAGGTAAATCAGCACCAGGTAAAGCACAAGGTAGATGATCCAGGGGTGGCTCAGAGCCTCACCCAGAGCCTCGTGCTGATCCCAAATGGATGAACAGGGTTTGTTTTCCATAGGGGCACCTCCCATCCCATAAGTGAGCCCTGCAGGGGTGGTGATGCTGCCACTGCTGGATCCCCAAACACCTCTGGAATGCACATCCCTGCAAAAAAAACCCTCACCCACACAAGGAGAGGGCAGTGAGGGACGAGCAGCAGAGAAAATGAGTCAAACATGACAAAAGCAACACCCTGTGGTTCCCCTGAAACCTGTGCCAAATATGAGGAAATCTCACTGCAATGCCTCCCCCAAAGGCCCCTCCTTCTGCCCTGCACTCACCCCCAAATGCAACAAGCCAAATTTCCCTCTTTTTAAAATTTTATTTCTCCCATGCACAAGCAAACAAACAACTCAATGCCAGAGGGAGAAGAGCACAGATTCCCCCAGCAAAGCCCCTCCCAGTGAGGGTTCAAACTGCATCATTGGGAGACTGGAGAAAAAGGAAGAGAGCAAAGCTCTGGAGGAGCAGAGGTGTGCCAGGGATGGGGGAAGGCTTGGAATTTCTTGACTGTAACACAGAAAATCGCATATGCATGAGCCTGAATGAGACATCCCCAGGCAGCACCTCCCAGCCTGGCAGTGGTTCAGGTGTCCCCTCGATTCAGGTCCTGGCATCCAAGTCTCCACCGTGGATTTTTTTTTTTTCCCCTCTTTTTCCTTTCCTCTCCTCTCTCCCTTTCTGGAGAGCGTTGTACTACGCTGGCAGCCTGCCATGCTCACGTCTGCCTCCCACTTCACCCCCATCTGCCATTGTTTCCAATCAGTTTAGGAAACAGCACTGAGAACAATTAGAAAAGATAACGAGGAAGAATTACATAATTACAGGCCACCGCATCCAAAGCGTTTTCCCAGTCTGAGCTCTGCCTGGGGGAGGGACAGGGACTTAATCACACTCTGTCCTTGCCTTAACTTGACTGTCTCACCACCATCATCATCATCATCACCGTGGTACCTGGAGAGAGATCCCTTCTGCAGCTGGACACTGCAAGCTGCCACAAGAAAGGGTTTCTCCCAGAAATCCAGTTGGGCTGGAGAGGAAGGGATATCTTTCTTCCTCCCCTGCCTTATCTGTCTGGGGGAGGTTTCAGCCCTGCCCAGCTGTCTCCCTGGATCTCGTCGGAGCAGCAGACTTCACCGGCGGCAAGAAGGAAGATGCTCAAGGAATTAATCTGCTCCCGAGGTCCCCAGTGAGGCTTATGCCATATTCCCCAGCTAAGCCAGGCTCTGATGTGCCAGCAGGAAGATCATGAACTGCCAGCGAGACTCCGAGGGCAGCTCCACACACTGGGACCAAGCTGCGCCCGCATTACGAGCGCCATCCCAAACCCATTCCTCCAAGGATGTTTTGCTCCAAGGAAACCTGGTTGTGTGGCTGTAGCTCGCCCAGGTGACACACCTGAACTCCCCTCCACCCCTCCCACCCAAGTGCTGCTTGGCATTTCACCTGTGTGGCCCCAGCCACTCACTGTTCCGGCATTTTCCCAATTACCTGCCGTGACACCAGAGTCCGGGTTCCTCCAGGTGGCCGGGAGTCGAAGCCAGGAATGCCAGTGCTGAATGGCTGCTGCTTGCCTTGCTAAACACCTGCCTAATTCCCTTTCTCCAATTCCCCTGCCCCTCCCCACACAACAGGTTCACCACCTGCCACCTCTGGCATTAGAGCTACCAGGGAATAGAAGGCCAGGGAAGGAGAGGCTTTCCCAGGAGAGCACTGTCTTGGATGCTTTTCTTCGGAGGATTTCAAAGCAATTCTCCTGTCATCATCCTCGTGCAGATGGAGGCAGGGGCTGCTATGTGAACTGATATTTGATCTGGCTTCAGAGCAGCTCTGAGCTCACTGCATCCTCCTTGCCTCGCTGGGGTTGATTTGCTGCTCAGCTGTTATTTCTGGGAGCAAAATAAAAGCATCTCCGAATTTAAGAATCCACTTCTTTGGCTGTAAGTGACTCCTAACGAACATCAGGGTAATTAAAAATCTCCCGAAAGCATGGGAACAGGGAAGTGCCTTTGATAGCTGCTCTGAGGATGGAGGCTTTCTCATCCTGACCCGGTGTGTCACAGATGTTAAATGTGAATTCCTCTTCATTCTTTAACCTCCTGAGCTCAGCAATTCCACCATTACCACGTCCTTCCTGATCGAGGTGTAATTCAGAGCTTTTGAAATTAAACCCCTTTCATGGCACCTTTGATTGAGACGTTCCTGCAGAAGGACTCCAGGGCCTCTCTGGTCCCTTTTAAGATGCCATGAAAGTGAGGAGCTGACCAAGCTTTGAGGGAGGGCTTGAAATTTGAAAATCCGAAAAATAACACACAACATGGGGACGTGCAGAAGTTCCTACAAGCTTGGAGCAAAAGGGTTGGGTTTTTTGGAGGTTTTTTCTCCAATTTTGGCTGCTGGTGTTCCTCACTTATCATCAGGTCAAAGCATTAAGAGATCTTTGTCCAAAAATAGTCATTTTGTCATTTAAAATAAGTCAGTGCAGCCCAAGCTCGGGGAATTACACAGATAGACGACGTAGGATTTTCCAAATTAACTCCTCTGAGATCCATCATCACAGGGAGTGTTCAGACCTGGATTCACATCACATAAATTTAAGGTAATTTAGGAAACCAGTCATTGCTACTGCACCAGGAAGTGAGAGGGAGAAGGCACCTTTGGAGAGCAGCTCAGATCCAAGGTAGGATGGATGGCAGACCTGGATGTAGAAATGGTTCAGCTGAGCCTGTGGAAGGTTCTGGTGGAGATGTCCTTGCCCATGGCAGGGGATTGGAACTTGATGGTCTTTAAGGTCCTTTCCAAACCATTCTGTGATTCCATGAAGCCCAAGGGAGTCCTGGCAGGTCACTTAGGTTGAGCCTGTGTTACTTGAGGACTTTACCATAAGTACATAAAATAAACCACAACTAGGGACTGCAGTGCCATTAACTTCCTTCCTGCTGAGGAAGTCTGGACAATGATGCAATACTGAAAAAAATTAACAGAGTTTCCATATATTTTAGCAAGTCCATGGAAGGTTTCCTCGGATTTCATTTAGGTTGGAAAAGCCCCCCAAGAGCATCGAGTCCAACTGTTCCCCCGGCATTGCCAAGGCCATCACTGACCCATGTCCCCAAGTGCCACATCCACATGGCTTTAAATCCCTCCAGGGATGGTGATTCCAGCACTTCCCAGGGATCAACACCCCCTCAAGTGAAGAAATTTTCCCTGACACCCAATTTAAACCTCCCCTGGCACAAGCTGAGATAATTTCCTCTTGCCCTGTCCCTTGTTCCCTGGGAGCAGAGCCTGACCCCACCTGGCTCCACCCTCCAGGGAGTTGTAGAGGAAAATCTTTAGAACTTTTAGGACATGACAGAAAAGCCACCCCAGGTTTAGGGTTTCCTAGGCCCACTCTGGATGCAGTAAAACACTGAAATAACTCCTTCATACAATACAGTAAAATAATATATAACAGTATGGTATCATATCCTCAATAGCTCCTGCAGAGAGGAGTTCCATGCGGAATTTGAAGAGCTTAGGAAGGACTTGGAAAGAGCCAGGGGAATTCCCAGGGAAGGGACAAATGCAGCAACACACAGGGAGGAGCCTATGTTTATGCAGATACTTCTGAGTTTTAGAAGAAAACACAAAAACAAAGCGGGAGGTTGGTAAAAATTTTAAAAAAAAAAAATAAATCCATGTCTGAAAGGAGAGCTGAATGATCTGTGAGGAAAATTCTCCTCAAAGCTTTGCAGGGGCCGTCAATGGCCCTTCACCACAGCTGCATAATGGCACCACCACAGGGGAGGGGATGCTTTTCATCCACTTGAGAGGAATGAAAGCTCCTCTCCCCCAAGGTAGGGAGCCCAAGCAGGGGTGGGGAAGGAGGAGGGGGTGTCTCCTTTTGTCTCTCAGAACCACTCCTTATGGCACTGGCTTGATTTCCCATTGTTCCAAAGGTGGCTTCCCATCACTGCCACCATTCCCAAGAGGGGTGAGGGGATGGAGGAGAGTCCCTGCTGAGATGAACACCCCAGTGGGGTAGAGCCCTTCAGAGGCTCAGAGCATCCCAGCTCTGATGGGAGGAGGGCTTCCCTGGGATATCCTCCCCTGCTCCCACAACATTGTGACCCTCCAGGGGTCCATCCAGACCTCATTTTCCAGGGTCCCTACAAGCAGAGAGGCTCTCCCACCCTCCCAGCCCTCCCTGGGATGAGCAGCTCCTCTTGGTACCTCTTCCTGGTCCCCAGAGCCCACCTGCACCACCTCACCCCGGCAGAGCAAATCTCCAACAAAACAACAGCAGAAAAGAAGCGTGGAGGGCGGCAGAGGAGGGAAAAGTGGTTTCAAAACCTGGACACATCAAGAGACTGTTTCCATGGCAACCTCTTGTTCCTACAGCAGCCCAAGCCTGTTTTAATCAGTGGTAGCATTTACCAATAAACTCTGCTGGGGTCTGCTCTCCCTTCCCAGAGTACCTGCGCTGGGATGGGTGGGGCCACGCATTCCCAGAGGCAGGGCACAGGGAAGTGATGTTGATTGTTTGTCCCATGGGGCTTCCTGAGCTGGATTTTAAGTGCCCTGATACTTCCCCCATGGCAGGGATGGGGTGCCAGGGGTGCTCCAGGCGCACTCACCTCTGGAACCATCCTTATTTTCACTTCCCCTCCAGGAAAATCTCAACCCAAGCAGCTTCACAGCCTCCTCAACCAGCAAGTTTAGCCCTTGGTGGTTTGTAAAGCTGCCCCAAAAGCCTTCAGGTGCCAGTGCTGCCTGTAGGGAACAAACCAGGGTGGAGACAGACACGGTGGAAAAGGTCCAGAGGGAGCTGC
Source organism: Chloropsis cyanopogon (assembly GCA_013400585.1). Classification (NCBI taxonomy): domain Eukaryota; kingdom Metazoa; phylum Chordata; class Aves; order Passeriformes; family Irenidae; genus Chloropsis; species Chloropsis cyanopogon. The sequence continues at coordinate 400,163 of WEZZ01014885.1, forward strand.
TGTGGTGGAGGACACAGGAACACACTGTGCTCATGGAGGTGACACATGGAGGAGGTGAACAACTCAGTCCTCAACACTGGGCACAGGGGATCTTGGTTTTGGTTATTCCCCTTGGTCTGGTTCAAGCACATTTTGCTCTTTCCTCCCTGGAGCCTGTGAGATGTCAAATCCCAAGGTGACACCTCAAAGCAGTTTGCATGTTTGTAATGGTGTCATTTCTAAGGAGTCCAAGAAAAAAAAAGGTTGAAATTCAGCTCTGGTTCAAGTCCAGAACAGCAGGTCTTGGTTAGAGGGTCCAAATCAACTTCCAGTCCAAGTTCACTCCAATTCCCCCAAGATTTTACAGTGCAAATTGAACCCAACTGATCAAAACCCCATAATGACCTTGGCCTGTGCAAAAAAAAACAACTCCTCAATCAGGAAGAGTCAGAATCCTCAGTTAAAAATCTTCATGTTTACTCTTCAAACAGCATCTCTCACATTGGGGTCTGAGTTAAAACTGGACAGAGGTGTTGACTTGTCATCAATCAACACAGGGCAAGCACTACCCACAGCAAAATACTTCTTAATAGCTTGGAAAAGTTTGAGAAGTTTCTTTGTAAAATTGCAGCATTAAAGAAGTTGATATTTCATTTTGAAGGATTTTTTAGTAGTTTTTTTTTGTATTTGTTTTTAAACAACAAAAGTTAGAACGTATCAAAGTGAGGAGGAAAATATTTCACGAAGCTTCAAATATTTAACAATGCTCTGTGCTAAAGCTTTGCATTCTCTTGCTGCTTTTTAAGTGCCTTCATTTTAACAGAAAATTGGGAAAAAGAGTAGTTTAGGTCAACCAGAAGATTTTCCATGTGTTTTTGCTTTGAGCCACTGAACCTAAAATCAATTATTTGTACATGTTTAGCTCTGATCCATGACTAGGACTCATCCAGTAATTCAAATAAACACAAATTGACAGTAATCTCATTTTGTTTGGGCTTGCTCTCTGCAGATGTTCTAATGGACCAGTTTGCTTTCTGCAGATGGACCAGCGTAGCACCAGGGAATTTTTCAAGCATAAACATAGGGAGCAATTTTCAGGGAATGCCTCTTGAGAGTGAATTTTGAACACATTTTACCTGCTTTTCTGCCTAAGTGATCTGTGGCATCAGACCCCATCATGGGGTTGAGGTAAGTGCCTGATAAAGCTCCCTGCTTTTTCCAGCAGGGATCACCCCATAGACCTGAAGCAAAAGAATTCTTTTCACAGCACCTGCCTCAGGGCATCCTGGGTGCTCAGGGTCTGCACAAACCAAAATTTGGGGGAGAAAAATCCACCACAGGCCTTAAATACAGGAGCAGCACACAAACCATCCCAGGAATGCTTCCTCCCCATGGCAAGCTCTGTCCCTGGTGCCTCTGTGCACCTTCCCTCCAGCTTGTGCTCACTGTAAATATTTCAAATGCTGGATGTCTCTGGGGACCCCCTGGGCTGAGCAGTGAGCAGCTGAACAGCAGCCAAGGTTAACAAACCAGAGTGAAATGTCACAGTTTAGCCCTTCCTTCCTTCCCTGGCACCCTCCAGAGAGTGGATTCAAGCTCCACAAGCCACAGGGTGTTGTTGTATTTGTTTTTTCTTGCAGGGAGCTATTCCCATCTAAAGCTTTGCCTGACAGCTGCTGTGATTAATAGGTGATGTGCCAAAAGCCACAGACTATTATTATTATTATGGCAACATTTTGAGGTCACCACCAAGAGCAGGGTCCCATTGTGCCAGGCACTGCACGCTGCTGGAAGTGGTCCCTGACTGAGAAAAACCTCCATCTAAATAGGAATTCCTGGGAGCAAGCGAAAACAAATACACAAAATTCTAAGTGCTGTGGGTTTTTCCTACAGTTTCATGCACAAGGCAAGCAGTGGAAGAGAACAACTGTCCCCCAATACTCTGACACCCAACATGCTGGGGATTAATTAATGTTCATGCATAATCACTCCAGCATTTCTCAGAGTACATGCACAGGGTTGAGGTTACTGGGTTAGGTTACATCTGCAAGGTTAGACCAGCACATTCATGAGAAAAAAACAAAAAAAAACCAAAAAAACT
>WEZZ01014885.1:402329-446890 GCA_013400585.1 Chloropsis cyanopogon
AAAAAAAAAAAAAAAAAAAAAAAAAAAAAAAAAAAAAAAAAAAAACCAAAAAAAAAACACAAAAAAAAAAACCACACACCCCAGGCAAAACCAAGCAAAAATAAAAAAAACCAAATTATGTTCGTCAATGTTTGAAAGCCATGCCTTCAGTACAGCTCTCCTGGAAAGCTCAACATTCCCTCTTTGTCACATGCATGTTATCAGAACTGCCTCATTTTCTAAAAGGATGAACCTAACCACCAAGTCAAGGGATTTAGCTGAGGATTCAGAGAAATTTGGTGGCAATGGCACAGGGAAAACCCTGAAATCAGAGCAGCTTGTGTTGTTAACTGGATCCTACACCCAGCCCTGGAAGATTCTGCATCCCTCATTTCCCTACACCATGGACTTTATTGGAAACCTCCTGGCCCCAGGTGGAGAATACAGGTTCTGCTTGATTTTTGTCAGTTGGTGAGAAATGGGGATTCAGGCACTCAGAGGAAATATTTTGTGTCCTACAGCCACACAGATGAATTCCCAAATTCAGTCAGTTGTAAAACAGGGGTGAGTAATATTCTACCTCCAGTTTTCTGTCTGCCTTTGAGCTCAGGTTTCATTCTATCCTCAGTAAGACCCTGATGTACAGAGGGAGAGGAAACAACCAAAAGGATAAAAAACACAGGACTAAAAGCACAGACATAAATTATTATTTAAAACCTGCAGTTAGCTATGAGCTGTAAGTTCCTTATCCCCCTGAAGTATTTAATTTTCAAGCTTTTTGCAGGTTTGTGCTGAAATCTGAACCCTGCCTACATCCACTTCTCTGAATTGATGGGTTTTTCGAGTCTTCATGGACACCTGTGTTGTCGGCACTGGGAAATGAAAAAAGGAGACCCAAAACCAGGCTACCAACCAGACATTCTTTTGAGCTGGACCCAGACTGGGCAGAAAGAGATCTAAGGACATGGCAGATCAGTTTCAGGATTTTTCCTGCTTTCCCCTTGAAGGAATCCATGTGGTGGAAATGGGCAGAGGGATGTTTTCCCCTCTGAAATCCACGTTCATGACCAACCTGTGCCCATTTTTCTGCTCTCTCAGCCTTGAACCTCCACTGGCAAAGTATGGACAAGTGACCTCCTAATCTCTGTCACCCTCCTCTGCATTTCCCACCTCCTGGTGGCCAAGCCCTGGCTCTGGATCTCAGCTGTGTTGTCCAAGTGAAGGTCTGAGAGCTCACAAAATCCTCCTGTGTCATCTCCTCTGCTCCCAAGAGGAAGGTGTGAGTCAGATCCAGAATAAACCCTCTTCCCAGGGTTATTCCAGCCTCACACAAAGGAAAAAGAGCTGAAAAGAGGGAGAGGAAGAAGTATTTCTGGAAATGCCTCGTGCAGCACATGAGTGACTGGGATGTTGTTGTGGACTGGGGCTTCTTTAAAAGCCCAACAGGAATAAATCCTCCATTATCACACAGCACAGTGTGGGTTTTTATATTGAGTAAGAGCCACTTCCACTTGAAAAATAGAATAAATAACTAAATAAGAGTAAATAATACAGAAAAGCTGCTGTGGATCCTGTTGGGATATTACATTTGCCCAGGCCTGTCAAGCCACGCACGCTCGACTCCGCATCGGAAATTCCATTATGAGACACAACAGCCAGCTTGGGAGAGAAAGGAAGTTGTCCCCCAATAAAGCCCAATTTGCCTCCTTCTTGCAGTGCTGTCTCTGAACTAACCAGCCTGAAACTGCCTAAAAAAAGTCTGACATGCAATTTATACCATGGTGGAGGGAAATAATTTCCCTTAAAGATGAGAGCTCGTCAAGTGAATCAGAAAACAGTTACACCTGAGGAAAACAAGTTTAATGTAATAGTTCTGGGAGAATGAAATCAATGATTCTCCCTTACATATTTCCACTTTAAAAGAAGAAAAAAAAACAAAACCAAAAGGACAAATGAAGCTGAAATCCACCGTAACTCCCTGCAATGCTCCTGATGCAATCAATCAAATCTCTCCGCCATGGATAGTTATGAACTGTCCCTTGTTTGTCCAAAGGACAAATCAAACAAGAGCTGGGGCTTTGCAAGTGCTTCTGAGGTTTTTCATGCTCATGAAAAAGTCATCATGTTTGTCTCTGTGGAAGAAAAAAAAAAAATAGCTCTTCTTAGGGGAAAAAAAAATTATAAAAGGAGGAGGCTTGAAGGCAAGAGCCAAATGGCACAGCAGAGGAGAGGGGGAAAAAGCATGAAGAGCACAAAGCCATCCCCAGCAGAACCTTAGCCAGAAACGGCCCCTGGAAATCCTTTCCCTTTATTACAGAGTGTTAAAAGAAAATGAAAACCAACAAGAAGCAGGGATGGTTTTATCAAGCCTCCACAAAAGTTGAACTGCTCCTGGGAGCCTCTTTTTTCCCCTCCCAGTTCTGAGGAATTCAGCAGCGACAGAAAAGATGATTTCTCCTGTGTACACCACCCATAATTCCACAGTGGGATTTGATGTTTCAAAAGGAAGCTTCAATCCCCATGAATAAAAGCAAGTGTTTGAAAGAGATTATTCACCTGCCATGTCACCTAGACAGGAGGGAGCTGCTGCCTTACAGCAGGTCTGTGATAGGACAGACTTCACCCCTCCAAGTCTAGATCCAAGCAGAGACATCAGCAATGAATTTTCCTCAAGTGCTGATAGAAGTTATCTGCAGCTCTTCCTCCTCTTTGTGTCCTCCTCACATCTGGAGCATCAACCACAGCCTGGGCTGTCCCTTTCTCCCAGGGCTGATACAGTTTTGCTTTTTCTGAGAGAGCAAAAAAGATCTGACTTAAGAGGGAGCCTTCTTTATTTGTTCCAAAGGCAAAGCTCCAGCTCATGGTTATTGGACTCTCCTCCCACTGAAATCTGAGGCTGTTTGTTGCCTGCTCTGAGCTCCCTTCACATTCCCCCTGCTGCTTGACTTTCCCCAAATTACCTGTGCTACAGACCTTGGGAAGAGACAGCCAGCGATAACCTTGGAGATAACTCCAGGTTTTCCATCTACTGGGAGGAGAGAAAATAGCTTTAAATAAAAATGTAAATTTAAAGTAGAAGGAGGACAAGAGGTGATAACAACAGCCAGGTCCTGCTGTCAAATAGCTCAGTGCAGTGTTTACCCTTCATATAAAGCCATGAAATAGCCAAGGGCTTTTCAATCTTGAGAAGAGCCAGCAGTGGATCCAGTTCAGTTCCTCTGTTTTGCAGGTGCTCTCAGAAACATGAGTGATGGAAACAATTAATTAAAAGGACACTCCTGCCTTCCCAGTTTCCCTCCAAACAACCCTAAAGTCACTCTTCCTCCCTGCTTTCCTCCTCTCAGGGCCAGCAGGTCTCTTTTATGTTCCTGGGGCTCATTAAAGCATCATCCACCCTAAAGCATGGAGAAAAGGAAGGAAGAGAGCAGTTCCATCTTCTCAGGAGTCAGCAGCCACCTCCATGCTCCAAAGGATGCTCAGACACCTCAGCTGCCTCTCACGAAAAACTGAGGCAATTCCCAAAGACTTTTTTTTAAAAATTCCCTCAGAACTGTTCCTTACAACATCCACACTACTGGAAGCTGGGAAAATGAAGCTGGTCCATCTTCACACTCTTCCTCAGGGTTCTGTTCACTTTTTGGATACACAGTGGGTTGGACTGGTCATAAAACTGACCCCAACCAAGCAGCACTTCAAGCACCTGTGTGAAGATGAAAGACAACTCTGCCTCTAATTTAACCTCTCTCAGTCCAGACAAGAAAAGGTCACCTGGAATAGCACAAATTTCAGTGTAGACAATAAAAACTGTGTTTTATCATAAGTTTATCTTATTTTGCTTTAGGGAAGCACTAGAGAAAAGAGAAAACGGAAGCAGAAAGTAGTGGGAGAAGGAGACAAAGGAAAAAAAAGTAATAAAGAGGAAGAAGAAAAAAATCTACATTAAAAAAATATATAATTAGCAGAAATTCTGCCCTGACACAAATTAGTGCTGATCTTTTTGGCATCATCCCAGGGAGGGAAGAAGGGTCAGGGAACCCAATTTCCTGTCCTTCAATGGAGCTTCTCAGTGCCAAAGCAGCAGAGAGTATTCCCATCATCCCAGCCTATATTTAATGCCACAATACACATATTTGCATGGTGGAGGAAAGAAAAATACAGATGCTCTGGGCCAGTCCTACAAGGACTTTGTTGTTCTGCTACCCAGTAGTCCTTTAAGGGAGAAAGCAATGGATCCTTCTGGATCTGAAGGCAACATGAGCAGATGTGTGATGGTACAGCATTCCAGCATTCCAGACCTGGCATTTTTTTTTCCCATGGGTGTAGTCCGGCGTCTTTCACACACAATTTGTGGGACAAATGGACTGCACAGAGGGAATTCTGTCCTATTACATTCCTGCTTCCAGCCTCACTGTGGATGTGAACACCTTTCCACTCACAGGGAAATGCTTGTAACCTCCCATGAGGACTGACATTATACTACAGAAATTTTTGAGCAGTTCCATCTCTGCCTGAATGGGTGAAACTCCAGAAAAAGCAGAGACCAGATCACAAGTAACCCTCAGAACCAGCTTGTTCCCTTTCCACAGAACAATTCCCAAAAAGAGCACAAATCCCAGGTAATCCTTGATGTCACCTGCCAAGAGGTCATCCCATATCACCTATTTTCCTATGGCAGCCTAATTGCTTTTTTTTCTGACTGGGAGAAGGATATAGGTTCTGCTTTTCCTTGGTATGACTGAAAAAAAATAATAATTTGAAAATAATTAAAACTTGCGATTTTTCATCCAGAGGTGACTCATTCCCTGCAAAAGTCCCTCATTCTTACAGCAAAAAAGACAATGAACAGTTGACCTCTATCCAATTTCCTTGGAAATTCCTGCCTCCACCCTCAAAAAGAACTCACCAACCCAACAACAAACAGTGCTGAAAGCTGAATTTCTCAGCAGGAAAGGAAAACAGAGGAATAATGTCTGTTAGGAGACCTGTCTCAGTTTCCAGGTGATTTTTAATCCATTCAGACTTTATATCTTGCCTCCACATTTGCTCTTTTTACCAAACACTGAACCACTCCATAACAACTCCTTCTTTACCAAAACCTCCTTTTCAGCAGTAAAAACTGAGATCTTTCACTTCCATGCTCTCCCAGGACTTGACTTTATGGATATGTCAGGTCCATCTGAGCTTGCCCAAACCACTTCCAAATTTCAGCAGCAAATCCAGATCCAGATCCCCTCTCTCCTCACAGCCCCTGGTTGTGCACATGACATCCATTATGCACATTTTCATTAGGAGCATTTTGCAGGGGATCTGTTGATTCATTGTAATAGAATTGCAAACAAATGGCATCATTTTCCCCTCACGCTCTTCCTGGAGAATTCAGAGCTGATTTCCAGGCATTGTCAGGCTACTTGACTGACACTTCTGCTTGATTTGAACCCTTTGAGATTTCTCGCTGCAGCCACTTCTGCTCATCAGTTCTTCTGCAAGAACTCAAGAGCTTGCAGGAGCTCAGGCACCTGTGTAAGTTGACACAGGCTCCACATTTCCCTATTCTGCACATGATTTATAAATGCTTTGCCTTGGAATCAGAATGTGACAGCGAAAAGTGGGGATGGAGGGGGCAAATTCTACATTTCATGTAATTCCTCTGATTTCAATATTTGCTGTGTGCCAGATGGGCACGTGCATTTTTATCCCACCCAGACCTCCAATGCTCTAGGCAGTCAATGCACTATTTAATCCATCAAGTGCTGAGATTTTTTTTATTTTTCCTATCTGTTTGGTTTTTTCTTTTTTAACAGACAAATATGAATTTGCCATGGCTGCTGTTAGATCTGAAACCACAGAAAAATACTTTCAAATGCTGTCACATTCTTTGCTTGCATAGAGACCCATAATAATGGGTCTCACACACCTTCACAAATACTCCTGGATCCTGATGTGGCAGACTTGCGTAGAGAGGTTTAGGATCTTGCAGAGGAAGATAAAGGGACAGCAGCAGGAAATTATTTGATCCCAGTTTTGCAAAGCTGGGTCTTTATGGAAGATCAATGCCAACCATGTAAAGGTGGCACTTTGAAAAGTCTTTCTTCTCATCAGAGAAGACAACAGGATATAAGAAGTCCTTTTGGGATCTGTGCAGCTCCCAGGGAAATCACCAGGAATTTTTGCACTGCTGTCACTGGGAGCTTCATCCTGATGGAAGATTTTTAGGATATTTCAGCATATTCTGCCTTAAAACAATGAGATTTAGGCACCTTCAGTAATTAAGTGTCTTCACACCCCTATGAATCATAGAATCCCAGAGTGGTTTGGGTTGGAAGGGACCTTGAACATCGCCCAGTTCCAGCCCCATTTCCATGGGCAGGGACACCTTCCACTATCCCAGAGTGCTCCAAGCCCCATCCAGCCTGGCCTGGGACACTTCCAGGGATCCAGGGGCAGCCACAGCTTCTCTGGGCACCCTGTGCCAGGGCCTCCCTACCCTCAAAGAGAAGAATTTCCTCCTAACAACTGATGTCAACCTCTCCTCTTAGTTTAAAACTGTCCCCTCTCACCCCTCTGCCTGTGGAAAAAGTCACTTCCTCCCTTTTTTCTAAGCCCTCTAAGAGCTGCAAGGCTACAATGAAGCTGGACTACAATGTCAGAGATCAGCTCTCCCTGCAAATGAGCAATTAGGGATGCCAGGATCCTATCCCTCTACTAATTTATTACTTGAAAACAAAGCACCAGGGCATCAAAGCCACCTTCACTCAGTAGCAGTGCAGAATCCCCAGCTCATGAGGCAAAGGGGCCTTTGGATGCCCAGGGTTCAGGATGTTAAGCAGGAAGCACAGGGAAAAATCTTTCACTGCAGGAAACAATCAATTCAAGACAAGTGAAATTATTTGAGACCTTTAAAGCCAAATTGTGCAGAGCCCTGGATAACAAACACACTGGGTTGATGTTAACTACGAGGAGATAATTGACAAACCCTTCCAAACTTTGCTGACTGGATAACTGAGCCCTCATTCAGCTGGATTCAAAGTGATCCCGTGCAGAGACCTGAGGGCATCTCAGAGCAGGAACGAGCTCCTCTCTGCTCCTCTGCCTCCCACAGGGCTCCTGGGAAGCCTGGCCCAGTGCCATTAATAATGATATCTCCTGGGTGTGTTTCCCTTCCGACTGGCTGACTGATTTTATTACTGTGGCAGAGAATTGCAAAATATGAAGTGCTCAGTGTAGCAAAATGACATTTGTGTAAGTTATATTGTAAATAGTTACTGACACGCTGACGTTGTTGGTAATGTAAGGATGGTAAGAGGCTATTAATTACATTAGTGCTTAATCAGCACTGAGCACTGCTGCTCTCCTCTCCAGTCCAGCTGCTTGGCTGCTGAGGTGTCCTCCAGAGAGGAGAATGGGGATGCAGGAGAGTGCTGCTGATGCCAAATGATGGTGCACGGCAGGGCAAGGCTGCACTCAACATCTGTGCACATCTGGAGCCAAGATGGAAGAGCTGCCTTACTGAGCCCTAAATGGATGGGGTGTCTGGAAGATTTCAGTGGTGTCCAAGCCCTGAACTGAATCTATGAGGAGAATCTATCCTGGTTCCTCAGTGAGCATCAAAAATCATCTTTTTTGTGTTGTTTTTACTTGTCTTCTCTCCCCTGTTTCTTCACATCCCTGCTGCAAATCTGAGAAACAGTTTCAGTGCTGGAATAACTCAGGCTTTCCCCATGCCCCCAGAAATAATGTACATCCAGGACAGAAAAGACCATTTCACACCTCCATGGATACAATTCTCATGTTTATGAGAATGTCTAAACCCCTGGGATTTATGAACTCCAATATCTTCATTGCTCTCTGGAGGAAATGGCCTCAAGTTGCACCAGGGAAGGTTGAGGTTGGATATGAGGGAAAAAAAAAAATTCATGGAAAGAGTTGTCAAGCCTGGGAACAGGCTGGCCAGGACAGGGGTGGGGTGCCCATCCCTGGAGGGATTTAAAAGCCGTGTGGATGTGGCACTTGGGGACACTGTGTAGTGGTGGCCTTGGCAGTGCTGAGGCAATGATTGGACTTGATGATCTTAGAGGGTTTTTTGCAACCTAAATGACTCTGTGATCCTGTTTTATAAAATCTATTCTTTTGCTCATTCTGCCAGAGATCATTGCAGGTCAGATCCAGAATCTTTGAGACTCTACAAAGCCAGAGCACGAGGGCAGAAAAAGACCTGTAAAGTCATCAAGGCTGACCCTCTTTTAGTGCAAGAAGAGGCTCCCTTGGGGAGACCAGGGCAAAAGGACACGGAGAGACAGCTCTTGCACTGGGAGAACTATTAGCCCAATGAGTTGTAAAAGTGACAGACTGATAAGAAGTAGCCTGAGCATGAGGGATAACTTCCTGACAGCCAGAACCACCAGACTGCAGGGGAGAGGCCGGGGGGAAACGTCGGGAGGAGCAGCACTCGAGACACTCAGAACAAAATATATTGGGAAAGAAACCTGCAGTGACCAGGAGACTAAACTAAGCCCATTATCTTGGCAATAAGTCTTTTCCATAGCTAATAATTCACGAGGAGATATCTGGAGACACAAACAATGTCCAGAGAGGAATGCAGTTGACTTATTCGACTGAGCGAGCGAACATCTACTACAGTTCACTGTCCCCTGGGAGCTGGTGCAGCTGAACTTGGCTGAACAGAGAGATTTGCAAAAAGGCCAGAATGCAAATCCCTCCCCAGCACTGGCCAGCAGCAGCAATGCAAGACTCACCACTGCACGTGTCCTTACAGGCAGCAACGTCGCAGCGCTTCAAGGCTTCCAATCTCCAGGGACGGCTTTGAGTGTCATCCAGTGGGGATTTGAAATTAAGGACAGGTCTTTTATCAGTAGAAAGCCATGCAGGAAAGGCTCTGGCTGATCCCTTCCCACAACTTCCTCCTTGGATATTGAGTGACAGCACAGCCAAATAAGAATGACACAATGGTTTGGGTTGGAAGGAGCCTTAAAGATCATCCAGTTCCAGCCCCTGCCACAGACAGGGACACCTTCCACTATATCCCACTTTTCTCCAAGCCCCATCCAACCTGGCCTTGAACACTTCCAGGGATGGGATATCCACAACTTCTCTGAGAAACCTCTTCCAGGTCCTCACCACCCTCTGAATAAAGAATTTCTTCCTAACATCTAATCCAAAGCTGCCCTCTGCCAGTATGAAACCATTCCCCTCTGCTCTATCACCATCTGCCCATGGAAAAAATCACTCTCCTCTTTTTTATAAGTCCCTTTTTGAAGTACTGAGAGGCCACTGAAGAAGCCATTCATCACCACAACGATCCCCAGGGAGTTCACCCACCAAGGACAACGTGCTCATCAACAGCTTCATGAAGGCCATGCTGATTCCAAAGATATCTCAAAAAATGGTTGGGATTGTCCACTTCCAGGGTTGAAATCCTCCTAACTGGGATAGGAGATGCTGGGACATCAGACCCAGAAAGATTGAGTGCATCCAGCCCTGGAGAGCTGAGTGAGGGCTGGTTGAAAGCATGGCACAGTCCCTGAATCAAAATTCACCTTCATTCCCTGGATCTGCCTCTGACTCACTGTCTGACCTTGAGAAAGTTATTTAATCTTTCTGTGCCTCAGGATCTGCATAAAAATAATTATTATGGCTGATGTTTTATGGGAAAAGGCTACTACCATATAAAACATCTTTCCAAAACGCCCTTTTCAAATCCTTCATCAGAAAAAAAAAAATCTACAGGGGGTCAGAATTGTGGAATCTTATTAAGCCTTTCCCAGCGCCTCAGTGTGTTTGACTAACTCTCAATACACACTATGATACATTTAAATCAGAATTTAAGACTATGAATTGTACATAAAACCTTCCATCTTACACCCGTGGCAGCCTTAAGTTCTGATGACGAATTGTATCTAATTAGTTATTTTGTCATTTGCAAAGATAGCTGGATAATAAATCACTATTTCTAGCTAGAAAACTTTGACTTAGCATCTCCCCTCCTTCTTAATCAACTTTTGAGCCATTCATTAGGTTTTCATCCAGAAATCCTTTTTCAAACCATTGTCAAGCCACCAACATTATTAATGTTAAAATGAATGTGGAGATTGGGCAGCTATTTTCTTATTTTAGGGGGAAAAAAAATATCCCTGACTGCTGTCAGCCAAAACACATTCAGCTTAAAGCTCATCTTCTGTAAAATAAACATTACTACAATTTTTCACCTCGTTCTGAGCTCTCCAGCCAGAGAGCCAAGGCAGGGGTTTGTTGACAGCAGTGCTGGCCAGAACAGCTTTTCTCCCTCTGCTTCTGGTTATCATCTCTGGGGAAAATGGTCAGAAAAAGGGGGAGTTCCTGAACCTTCTTCATGCCAGCATCATTCCTCAGCTGGAAGGGTCCTTCCAAGAGGAGCAGCCTTCATCATCCCAGTACAGTGCAGAAGAAAATGAATGAAGGATTGATCCGTTCAGAGGGCTCAGTTCTTCCCTCCCACATCATTTCTCTTCTCTCTTAGGAAGCAGATCTTTTACCTGCCACTCATCCCAAGTGCAGAGACAAAAGTCTTCTGAGTGAAGCCACCACAGCTCAATCAGTGTCACAATTACTCCTGTCACTCACAGATTACATGATTCCTTCAGATTAAAGACCTCCTCGGAGCTGAAACTCTAAAACCCCTCGGCATCACCTGCTCCTCACGCAGCAGGAACAAAGGAAAGAGAGGGCTCTGGGCTCTGTTCATTCAGTAGCTTTGGAGGCTGCAGTGGCGGTTATTGCTGTTGTTTGAGGACAAAAGAACTGTTGCAGGGCCAAAAAAAAGGTGGTTTGGTTTGGTTTTTTTTAGCATGACTTATACCTCCAGTTATTTCAAATCAAAATACTGATGTATTTTGATTTGAAATATTCAATCAGCTTTCTGGATGACAGCTTAAATTTTCTTCGCGGAGTTTCCAGCCAGCAGGATCTTCCTTGCTGCAGCCCCGGAGGGTTTCTGGAAGTCTTTGGTTGCCTCCAAGCAAAGGCCTGTGAGGGACAGCCAACACTGGGGGATGGACCATCCCTGTGCCCTGTGCTGCAGAGAAGGTCAGGATGAGCAGCCTGATTAGAAACTCAATGTCGGGAGCAGGATCAAGGGAGATGCACTGACCCTTGCAGCGAGCTCCATCACCCCATGGCAGGAGGATATTCCACCTTCAACTCAGTATCTGCCTAAAAAGGCCACAGGGAGAGTCAGAGGCAGCCAAAAGGAATCCAGCAGGAGTGTCCAGAGAGTGAGGATGAATCCTCAAGGCCTGACAGGCAGAGAAACTCATGGCCAGGACCATCCTCAGTGATTACAGGAGGTCCCAGGGCAGCCAGCAGGGAGGGAAGTCCCACAAGGATGACAGGAGCTTTGATGGACCACTGTGCTCTGCATGCTCAGCTGTGTCCCTGTGCTGGTCCTGAGCTTTACCATGATAAAAATCACAGAATCATTGAATCATTTAGGTCAGAAAAGACATTTCAAATCAAACCCAGCCATTAAGATCACAGAACGGTTTGGGTTGGAAGGGACTTTAAAGATCATTCCCCCCTCTGCCATGGCAGGGACACCTTCCACTAGCCCAGGTTGCTCCAAGCCCTGTCCAGCCTGGCCTTGGACACTTCCAGGGATCCAGGGGCAGCCACAGCTTCTCTGGGAAACCTCTGCCAGGGCCTCACCACCCTTTCAATATTTTTTTTTCCCCCCTAATATCTAATCTAAACCTTCTCTCTCCTAGTTGAAAGCCATTCCCCCTTGTTCTGTCACTCCTTGGCAGCAGGCAGATCACAGCAAGCCTACCCTGTTTCTCCAAGTTCAAAAACGAGCCCTGGATTCATTCATATGCACTTAAATCCTGGCATCTTTCACATGCCTGAAGGTTTTACCATCTTCTGAGATTTCCACTTGAATTACAGCAGCAGTGGGAAAAGACTGAATGAGTCAGAGCCTGGAACTCTGCCCTCCTGTCATCCCCTTGGATCACACACGCAGATAACCTGAGGAGAGGTTGTGCCTCCACACCCAGTGTCCAATCCCAACAACTCAGCTTTCAGAGCTGTGGGAGGAGAAGTCCGACCCAGCTCAGGCACAAATCCAGCCCTGCTTTCTGCTCTCTTGGCCTCAGACTTTGTGCCAAGCTTGCAGGAGAACGTGAGGGAGCTGCCAATGGGTCCTCGACATGAAGGACAGGGACATGGGGTGGTAGAAGAACACAAGGAGTTTTGGATGGTCCTGAATCTCACTGAAATGGGCTGAATCCCACTGAAATCCCACTGATCCATGGGCTACCTCACACTCCTTCCACAGACACTATTACTTATCCTTCACAGCCCTTAGGGCATCTGCTGTTGGAAAGAAAAGCTCTGATACCAAGCTGGAGGTCTGGAAGGATCACAGAGATTTATCATGGAATCACAGAATGGTTTGGGTTGGAAAGGACCTTCAAGATCATCCAGTTCCATCCCTTGCCATGGGCAGGGACACCTTCTACTATCCCAGAGTGCTCAGAGCCCAATCCAACCTAGCCTGGAACACTCCCAGGGATGAGGCCTCCACACCCTCAAGGCCTTGGAACTTTACATTTCAATGCATAAACCAATCCTATAGGTTCACCCCTATAAAGGCAGGTGAAGGGGAAATATTCACATAGGTTGGAATATCTTATTCAATCATTACAGTTGGAAAATATCTCTAAGATCATCCAATCCAACCATCAACAAACACCACCATGCTCCCTCCTGACAGCTTTCCTGCTCCTTGCCTGAAAACCAAGGGCAGAAAACCTCCAGAGGAGCTGGACTTCACATCCACTCTGATTCTCTCTTTGGTCAGCGGTGCTTTCTGCCCTGTGAAGCCCTCAGGTGTCATCTTTGTAATGGGAATTTTGGTCAGGGAGACAGGGAGAGGAGAGGAAGCAAGAAGCTGACACTTCTACATGCACCACATTCTAATTGGGGTCAAGGGATGCAACAGTTGGAGAGCAGCAAGTTATTTTCTGCATCACTGGCCTGTCAAAATTATGTTTTTTGCTCAGAAATAAGGAAGGAAAAGGACAGAGTCTAGGAACCGCTCCCTGTCAAGTCACTTCTAGGAAATGTGGAGTGCCAGCAGCTGCCACCCTGAGCTGGGCACAGCAAGGTGCTCCATCCTCATTATCCTGGAGATGGTGTGGAGCTGTGATGGTGATTGGAGAACCTCAACCAGCCCCAACAGACAAGGAAAAGCAATTTGAGGGGAAAAGGCACCCAGAAATCATTTTCACAAGTAGCTTTGCCCATGAGGTGACACAATCCTGTTGACATTTGGTGGACTTTGAGTTACCAGGAGTGTTTACCCAGTTCCCAAGGGCATCAGGGGTGAAGTAATCACCTTTTTTACAACATCTTTGCAATGTCAGGCAAATTTCCCAAATCCCAAAACATCCAGCCTCACCTGAGTGCAAAAGCCAAGCATTTCCCAACCTTCCCAGCTCACTCCAAGAGAAAGATTGTGAGCCAGAATCTCGAAAGCTAAAGACCCATGTTCCAGCTGATCAATGGTGTGAACCCAAATCCCCAGCTGGAAAAGTCTCTCCCTGATGATGGAACAGCTGCAGACTCAATGTGGATGTGGAAGAAGAGAGAAAAGAACTCTTGTGATGATCATCACCAGCTATGGCTGGAGAGGACAGAGGGTCTGAAGGGCAGGATGGAAGTGAGGACAGGGACAGAGAGCAAAAATCTGTGAGAGGCAGGATAAAGTCCTCTGAGAAAACCACAAAAAGCATTTTCAGCACAGATCTGGAGAGGAAAACATATAAAATTTGGGGCTATTATGAAAGTTAGAAGGGCTGAACTGGGGATTCCAGAGACAGATATGCCTGTGCACCCCCAGGATGGATCCCTGCACTGCACTGCCCCACTAAAATGGTTCAGATTTAACCCAAAACCTCACAAATCATGCCAAAAGTGTAGCTCAGTGTTAGGTCAGGCTTCCCTGCTACATCACTGCATAAGCCCCCAGCCTGATGCCCTCCCCATGCCAGAAAATGCCCAGCCCCCACCACAGACCATAGACACCACAAGAGCAGCACCCAGCTAGAAACAACTCCATCCCTGGAACACAAAGAGATGTTCCCTGTGTACAGCCCTTTAGAAGCCTCCCTTCCTCATAAATGAGTGATGAGGCCCCTTTAATTGCATTAATTGTGAATGCTGATCCCGGGATGAATTATCAATGGAAAGCAGCAGCACAAGCACAGGGTGCTCACACAGCACTGCCTGTCCCTCCCCGCTCTCTGGTGTTTCCAAACTATGGGAAAGGAGGGAGGGAAGGGCCAGGAGCCAAGGGCTGCCCTAGTGGGATCCTCAGGAGTTCCTGTGACACCACCTCTCACCTGCTGGAAGCCCCCAGCACATCCAGAACATGTCCAGGAGGTTGTCTGGATGCAAAAAAAAAAAAAATCCCTTCATGGGTATTGCTTGAAATAATAGAGGTGTGTGAGAGAGGAAGAGGCTGCTGTTGCCCAAAGAGACCTCCAGCCACTCCAAACCCACCCCATCACCCCAGTCAGGTGAGGAGACAGAAACAGAGTCATGGAATGGTTTGGGTGGGATAATGAAGGATCAAGCATGGCTGAGAGTTTGATCAGAGTTGTGGGGGCTGGACAAGCTCAGAGCTCCCCCATCTTGGTCCAATATCTGACCTGCAGAAACATTTACCCTCAATGGACCAGCATCTGAAAATGGTGTTCAAGCAGCCAGTTCAACCAGCAGCCCCTGAAACATGAAGACTTCTCCTGCCTCAGCACAAAGGATGTTCCCTGTCTGACATCAACATTCCACCTCGGAGCAGGATCTCGTGGCAGGAGCCAAGCAGCCAAAGCTGATCCCATGTCTGCTCCTCCCAGCAGGTAGGTGTGAGAATTCCAGCCATGCAGGAGGAGAGCTGCAGACAGAAATGTGTCAGGATGTGCTTTATCCCCTCCAGAGCCAGCAGAGCTGGTGGAGAGCAGTTGGAAGGGGGAGGGGGGAAAACAACACCGTGGTGGAGATAACTGAGACGTGAGCAGCGGTGCAGAAACAGGATGGAAGCAGGTGAGAAGGATCCATCCCCCTCCTCCCACAAGCATTCTCTCCAGAAAAGATGCTTCATTCCATTTCCACAGAATTCCTGCAGACATCCCCAGGGCTGTTCACTCTGACAGAAATTTCAGCAGGACTAGGATTTTACCCATTCAGCTAAAAAAAAAAAACCAAACCCATGATGGTTTCACACAGCCCAGACACACACCCAAAATAAACTGCTCTGTGTGAAGGTATTGGCACCTCAGCAGCTCAGCCCCTCACTCTGGAGTGGCCTCTCTGTCCTGCAAATTCAGCATATCCCACCTGTTGCCTTGGGATTACCTTCCCTCTCCAGTTAATCCTTGGCACAGCCAGCAGCTCATCACCCTCCACGAGCTCTATCCCTGGCAGTGCTGATCAAAGGCTGTTCCCGAAGTTCCTGAATTTCCTGAACAGGGTGCCCAGAGAAGCTGTGGCTGTCCCTGGATCCCTGGCAGTGTCCAAGGCCAGGCTGGATGTGGCTTGGAGCACCCTGGGACAGTGGAAGGTGTCCCTGCCCATGGCAGAGGTGGAACAAGATGACATTTAATGCCCCTTCCAACCCAAACCATTCTGGGATTCTCTGATAATTTCTTTACACCAAGCAGCCACTCAGCCCCAGCCCTCTGTGGCCCATCAAATTTTCTTCAGCCAGGAGTCTAAACAAATAAAACCGAAGCAACTCTCTCAGTCACAAGTTTTAGGGTAAGATTTTGGTGGTACTGAGTCTATCCAAAGCTTGTCTCCTGTCTCCAAAAGCAATCAGAGATGACATTTCATGGCACAGGGAGCAGATTGATTTTTCCTCCAGTGCAGGAAATAAGTGCAGGAAAATCTCAGGAGACACATAACCCCCAAACACAACAGCAAGGAGAGGAAGGGGACAGGTGATGGAGCTTTACAAACCCAAGCTGAGGGCATTGGTGGAGGTGTAACCAGTGAATAACTTTGGGCCAGGTCTTGGAAAAAGGGTCCTGTAGCTACACACCACTTACTAAAGAGTTTAACCCCACATCAAGGAGTCTTCAATCAGTTACCACAGTCTGAGCTTTCATTACACAACTGCCATTAATACAGAAAATGAGTGGCAAGGCTGTTTTCCCATCCTTGCACTCTTACTGTGCTCAGTACCACAGCTTCTGGGGAGTGGATTTATTTACTACAACCAGTTTACGACGTGTTTATTCTCATCCGCGCCGTGACCTTTGTGGTTGGGAAATGAGCAGTTACTACAAGCAGCTAAAATAATACAAGATAAAATAAAATAGCCGCAGCATCATTAGGCTGTAATTATTATTGAAATGTGACCTAAAAGAGATTCCATCTGTGTAAAGCCTTCTCTCTTTAGATACACAGACATAGATAATATTTAAAAATAAACAGCGACAGATCTCTCTCTTCCTCTGGAGGTGTAATTATACAGAGACATCATCTACACACAGCCACCCTGGGTGTAAATTCCACTATGCAGATACAGTAGGAGGTGTGTGCATGAGAAGAAAGTTATAAACTATATTTAAAACATGATCATTACTCAGAGTATTTGACACCTTGAGTATTAAGAGCTACATTTGCAACAAAATCATGTTCTGTTTGCTAATCACTCAAACACCAGTTTCCTATGAGCTTCCCCTCTCCTCCAAGCAATGGACTCAGCTATCTGAAAAGACCAAGAGATATTTCCTGCTTGTCAATTAAAGGCAAAGCAGAACTGGCTGTACTCAAAATAACAAACAAAACCAGTGCAAATTCCTCTGAGCAGGGGCTGGGTGCTCTGTGCTGACTCAGCTCCCCCAGGGCACCGAGCAGAATGAAAAGCAGCCATCAGAGGAGAACTTAGAAGGAAAACAAAACAAAAAGGCAAAACTAACCTTGTCCTGCACCACGAAATCAGAGGAGGCAGCAGCAGGAGAACATTTCATATTATCTGCTAATAAATCCCTTCATCAAATGTAGCTGCTCTGTGTGAGGTGAGCACACATCTCTATTAAATATTCCTGGTGGAAGCACTTACAGAAAAGACATGCTCAATGCGCTGGTTTTGCTGCTCTTTACGAAAAAAAACACGTGAAAGGCAATTTTTAAGCAACACTCCAAAGCTGGAGTCACTTCCCATCACAGCAAACAGGGGAGGCTCAGGTTGGACATCTGGAGGAATTTCTTCATGGAAAGGGTTAGGGTGGAATTTCTTCATGGAAAGGGTTGTCAAACACTGGAATGGGCTGCACAAGGAGGGGTTGGAGTCCCCATCCCTAGAGGTGTCCAAGGAAGGACTGGAGGAGGCACTCAGTGCTCTGCTTTAGTTGAACAGGTGGTCACAGGTTGGACTTGATGACCTTGGAGCTCTTTTCCAACCCAAATGATTCTGGAACAATGGTTCTGTGACACCTGTGGCTTTGGGGCTGTGGTTGCACCCCCACACTGGGGTGGGGTTAAAGGAGCAGCTGCATCCCACAGACACCTTGCACAAGGCAGCATTTGGGGATCCTGAGCTCAACAATGTTGTGCAGACAGATGAAAACCCTCTCCTTGTTAGGGATGATCTTCTCTCCCTGCAGTGAGTCAAAAAGTGCCTTTGGCCCAGCCCTAGGATGTCACCTCTGGGCTCCAGCAAGGACAACAGCTGGTGGAGGAGGCACCTTCCTGAGTCTCAGTTTAGGTCCAGCTGATCCCACCTCTCCCACACACCAGCTCCACCCCTGTGGCACCACCAGCAGTGAGGAACCCTTGGGCTGGGCCAAGCAGAAGAAGGCAAGGATGGATCCTGCAAGGTTTGCAATCAGAACCACACAAGGGGAGATGACATGGCAGGGACTGAGATTTGACCCCAAATGCCCTTTCCAGTCCCACATCTCTATACAACGGGGCAGAGCTCTGCTCCCTGACCCTTCAACAAGTCCTGATGTAGCAGTGTGGGTCAGAAAAGTCCTCCTAATATGGAGCAGGTCACATTTTGGAGAGGACATTGATCTACCTCCTTCCTTGACCTGCTGTGGTTTGAAATGAAGCCAAGGAAGAAATCAGGAACTAATCCAGCAGCTCTGGGAACGAAGCAGAGCCAGAGTTTTGTTTTTCATTACAAAGCCCCAACTGTGCAGAAATAACTGCAGAGAGGTGACTGGCAATGACCCTACGGGGACAGCATGAATGAAATAATGGTGACAAGGGGCTCAAAGACAGAGGGAGAACGGGATAAAATGCAAAAAGGGATGAAAAATATCTGGCTGATGTATCAGAGGCTGAGAGCAGAGGAAAGTGTGGCTGTCCTCGCTGGCACAGAGACATCTCTGAGGCTGAGAACTCTTGGCCTTCAGAAATCAGAAAGCACCAGCAGTTGAGTGGAAGGGGAGCTGAGATGTTCCCAGGAAGAGGAAGGTGCTCCCCATTAGGCCAATCCTTCTGCAAAGGAGAATTTAGGAAATTTCACCTCAGCATCACAGGTGTTACATCTCCTGGGACAATCACTTAAGAAATAAAAATAATTAAAGGCCCATGTGCATTTGGTGGCAATGAATGACCACACTGTCCCCTCTGCCCTTTTAAACATTTCTCTCTTGTAGTGGGAGAACCAGAGCCTTCAGGAGCAGCCTTGGGCAATAGGGTGCTGTGATGGCAGAGGCATCGAGGAGACACAAAACTCTGCCATGAACTCTGCCGGGGGCTGAGGACGTTTTGTTTGAGGCAAGAAATCTCTTAGACATCAGAATATCAGGATAGGGCACCAAAATTTGCAGACCTTGTGTGAAGCCAGCCATGGCTGGCCAAACACAAGTGAAGACTCATGAAGAAATCTGGGATCAACGGGGGTATAAAAGTAAAGAGGGTATAAAATGCCACTACAAGGCAGTCTGGAGGCTGTTTGAGCACCAAGGCTGCTTTCCCTGCCTGTGCACATCCCCAGCACTCCTTCCCTCTTAACTTATTCATGATGTTCTGGCAGCCTCGCCAAGCTCACCCCAACACAGCTCATGCAAAAAACAAAAGCTGGGAGCATTACAAAGGGCATTTCCCATGTGGCAGAGGGAGGAGGGAGCTCACAGAGCTTTTCCAGGCAGTGGTGGAGCTCCAGGAGCTGCAAGGGGCAGGGAGGGAAGGTTGTGAACTTCTGGGAAGTCAGGGCCTCCCACCGGGATGCAGAGTCAGCTCCGAGGAGCAGGGTTTGAAACAGAGCCACTGCGGGGAGCTGTTTCCAATTGGGACTCAAAAAAACAGGGAAAGGGATCCTATAATCAAGCTGCAGCCCTTCCACCTCTGTTACCCCTCCTCAGAGGCACACTCAGGCTGAAAAAATACAAATTGGCTCTCAGCAGCTTCCCTAGCAAAAAAAAAAAAAAAAAAAAATTCCGTTTATTTTTGCATGCTACTCTGGCCACTGTCTCCACTGGTTATTGCCAGCACATGGTCAGAGTTTGCATCCTCCAGAGGAGCAGACATCCATGGAAGAGGCAGGAGTGTGAACACCACGGGGCTGGTGTTCAGGAAAGGAAACAGTCATGGAGACTCACGCATCCAGGCTTTGCTAATTCCCCACTTTTTTATCCTGTTGTCAACCCTGGGAGATGTCCCCTCATGTCAGCGCTGCAAGGAGGAGATACAACAAATGTGATAATGCCAGATGCTGCTGATAAGGGAGGGAAAAGAGGCAGGTAGGGCTGCTTGCTCCCCCCCAGGGAGAAGAAGTGAGATAAAACCACAGCTCAGATCAGCCTGGTACCTTCCCCATGAGGATCCTCATTCCATTTCACAGAGATTCTCTTCTCCTACCGTTCAGGAATGCTCAACACTGAACCCCAAAAAGAGCTCCTGGACCTTCAAGAGGGCAGCACAGTGCCCATCCCAAAGAGAGCCTGCTCCTGCACAGAAATGATGCTCATTTTTAATATTATTAACAATAAGTGGGTTTTTGGCTCAAGGCAAACACAGAAAGTGTAGAGGTATAAAACTTTGAAGAATATTCCCTTTAGTCTTTACTAAGAGCATCCTGCAGTATATAATTCAGGTTTTTGCTGCATTTCATTCCCTGCAGGCTCTGCCCTGAGGGGAAAACGAGGATGAGGACAGAGCCCTGTGGCCAAGGGCAGCGATGGGTCAGGGTCAGCACCTGACCCCAGGCTGAAATCCAGCCCTGCTGCAGGGAAGGGGAGCAGGTGATGGAAACCCAAGCTGGGCTCCAGCTGCCCAGCCGCTATAAATAACACCCTCATGGCTCTCAGGGAAAGCCAAGGTGACAAACACAGCATGGCTCTGGAAGCAGAGCACCCCACACACGTGGGGCAGGGCACGACAAGGCCCGGGCAAATCCAAACCCTGTGAAATTCTTCCCAGCTCTTGGACAGGCTGAGGAGAATAATAATCCTTGGGTTTGGGGGGCTTCTTCAGGGAATCTCTGAAAGATGGGGCCTCTACGCAGCCCTTGTGAGACTTCAGCAGGAGAACCACACACAGCTCTGGAGTCCGCAGCACAGGACATGGACCTGTCAGAGAGGGTCCAGAGGAGGCCACGGAGATGCTCCAAGGACTGGAGCCCCCCTGCTCTGGTGTCCAGCCTGGAAAAGAGAAGGCTCCAGGGAGACCTCAGAGCCCCTCCCAGGGCCTAAAGGAAGCTTTTAGAAAAGAGGAAAAGCAACTTTTTACACAGGCAGGTGGTGAGGCCCTGGCACAGGTTGCCCAGAGAAGCTGTGGCTGCCCCTGGATCCCTGGAAGTGTCCAAGGCCAGGCTGGACAATGCTTGGAGCAATCTGGGATAGTGGAAGGTGTCCCTGCCCATGGCAGGGATTGGAATTGGATGATCTTTAAGGCCCCATCCAACCTAAATCCTTCTGTGATTCCATAATCCTAACCTGGCTCTATAACCTATTTAACTCCTTTGCATCCCCAGCCAAGGGAATGGATTCAGTATTTCTTGCCTTTGGCAAACTGCTGAGAAATCCAAGGAGGAAGGTACCTTCAAAACTTGAATTGTGTTTTTTTTTTTTTTTCCAGGCCACCCCCAAATCCACCTGCTCACAGCAGCCACGGCAAATACTGACCAAAGCTACAAATCAGGGAAGGGAGAGTGTGAATTTTGCAGCTTCCAACTTCTCATGTGCCTCCTGCCCAGCCCATCCCGAACATGCCAGCAAGGCTCAGCATTGCTCCCATTTGAAATAAAGTCTCCCCACGTCATTTAAGAACACCCCACTCTCATGCCAACAATAACTCTCTGCCACACCACACTGGCTCTGTATTTATAGCCATGATTTCTTCATGCCAAACCCCCCTGCACTGCCCCCAACAGCACATCCAGTCCCATAAAAAGGCATTTTGTTATTTCAACCAGCAGTGGTGACCCCCATTTCTGCCCAGAAGTGAGTTCCAGCCCCAAAACCACACATCCACCTCAGCACTGAATTTCCCCACGTTTACCCTCAAGCAGCAGTGACAAGGCAAAGTCTCCCAAGGGTAAACACAAAGCTACAACCACTTCCATTTGAGCCATAATTGAAAATCAATAGGATTGGTAGTTGGAACGTTCAAATGCTTAAAGCAGAGGTCTGGGAGTCAGGAGGAGTCAGCAGCAGGAGTGATTTCTTCTCCCAGCCATGACCATAAGGAGAGATATTTTTTTAGTTCCCTCAGCTTGTGATCCTGCACCAATAAAACAGAGATAATCCAGTGTTGGGTTGGAATGCACCAGAGCTTCAAAAGTGCTGAGGCAGAGAGGTGCTGGGACACGCTCACAGAGTTATTTTTAAATGTATTGCAGCGAGAGGCAGCGAGGGATGCCGAGCCTCCCTCTTTTTACTTTTTTAGGACCATCAAAGAAAACTCTGCATCAGCAATCCCTGCTCCACTTGACTGATGCCAAGGAGCAGCAGTGCCAGGACACCCCAACTGAGACCAGCATCCCAGTGCTGCCTTAGGTGGAATTACAGATAAAATATCTTCATTTGGAATGGACCTGCAAGGATCATCCAGTCCAGTTCCTGGCCACACAAAAAATCTCACCCTGTGCCTGAGAACATTGCCCAAACATTCCTGGAGCTCTGGCAGCCTTGGGGCTGTCACCATTCCCTGAGAAGCCAGCCCAAACATCCTCTGGATGAAGGACCTTTTCCTGATATCCAGCCCAAACCTTCCTGTAAGGGAGAGCCCATCCTTGCCATCAAAATAATGAACTTTTTACATTTCCTGACCTCTGGCACCTGGAGCCCCAGGAATGGCATTGCCTCTTTATGGATATTGCCAGCAGGCTCTGGAAAGAAGGGATTCATTTCACTAACAGGGTGAAAGATCATCGTGGAGGTGAAGAGGAAGGAAGGTGTAATTACTGATTTATCCTAAGTCAGGATCTGTGACAAGAGGAGAGGATAAAGGTGCCACCAGCAACATTGTCTTTAAATCAATCAATCAAAAATCAATCTATTTCCCTCCTATCTCTCTCTCTTTCCCTCCTCAGCTGCAGAGAATTCCACCATGCACTGCTCCACATTGATTTTTAGAAAAAAAACTCCACAACTNGCAGAGAGGTGCTGGGACACGCTCACAGAGTTATTTTTAAATGTATTGCAGCGAGAGGCAGCGAGGGATGCCGAGCCTCCCTCTTTTTACTTTTTTAGGACCATCAAAGAAAACTCTGCATCAGCAATCCCTGCTCCACTTGACTGATGCCAAGGAGCAGCAGTGCCAGGACACCCCAACTGAGACCAGCATCCCAGTGCTGCCTTAGGTGGAATTACAGATAAAATATCTTCATTTGGAATGGACCTGCAAGGATCATCCAGTCCAGTTCCTGGCCACACAAAAAATCTCACCCTGTGCCTGAGAACATTGCCCAAACATTCCTGGAGCTCTGGCAGCCTTGGGGCTGTCACCATTCCCTGAGAAGCCAGCCCAAACATCCTCTGGATGAAGGACCTTTTCCTGATATCCAGCCCAAACCTTCCTGTAAGGGAGAGCCCATCCTTGCCATCAAAATAATGAACTTTTTACATTTCCTGACCTCTGGCACCTGGAGCCCCAGGAATGGCATTGCCTCTTTATGGATATTGCCAGCAGGCCCTGGAAAGAAGGGATTCATTTCACTAACAGGGTGAAAGATCATCGTGGAGGTGAAGAGGAAGGAAGGTGTAATTACTGATTTATCCTAAGTCAGGATCTGTGACAAGAGGAGAGGATAAAGGTGCCACCAGCAACATTGTCTTTAAATCAATCAATCAAAAACCAATCTATTTCCCTCCTATCTCTCTCTCTTTCCCTCCTCAGCTGAAGAGAATTCCACCATGCACTGGTCCACATTGATTTGCAGAAAAAAACTCCACAACTTGTAAAAGTTGTAAAGTTGGTATGATTTATTTTAGTGCTGGACATATGTGGGATAGTTTCTTAAAGGATACGTGTATTCTCAAGAATTCTAA
The DNA here is from genome assembly GCA_013400585.1 of Chloropsis cyanopogon. Taxonomy (NCBI): domain Eukaryota; kingdom Metazoa; phylum Chordata; class Aves; order Passeriformes; family Irenidae; genus Chloropsis; species Chloropsis cyanopogon. The sequence continues at coordinate 425,807 of WEZZ01014885.1, forward strand.
AGTTTATTTTATTGTTTAACTTATATATATAGTATACATATATAATCACATATGTATAAAGTTTTATGATAGGTTGATGTATATTTATTTGTTAGTTTTGTGTTATAATTAGTTCCTATTAGTCTTTGTGTAGAGAGAGTTCTCTGGTTGTTTGTTTCTCTTGTAGCCTTAGTTTTAGTTTGCTTTTTGTTTCAAAGGTGTAAGGGGGTCTCTTTTATCTTCCTCTAGCTTGAACGTTTACATTCCTTTCACCTCATTTGAGGTAGTTTTGTAAGTTACAGGCCTTTTACAAGCACAGCAAATCACTAGACTAAATAAGTTAAGTAATTTAAAATAATTTAAAACTGTATAATTTACTTGAATTTGAAATGGATTTTTAACTCATTTAATTCTTAACTTCATGTCTCAACATCACCCATCAAGGAGAACAGGGTTTTAAGCAAACCAATGCTCCAGTGCAAGCAGAGCTATCCCAGATGTGATAGATGAGCAATGGTTGACTCTCACAATTAAAAGGCAAATATCAGGTATATACGTTAAGAGAAGTTTTATAGATTTACAGTTAGGTTTAACCTCCCTTGAGTTGTTATCAGGGCACAGCCTGGGTTTGGGACATTTGGCAGGGTTGGCTCATTACTATGGGAGCACCTGCCCTCCAATCAACATTTAAGGATGTGAACTCCACCACTGCACAGTGAAGAAAGATTCGATGGACAGAACTTTGGGAGGAGCTAAAGGGTTAAAAGGCCAAACCTCCATGGTGAGGATGAGCACATGGTGAGAATCCCAGAATCCCCAGGTTGGGAGAGCCCTTCAAGCCTATGAGTCCAGCCCAGCCCAACCCCTGAGCCAGCCCCTGGCCCCCAGTGCCACATCCAGGCTTTGTTAAACACACCAGGCATGGTGACTCCAGCACCTCCCCGGGCAGCCATTCCAGAACTTTCTCTCCCTTTCTGTCAAAGCTTTTTCCCAACATCCAGCCTGGATTTCCCTTGGCCCAGCCTGAGGCTGTGTGCTCTGGTTCTGTCAGTGCTGCTGCAGGCAGAGCCCAGCCCCAGCTGCCCCCAGCCCCTCTCAGGAGCTGCAGGGAGCGCTGAGGGCACCCCTGGGTCTCCTTTTCTCCAGGCTGAGCCCCCCCCAGCTCCCTCAGAGGTTCCTCACAGGGTTTGTGCTCCCAGCCCCTCTCAGGAGCTGCAGGGAGCGCTGAGGGCACCCCTGGGTCTCCTTTTCTCCAGGCTGAGCCCCCCCAGCTCCCTCAGGGGTTCCTCACAGGGTTTGTGCTCCAGCCCCTCTCCAGCCTCGTTGCCTCCTCTGGACACGCTTGAGCGTCTCAAGGTCCTTCCCAAACTGAGGGGCCCAAAGAAAGATCTTCTGCTCCTGACATGATAAATTTTTCTCTATTCAGTCTTCTGTTGTATTTTTGATAAGGTTCTAATAAACCTTTTTAAACTTTTGGAAGCGAGTATCCTGTCTCACACAGATCAGGAGGATTTGCTGCAACATGACACGTTGTCCACAGGACCTGCTGTCCTGCTAAGAGCCCTTTCATAAAACAGCAGGGAGAACATCTCATTTCTTTACTACAGTCCAAGCAACACAACTCCTGTGGCACTCAGGGTTTGTGCCCTGCTGCCTGAGCTGCTTCACATCCGTCCTTCACCTCCTACTCGGCTCCAAACTTCTGCCAGCCAGGATCAGTAGCACCAACCTTGTGCTCCCCAGGCACGGGCAGCCTCGGTGGAAATTCTCCTTTTTCCCAGCACGGCTCGGAGGTGTCATTAAGAATCCAATCAATGTGACGTCACGGGTGTAATTGAATTATGTGTAAGCTCAGCAAACCCTTTCCACTTGGTCTCCCCATTGGCTAATGTTGAATTATGATGGATCATACATAGGGATATATGAAACATGCATGAATAACCCAAGCATGCATTTTTAATGATACGATCCTGATAACTTCCCCCTCCTAACAAAATCAAAATGAATTAAACACAAGTAGCTGTCAGTGGCATTAAAGGAAAAAAAAAAGGAAAGAAACCGTCATCATTTAAATGGCAACACGAAATGTTCCCTGAATTGCAGGGTGACTGGGACCGTTTGTTGTAATGATACCAATTAACATATCCATCTATATTTAAAGTTTCCAGGGCAAGGAGAAAGAGCAGCTTGGGTGATATTCTGGGCAGGGAGAGAAAGGTGAGGATAATGGATGGCTGGGAGTGAATAGGGCTGAGATGAATGGGGTAATTCAGATGAATGGTCTGACAATGGCTGGATAATCCCCCAAAAGAGCGCATCCCCAGATATAGGACAGAGCATGCAGGCTTGTGACATTCATTAGAATAAAATAAGGGTGAAACCTGCAAAGCCAACAATCAGAAATGATCCAAGTCAGGCAGAGGCCACTGGACTCCAGGGGTCTGGCTTGAGACTGCAGTGGCTGAGTTAATGGGAACATCCCAGAGGAATGGTTTGGCTGCAGTGGCTTTGCTGTGGGGCACAGTGGACTTCATGAAGTCACTTCCATACCTGTACTCCTTGATTTAACTAATTAGGATCAAAGAAGAAGGAATCACTTGCAGGAATGCTCTGGCATCTTGGATTTGCATTCTGAATTATGACTGAGCTCTTGCAGCTCCAGTCAAGAGCCATCTTGCCCATCCCTGGACATGTCCAAGGCCAGGCTGGATGAGGCTTGGAGCTCCTGGGATAGTGGGAGATGTCCCTGCCCACTGCAGGGGATTGGAACTGGGTGATTTTAAATCCCTCCCAACCAAAACCACTCCATGATTCCATGGCAAAGAGGCAACGTGGCCCCAGGTCTGTGTGTCTGCAGCTATCACAGCCATCCAGATAATGTTTTACCTTCCACCACAGCAATTTATCAATATCAATTACCTAACAAGCTCTCATGAGCACTCTGCCCTGGGTTATAGCTCCAGCTACCTGGGCTAACACCACTCTGATTTCTGAATCTCTGGAAAAAATGGGCAGCAGCTCTGCCAAATAAATAAGTAAATAAATAATATATTTTTTTTAAAGTCCCATTTCTAAAGGTAAGCCCTTGGGGACTTCTGGACTTCTAAAGATTTTGAGTCATAAAGAAGAAAAATTTGTCCCCACTCTGCAGATCAGGAGTTTCTGTGTGTTCAGTGAAAATCAGACATTTGTGTCTCATTGCAGATTTAGGATAAAGCAGTGTCACAGACCTTGTTCCTAATTGCAGACTGGCTGGACACGGTGACAGAGGATGGAGCTGCCAGAGATCCCAGGATATGTCTCATAACAAGCTCATTAGTTTCAACATCAGCCCCCCATTCCTCAAAAAGTGACCCAGGGCCATCTCAGGATTTGTGCTGGAGCAGCAAATCTCCTGGAAATCTCCTGTGGAGGGAAGTCAATACACTTCATAACAGATGAGTGTCCTTTTCAATGAATAGTGAGTTAAATAAATAAATGAGAGATGCTTATCTCCTCTGAGTGCCTTACTTGCCTTTTAACAAGAATTTGGCATGCCAAGCACCACCAGCACATTCTGAAGATGTTGGGACCAAGGGTAAAACACAATTCAGGGTGGAAACAGGGCCAGGGAAAAACCCCTCTTCCCCAAGTGCAGCAGAATAACTTGTTAAGGACAACTTCTGTGATTAAGGGAATCATTTTGCTGTCAGCCCAGGAACCCTGAGGGTTATTCCTGTCCTGAAGCTTGGTGCAAGTCCAGAGTTTCTGCTGTGATGTCCCCTGCAGCATGTCAGGAAGGGAATTTCATGACTCTCCCCTTAATGACTGGAGTTATTTATATAGAAAATAGGCAGATATCTCCAAGGGGTGGCATAAATATTGCTTTGAACTCCACTGACTGTACACACAAGGACATCCTGGCTACGAGGTGATGTGAACCACTCTCAAAATTAAATATCTGCCTCTTTTCCAGGTAAATCCACTTTGGCTTAGAGCCTGAATGGTTTTGCTCTCTCTGCAACTCTGAGACAGTCCCACTTCCACACTTATCAGCAGAGCTGGGAGGATAAATACATTTATTGATTTGACCTGCCGGCAGCCAAATCGTACAGCTGGAGAATCAGAGTGGCACCCTGAGCAGCATCCACAACAGACACCACCACGGTTTGGTTGGAGCACCAAAACTTCACTTCTCTTCAAAAAAACAGCAGAGATTTTTCTTAGGGAACTGGTATTTATCAAGAAATGAGGACTGGGAAAAGACACCTTGCTTTCTAAGAATCCACACATTGTAAAACTTCAGCATTTCTGATGCAGCAAGAGCTCAGTGCCCAAAGTCACATCCCAGAGTTTTCCTGACCATGGCTTTGAGTTTGTGAGGGAGTGGAAGCACCACCCCTTGAAGGGATCATTGCTGACCAGAGCTGGGAACTGCTCTTCACAGACAAATCATCCATTAAAAAGACCATTGCTGACTTACACCAAAAAACCTCAAAGTGAGGTAGGTTTTTTCCCCTTTCTTCTTTACATCAACTTCTCTGTTGTGTGTAAATTCTAAATCACGGCATAATTTAGAGACAGGGTGTTTTTTTCAGTTGAAAGAGAACCAGTTCATCTTTTATGAAGGAAAACCTGAACAAAAAAATGCTTCAAGCTTTGTTAAATATCAAAACTAAAAGCACTTCATAAAAAGCTGCTCAAAGATGGCACATCACTGGGAGATATTTAAATGCAGACAGCAGGTTTTTAACTGTTCCAGGGAAACCTTCCTGTTGAGCAGAATGAGGGCCACGGGGTTAAAACACAGCCATCATAACCTTTATTGCTTCATTTTTGTGGAGCCATTAACCACAGGAGGACCCCAGATGTGCCACAGCTCTGGCAGCTGGAGTGAAATTCAATCCCCACATCAGAACTTAATTTATGACCAACCTGTTGGGAGGGGGCAAGGACATCAGGGATACACAGGGGGCTGGGGAAAGCCTCGTGTTGACAGAGCTCAGCCCAAGCCCTTGCACAAACACACACGGGAGGAGCCCCCACTCCCAGCAGGGAATTTTTGCACGTGGAAATTTCAGCATCCCAGCTTTGAACTCCGGGTTCAGCAGCCTGGGAAGCATCAAGATGAAACCAAAGGGTGGCTGTGCTCAGGACAGGCTCATTGCAAGTGACAGCCCATTCCCTGAAGAGCTCAGGGAAGAGCAGAGCAGGGATGGGGAGAGGGGAGTGATTTGCCTGAGGTCGTGCTGCAATCAGCAACAGAGCCAGGAATAGATCAAGGCTTCCTGCTCTGCCATGATGTCACACTGAGTTTTTTCTGAGCACCCCTCATGCTCTCTCCACATCACCCCCAACCCAAGCTGGCCTTTCCCACCCACTCCTTTTATGGAATTTGCTCCTCTCCCCACTTATCCCTTTCAGGGTCTGCTCCTGTTACTTGTGCCCTTTTGATTGCAAGTTCCTGGGTGCCAGGGCCTCCTGCAAATGCAATCATGCACCTGAAAGTATCTTGATTTCATCTTTGCATGCCTAAATACTTCCTTGCTTCTTGAATCCACCCCATCCTGCCAACTTGAGTCTCCAGATCACGTGGAAGTACATTGGGCATTCCAAAATATCCTCAAGGGTGCTGTGTCACCCAAAGCATCCCATGGTGCTGGTGCAGCAGAACTCACCTGTGACTGCCAGTTGTGTGATCCCCAGGAGATCCCAGCCCCATCAGCCACTCCTGACTCCCTGAACTCGCTGGCAGTGCCCCTGCTCACTGCAGATGCCATAAATTCTGCAGCCTTTCCTTCCCTTTTAGGCGAGACTAAAGGTTTTTCCCTCAGCTTTCAGCAGTGTAGAGTTTGTAACAGCATCAAAAGGAATCCATGGATTAGGGAGTGTAGATGTGCCAGGTCTGTTCCAGCCCCTTTTTCCCCCTAAACCACCTGAGTTGAAGTTGCAGCCCAGTGCCCCTGCTCTCAAGCCACCTCCTCTATATTCTTTGCTAATTCCAGGTGCTTGGCCCAGGTAACAGACCCTGACCTTCACAGAAGGGATTGGATTCCACCTGCAGTAGAATGGAAAAAATATGAAGGACCAAAAGGAATGGCCCCATCTGAACATGTTAATCCAATTTCCAGCAGGAAAATCCTGCATAAAATAACCCTGCACTGAGCTTTTCTATTATCATAATGTTGGAGCACCTGACGACCACAAACTGTGGGTGAGACCCTTATCAAAGCAGAGAAACACCATTACTGTCACTTACAGCCAGGGAACAGAGAAATTTTGGATGTTCACATCTGAACAAGTTGTCCTCAGCTCTCCTCAGCTCTAATGGAGAGGAAAAGAACCTTTTTGGACATAATTCACGCACCCTGGTTTAGGGCAGTTTCATTCTCTTGCAGAATGAGATGAGTTGTGTGCTGATACAAAGTCTGATTTCTCTCCTTGGAGTGGGAAGGAAGTTGGCAGAACTTCCTGGGAATGGAGACTTCCCCACTTAATGAGCTGAAATCCCACTCTCCAAAAGCTGGGTCCGTAAAAGTCAGTAGCAAAGCAGAAAGTGAATTCAGGGTTCTTATATTTTAGTCTGATCAAACTCTGAATGGACATCAAAGGTGAACAGAGCCCCAGGAGTAAAAAAAAAATTGTGGGGGCTTGAAGGAAGCTCCTCATGGGTAAGGAACAGAGGGGATGGAGGAGGGAAAAGTGGAATATCCTAAAAAGCAAGTTTAAAGGACATTTAGGAAAGGTGATTAGAGGAAGAAAGGGAATAGATGACAGGACAGCAGAGATGGGGGTCACACTGCTCATAAAACACTGCAGATGTGAGGATGATCCAGGAGCACACACTGACTGTCCCAGTGAATAGATATGGAAAAAACCTTGCTAAGACACCATCCCCAGTCCAGATATGGTAAAGGAGGAACTCAGTCCTGCCCCAAACATCTTCCCACCCCTACTCTTCATTTTAATAACTGCAGGCTAAACAGGGAGAGCAGACAGACAAATCTGAGATCATCCAGAGATCACACAGGGAACATAAGTGGGAGCAGATCCCACCACAGCCTGAAACCCTGAGAGTGAACTTTTGGGGGGGTTGGACTCTGATTCCAAATTTTGCAGCTTATTTTTATTTAAAAAATAAAAATAGAGAAGTAGATTTGGGAGCCGGGTGACAAGGCTGACCTGGAGGGAGGACCTGCAAGGTGGCCACCAGCACCTTTCCATCAGGAGAGTGAACACAACAAAAAGAAAGAGCTCAGCAATTAAAAAGCAGTTAATGAAATCACCTGCCACGGAGAATTGACAAAACATAGAAAATAAGTCACTTCAGAGTCTGGCAGAGCATCCCTGGCATGGACAAGGGGATATATTTAGTGCCAGTGATCTCATCTTTCCTAGCAGTGAGGAGAAGGGCAGCACTGCCATGGCAATGTCAGGGAGAGCTTGGAGAGGGAAGAGCCTGAGATTTCCTTAACAGGGAAGGAAGCAGCACAGAGGCAGGGGGCAGGCAGGGGCTGCAAAAGGAGCAAGGTGAAAACCCCAGGAGGAAAAAAACCCACAGAATATCAATATTGGTTAAGAAAAAAAAAGTCAGAATCTGTATAATGACTCTGGGTGTATTCAGCTCCTGTTGCCACATCCCAGCCTGGCACTGCTCAGAGCTTTTCTGGAGGGGTTGAGTTCAGATCCCCCTTGCCAGGTACCCTGGTTCAAGCTAAAGATTAATCCTTTTTTTAACAGAAGGGCATAAAACACCTTGGTGAACAGCCCTGCACCTGCACTTCCACCCATTGTGATGACAATTTGTTAAAGCAGAGCGCTGGAATATTAATTACAACAGATCTTCCAATCTCCTGCCCTCCATCTCTGCCAGTCCCCTAAGAAGAACCAGATTCCTCTAAAAACTGAGAGGTTGGCTTAAAAATCATGAATTAACAATCAATGCTTAGCTTTAGCTTGCTGTTATAGTTACTATCAGTGTCAGGACGTGTTTGGGACTGTATTTATGTGGTATTTACCTGCATCCCTTCAGCCCCCTCCCCTCAAAACAGAATACCCCAGTCATGTGTCCCAAAGCCAAAGCCATATTTTACATCTCTAAATGAACAGATGTAATACACCAGGGCAGTCCTGCACTGCTCACCATCTTAAAATACATTCTTTTCCTGCTATATTATGATAATTTATTTCACTACTGGGGCTCCCAGGTGAGTTCAATCCTCCAGCTTCCAAGCAGACAAAAATGCTAACCCGGCAGAAGAAGTTTAACAAAGAGACTAAAAGCAGCAGTCTCATAAGATCTCCCACCTCTCCACATATTGCAGACTAAGACAGACGTGCAAGGAAAACAGACATACAAATTTGGAAACGTTTTCCTTTTTTTTTTTTTTCTCTCTCTCTCCATTAATAGAAAAATTAGCTAAAAATTCAGAATTTAGGTGGGATTTGGGGAATTAATTTACATCATTGCAGGGGGAGAAGGGGCTTGAAAGCATCAAAAGATTTTGACTTTTCCATCTCACGGTAGAAATATCTGTGAGAAGAGAACTAATTAAACAAAAAAAAGAAAGGAGGGAGAGGGAGGGGAGGAGGTCAAATAACCATAAGTGGTTGTTTCATAGACCATACAACTTTCACAGCTTGTTTGTTGTACTGAAAAAGAGAGGAGGGAGAAGCAATCAGTTTTGATTTGGCACGGGGCCGCGTTTGGGTTGGGTTTATTTATTTTTTGTAAAACGTTGCTCCGTTCTGTAAGAAAACAACAAAATGAGTTATTCTCCTTATAAGAGACACTCCAACCTAACAGGATGCTCCCATCTCTCCCCAGAACACAGGTGCTGTCTGAAGGGCAGGAGAAGTGTCCTTATCACTCAAGTTCTCTATCCGCAACATCTTCCCTTAGACCCCACGGAGATCTTGACAAAACCCAAGAGAAACCCACAGAAACTTGTGAGCAGTGGGGGGAAAAGATCAAAGTGCCTGTGTGGTGTGTGAAACCACATCCTCCCCAGCAGATATCACAAGCCATGAACTCCCCCTGATAACCCAGCCCTGATCAACCACATGACAAACACAGGGAGATTTGCACAGTGCCAGTCGTGGTGTTTAATTAGATTTTGTCAGGAGGGGTCCTGAAAAATTCATGTGGTGAGGTCTCTGCCAGTCTTGGTGATGACCTTTTTCCTCTGACATCACTGGAATTTATTCCCAGCCTCAGTTTGAAAAAAACAATAAAATTACCAGAAGTCAGAAGGATGACTCCAGGGCTCATCCATGAGGATCTCAGCAGGGTGGGATGCCAGCACAGCTGGCAGGAGAAGCAGAGGTTTGCACTGCCAGGATGCCACAGATCCAGTGTGCTGGGGTCCTCTGCCAATGCATCACATCAGCTGGAAAAACAGCCCTCAGCAAAGCTTCCCAAACCACCAAAATCCCCCAGGAGCTGCTGCTGTGTTATCCAAAGTGACCCAGCCCTGTGAATCACCAGCAGAACACGTTCAGCACGACAGAGTGCAACCAGAGCTGAAACCCACAGAGGACTCGCTCCCAACTTTCCTCTCCAGACTTTGCTTCTCTTGGCACCCCCTGGGGTCCCAAACCATCTCTCTCTGGAGCCTTGGAGTGTTCCACTGGGTTCCTACACACTCTTCTTGCTGCTCCAAGGGGGATCCCAGCTTGGTGCCTACTGGGTGAATAACACTTGGGGTGATGTTCCATGGGATTAAGGGGTATCTCCACAAACACAGTCCTGCCATCTCTAGTCAAGTATGGACACCAACCCAGCTGGCAAACTTTTTTTGGGAGGGTTTTGAATTCAAATATCTCTCCAACTCTTTATAATTCAGTGCCTCTTTTTGTTTAGAGGATGAAAGACTATCCTTGGTGCCAGTGACATTGGCCAGGATGAAGAAATCCAAGAAATGAGAGTCAAATCATGAGGGAAAAAAGTCATTGACATCAACCTAGATTTGACACCACCAGGTTACAGTCAAGTCTATAGGTTTAGCTGCTGCTGTCACAGCCAGGAAGATTCTTTTGGGTCACCCTGGTCACAGTATCCCAGGGGGACCTGGCAAATCTAATCTTTGATTAACTGCCTGGTCTAGCCTTCAGGCCATATTTCTACACCTCTCACCCAGCAATCAAAGCCTTCCTAATTCCTAAAAGGGCCAGGAACCTGCAGCTCTTCCATATGGTTTCATTTAGGAGAGGTGAGAGGCCACCATCAGGGTTTGGGAGGTTAAAGAAAAAAAAAAAAACCCAAAGCAAAACAAAAAGACAAGTGTCAGAACAAGCAGGAACAGATCCCAGAGTCCCACACTGCAACACACATCTCCACTCCCACAGACACCAGATGGGCTGGGGCCTCCAGAAACCAGCACAACTTCTCAGACATGAGTCCAACAACCAGCAATCCATCAAAACTTGCCTCCAAAAACCAGCACAACTCCTCACACATGAGTCCAACAACCAGCAATCCATCAAAGCTTGCCTCCAAAAACCAGCACAACTCCTCCAGCACACACGAGTCCAACAACCAGGATCCCTGGAAGCCAGGCTGCCACCACAGAACGGGACATGACAGAGCCAAAGAGTCATTAAACCAAAATGAAAGAAGCACGAGGAGAAGGGCTCAAGCTGGAAAGGAGCAAGGAGGATTTTATTCCTGCTTTTATTTCCCAAGCCCCACCAGCCGCACTCACAACTCCTGGATGTGCTGGTGGCATTGAAGGTCCCTCACAGGGGTTCACAACCTCTGCTCTGATCAGAGGGGCTGCCACACATCAGGACATCGGGTGTGTGCAGGGGAGACGTGGAGAGAGATCTCCAAACCACCCCCAGCCCAACGCTGCTCATCCTAACAAAAGGAGGCACATTCCTTTTTGCCTTCTAATTAAAAGCTGGCTCGTAAATCAAAACTTTGGTTCCTACACTTCGCTGTCATTTGAGGGAAAAGCTCTTTTTCCAAGGCTCCCTCCTACAAGCTGTGGTCCCTTCTCCAGCTCCAGCTCAAGTAATTACACTACTTTTGTTTGCTATGAACTCTGCCAGGCCAGGAGTTGAACTCTGATCACGGCCACAAATGCTTAATTATGGGTCACAAACCAAACAAAGCCTCCCCCAGCTTAAACATCAGCAGTAAAGAGGAGAAAATTACTGTTAAATACTCGTTCCCATGTATTTCCTCAGGGGTATCCCACAGCTGCTTCCAAATTAGAGGGTTCCTAGAGGTGGGCTGGGGGAGCTGCTTAAGGCAAATTGTTTTTATAGTGCAATAGTCAGAGAACAAAACCTGCAAGGCATGTGTTGACTTAAGAGATATTTTTGCATTCATACACATATTTGCACAAAATACATTTCAAAATTATGTGTCTGTGGCTATTCTGTTTTCAGCCCCTCCAGCTGCCTGCACAGCAGTGATTTCCAGCACCTGGGAGAAGAGCTGAAGGTGGCAGCCCAGACTGCAGCAGCTACCTGCAGGAATTAGCCCAGCTGAGACTCACCAGAGTCAGTATAAAGAGTGAAGAGTGGGGACACAAAACTTCTGTGCAAAACATTCCCCATGGGCACAGTGGGATTCTGTAAAGAGCTTCAGAGAACCACAGAATATCCTCAGTTGGGATGGACCCACAAGGATCATCCAGTTCAGCTCCTGGCCCTGCTCAAGACACCCTAAAATCCCACCCTGTGCATGCCTGAGAGCATTGCTCCAAATGCTCCTGGAGCTCTGTGCCCATTCCCTGGGGAGTCTGGGCAGTGCCCAGCACCCTCTGGGGGAGAACATTTCCCTGATCTCCAACCTAAACCTTCCCTGACACAGCTCCAGATGCTCCTTTGGGTCACAGATGTTCCCTGGCCACAGAGGGAGGAGATCAGTCTCTGCCCCTCAGGAGGAAGCTGCAGACTGTGATGAGGCCTCCCTCACACTCCTCCTCTCCAGGCCGAACAAACCAAATGACCTCAGACACTCCTCAAATGGCTTTTCCCCATCTTCACTGCCCTCCTTCGGACACTAATGGCTTTATAATTATCTTTCTTATACTGTAGCATCCAAAATTGCACACAGGACTCAGAGTGAGAGCAAGGCAGGACATCCCCCTCCCTCAAGCACCCAGCAAAGTTGTGCCTGGTGCCCTCCAGGACGTGGTTGGTCCTTATTCCACTTGCCATTGAGCAGGAGGAGAGGGGCTGGGAACACAAACCCTGTGAGGAGCCCCTGAGGGAGCTGGGGGGGCTCAGCCTGGAGAAAAGGAGACCCAGGGGTGCCCTCAGCGCTCCCTGCAGCTCCTGAGAGGGGCTGGGGGCAGCTGGGGCTGGGCTCTGCCTGCAGCAGCACTGACAGAACCAGAGCACACAGCCTCGGGCTGGGCCAAGGGAAATCCAGGTTGGATGTTGGGAAAAAGCTCTGACAGAAAGGGAGAGAAAGTTCTGGAATGGCTGCCCGGGGAGGTGCTGGAGTCACCATGCCTGGGTGTGTTTAACAAAGCCTGGATGTGGCACTGGGGGCCAGGGGCTGGCTGAGCTCTTGGGCTGGGCTGGACTTGGTAATCTTGAAGGGCTCTCCCAACCTGGTAATTTATGAATTCTGAGAATTCAAACCTGGATCTCACTGCCAAGGTTCACATCCCCAGCAGTGCCCAGCTCCTTTCCTCTGCCCATCCCTTCCTAAGGACAGGAGCTGTCAAGCTGTGATGTCTGCATTCCCCCTGTCAGCAGCTGAGGCAGAGATCAGACATCTGGCAAAGGGAGAGGGAGGAGGTGAGAGGCTGAGGAGCTGATTTTGGGCACAGATACGGCAGCAGGGTGCTGAGGGGGACGGAGTGGAGGACGGTGAAAAGAAGAGATGGATGCACAGCGCCTTATCAGGGACTTGCTCTTCTTTCAACTGGCTCCCTGATAACATATGGAGCTTAATCAAATATGCAAATGGTGTCCTATCTAGAGACAAGGGAAACAGAGAAATAAACCCAGAAACCATGCATGAAAACAAGCCGATAAAATAAGGGAGTGGGGAGAAGGTTTCCTCTTTTTGATAAAATATTTCAAAAGATTAAATTAAAGCAAAACTAATTAGGAGAACCTCACTTAAGCCGACTTCCCTTAAGAAGGGTCAGCAGGCAAGAGGCATTCAAATTAAAGGCAGATGCAAGAGGCACTTCAAGGGCTCCCTGAAAAGTCATTATCCCAGTCAAAAAGGAAGGGGATAGAGAGGAGGAAGGCATCACAAGAGCCTTTTTGGCTGGGCATCCATCCAGACATTCATTGGAGTGTATGGAGAGCTAAACAGCCTCTCTTTGTCACCCTGGAGAGCAGAAGGAGCAGGTGAAGACCAAAGCTGATCACCTGATGTTCCAGCCACAGCCTTTCTCCGAGAACAAAGGGACAGAGAGAAGCAAATGGACCAGAGGGACACGGGAATGAATTTGCTTTTCCTTGTATCTCATCCCTGCACGATTTCCATCAGCAGCACTGCTGTGCCAGGCTCCGCAGCCTGACACCCCACAGAGCTGCTGACACCATGCAGAAAATCACCTGCCACCACCACAGGGCAGGTGACAACCAGCAGCACAGCCAGCTGTCCCCCGGGAGGCTGCAGGACCCATGGATTCCAGCAAGGAACAGGCAGCAGGACATTGTTCCCTGTCTCCTTGTGTTTGGTTTTGTCACCAACGTCCCCCTGCCTGCTCAACGCACATCCTCAGCCCTCTGTGAGGAAATCCAGCTCTGCAGAGCTGTCAAATGTAGGCTGCATTTAGAGAAAGGGTTTGAAGAGATGGAGGTACAACCTGCTGCCTTTCCCTGCTGCAGTGGGCTCACTGGAGCCTGCTCTTTCTCCTGGAGCTGGGAGTAAAAACACACAGTGCAGGAACTGCTGGTGTAGAATTTGGATGGGATTAGACAGTTATTTGCAAATCTCACTGCATGATCACAAGATTCCATCTCTGACAAGACTCTGAGTCACAGCTAAACCAGAATATCCAAAAAAAAAGAGCAGCACTCAACACATGTGAGAAAAGCACCCAGTGAATGCACAGCTCAGCCAAACCCTGCACACCAGCACGGAGATTGCTGAGTAGTCAGAAAGCAGAGAGGGGTACTTGAAGGAGAGACATGGAAAATTAATTGCTCTCTGCCAAAAAGCAGGCTTCAGTTCTTCCCTGGAACAGCAGCCTTCATATGTCACAGAGAAAAAAAAAAAAAAAAAAAAAAGGGAATTTTCCTACTGCAGTTAGGCACTGCAACAAGCTGCAGTGTGAGAGATGGACAAGTTGTAGCTGGAAGTCCCAGAGCAATGGAAATGAGGGAAATGAGGGATGTGAGAGGCAAAGCAGCCACCTGCAGTGATGGAACCCTTAGTGCGTGTTTCAAACAAGTGCTGGCTGCACCAGTTCAGCAGCAGAGCCTGGACAGAGCCCCTCTGATGTGGGTTTAGGGCAGAGATGGATCACAGGGTAACCCAGGCTGGAAGGGACCTCACAGGGTCTCTAACCCAACCTCCTGTTCAAAGCAGGTTCTGCTGTGAGATCAGACCAGGTTGTTCTGCCCCTTCTGGCCTTGAAAGTCTCCAAGAACAGGAACTGCTTCTTCAAGGTCCTCATGGACAAAAAGCTTTTCCTTAAATCCAACTGGAATTTTTTCATGCCAACTTATGCCTGCTGTTCCACATCCTCTCCTCACTCACCAACATGAAGAACCTGTCTCCAGCTCCTCAATAACCTCCCTGTTGGCATGGGAATGCTGTTACCTGGTCCCTCCACATTTTCTCATCTCCAGCCTGAAGAAGGTAATTTCTCTCTTCCCCTCCCCTCAGGGCAGGTTCTCTCTTTTCTTGACCTTTTCCTGAACTTGTTCTGGTTGTCAACAAAGCTTTTGTTCTGAGTAGCCTAAAACTGGGTGCAGTATCTGGCTATGGCCTGGCTGTTGAGCCCAAGGTGATCACCTTCCCTCCATCTGCAGGGACCACCCCTATTTGCATATCCTGCATCTTTGATTTCACCCACGGGAACAGAATCCATTCATTTTTAGGTGATGCTTTAGGATTTTATGATCACCAGGCAATGATTATTACATGACCCAAGAGAAATTGTGCCACTGCCCAATGTCCACATGGATTCCCACCACCCCTTTCTCCCGACACGAGTACCCAATGCCGAGCTCACCACAGCTACCAAAACCACAACTTTGAGTGCTTCAGCCAGAAAAATGAACTAACTTCCAGGTATCTAAGCTGGCAACAACCTCTCAAAGAGGGGCTGCACATCAAGGTAGGACACAGACAACTGCAAAATCAAATTTTGACAGGAACCAGCATCGCTCCATCACAACTCAGTGAAGCACCCGGACTCCTGCTGGCTCAGGAAGCTGTGAGGAGAGGCCTGGGTGAACCAGCCCCTCTTGCAGAAACCATCTTCCCAGCAGGAGCCAGAGCCTCTCCAGCGTGTTTTCAGAGCAGTCAAGTCCACCTGCCAAACAGCTGGGGGATAAAAAATAAAATTCAAAAGATCCCCAAGTCTTTCAAGGCAGCAGAGGGAAGGAGAAGGGAGCTGAGTTTCCCTGCTGGCATTCACACGGAGCTGTCAGCTGCAGAATTCCCTCCAGGGAGTATCAAAACTGAGCAGGGCTTCTTATTTTGTGTGTATTCAGAAACCCCTTGGCCTGGAAAAGCAGTGGGGATCTCTGGCTGTGCCTGCAGCTACCACCAGACTGACTGCATGGCAATCCCAGTGCTGCCACCTCAGCTCCTCGGATGGGAGGTGAATTCCAACCCCCTGATTGGAACTGGGACACCAATTCCACGGGCAGGGACACCTTCCACTCCACCAGGTTGCTCCAAGCCCCATCCAACCATTCACAACTGAGCACTTGCCCAACACCACTGTGAGAGGGGCCAAAACAAGAACTGCAAACCCCAAGCTCTCAGATTTTAAATTCTCCCTGTGGTGCTTTGCCTCTGGATCCAAGGAAAGCTCCATCCATCCACCCTGTCCAAAGTTCAGGGTAATCCAGAGAATGGATATTGCCCATGGAACTGGGCAATACTGAGGATGTTCTCCTAAACAGTGTTGATTCCTGGTGGGAAGTGCTGGCCAGATTTCAGTGCTGTTTGATCCAAATGAAAACCTTCACCCCACATGACATTCCACATCTAAAAACCCTTCAAAGACCACAAACTGATTGGATTTGACGAAAAATGAAATACAGCCCACAGAGCGAAAGTGTTGTTTTTTAAGTTAAAGTTCTCTCTCTGCAAGGAATTCAGCATAGAAAAGGCTTTGAGTGAAATATTTGGATGGAATAAAAAGAAACCAAACAATTTCTTGCAGGGAAGTTTGAAATAAATGAAAATTTCTACTACTCCATTATCAAATAAACATTTCAAAATAAACCAGAGCTTTTTTTTTTTTTTTTTTTTGTGAGAAATGCAATTCCTGGGGTTGCTCCCAGGCTGACATTTTTGTAAGCTCAACTCTCCCTCTACACCTGCACCTACACACAGAATCATCACAGGTAAGTTGTATTTCTTTGACTGGAAATTATCTGAACAGAAGCAATGACCCATAAATTAAATGCCTGGGGAAGGAATACAAGGAATATGGAATATTGCTACACTCTGTTAGTGATGCCAGGTATTAGTGCACCAGGAAAAAGATCCAAACCAATCACACGGGTACATCCCTGCTTTTCTCCTGCCACTGGAGTGAAGAGCTGAGCGTGGAATGAGAGAGTGAGCAAGGAAAAATAAAAAGCCAGGGAATTTTGGCACCTGGCTGTTTTACAGCAAAGTGGTTTGTAGGGACACCATCCCCAGGAATAGCTCCTGTGCTGTTTGCAGGGAGACAAACCAGACATTTGTTCAACTCAA
Source organism: Chloropsis cyanopogon (assembly GCA_013400585.1). Classification (NCBI taxonomy): domain Eukaryota; kingdom Metazoa; phylum Chordata; class Aves; order Passeriformes; family Irenidae; genus Chloropsis; species Chloropsis cyanopogon. The sequence goes on from WEZZ01014885.1 coordinate 442,629, forward strand.
GTGAGTTTCTTTTTGCATCTCCTGAAAGAAATCACTGAAAACTCCCAGGGTTGCCAACTGCATTTCAGCCACGGGTTTTGCCTGAAGCATTCCCCAGGGTACAGGGGGGTTGACAGCCAAGGAAGCCCATCAGGATCCCTGGATTACACTGAAACTGGGAACACTCACCACCAAAGTGGTACAGACACATGGAAACATGGGACAGCCAGCACAGGAGGAATCACAGACACTGGGTTCTAACCAAAGCACAGCAAGATTAAATATTTCTCATTAAACAATGCCACAAGTGCTCAGGAGCTGGTTTTCCATCCCACCTGACCTGTTGAGTTAAGCTCTTTGAGGTCATCACATACCTCACAGCACTTAATACATTCATTTTCTCCAGCACCATTTGAGCAAGGAAAATATTCCCTGCCATTTGCAGGAGAGAAAATGAGACATGGAGATGCACCAGAAGTTCCTGGCAGAGCAAGGGACTGAGCTTCTCCTCCCTGGGCCACCCTTCTCCATCCTCAAGAAGCCAAAAACCCCCATTAAACCTTTAATGCAAGGACAGAGATTTCTATGTGTTAGATATGGACAGGGAGAATTTTTCCTTTTCTGTAGCTCTTCATTTTTATCCTGTTTATTTCTTCATTCTGCAGGGCCAGGCTGTGCCGTGGACAGGCAGAATTGGAGGGAATATTTCTTTAGCACATTATTCCGTGCCTTCCTGATGGACTGCACGTGGAGCTTTGTGAATGAGCAGGGGTTGCAAAATGTATTTTGCCTGGGGCAGTGAAATAGCTGGGGCCAACCGTGTCATTCTGTTTCACTCACACCTTCCCTACCCTATCTCTATCTTGGTTTTTTCCTTTTCTTTCTCTCTTTGTTGTCTTGGTTACATGGGCAGGTTCCTGATACTCTGCTAGTATTCATTTTAATGATATGTTCCTGTAAAGCACAATATTTTCCTCCAGTTGTGTGTGCCACTGGATAAATTCCTTTGACACATGTGACATTTGTATATCAACTAACAGATATTGCTTTATGACTGTGGGTATTTTGCAGAGCATTCATGGATCGCATAAATCAAAATCTGATACACAGTCTGCCACCTTTATACATTAAAAAAACCCCACATGGAGAGGAAAATACTGAAACTGCAGAAAAAAAAGCAGCAAAGTTTCTCCAAAACCATCTTGTAATGACTTGCAGTGAGTCTCCCAAGCACAGGATAAATCCTGCTATCTTGGGGATAATCTCAGAACTCCTCTTTCATGCCATCCAAAATATTCCACTGCAGCTTGACCAAGGAGCTGCACTGCACCAGGAGAAGCAGCAGAGTGTGACACGCCTGGTAGGACTCAACAGCACAAAAAAAAAAAAAAAAAAAAAAAAAAAACCCAGCTCCTGGGATTTGTCCAGGAGTTTCATCTAATCCTACAAGGCTTACTCCAATTTACCACTGTTTTTGAACAGAAAACAAACTTCATGCTAAAATAACAGATTATGCTGGAGCTGCAATCCCAACACAGCATTTTTCCTGCAGCACCTGATTGATGAGCCAAGGTGGAAAACAAAGCACCAAAAGGCCTATGGGCAGGGCTCAAGGAGCATCAAGGGAAAATTCTGAGTTCCAAACCACCCAGAGGAGGTGACAGGTTGCTGTCCCAGGGTCAGACACCCTCGGGAGCAGTGGAGGGGACAATGTGAGGAGGAGAGTCAGGGATTGCAGTAGACACAGCAAGGATTGGGCTGGACCTAAAGGTTTGCAGGAGTCTGGATCAGCTGGTCCAAAACAATCACACGTGGTTAGGGGAGCCCAGTTTGCTTTCTGTTCTGCCTCTTTGGGAGAAATTCATTCACCTGAGCAAATCTCAGCCCAAGGCTCCAGCCCTGCTCCAGCTCACCCAATGTGGGAACTACCACAAGTAGAATATTCAGCATGTTAGGAAAAAAGCTTCATTTTATTCCCTTTCTCAAATTACATCAACCACTGGAGCTCTCCTCTCCTCATTCTTTACCCTATAAGGCTGTCCCTGCTCCCTACCACACTCCATAAAGCACAGAAAGCTTTCTCTCCTATTTTCCCCTATTAAAAAGGAATCAGATCTTGGACTCTGCAATGCGACCTGCAAAGGCAAAGACTGAGCTGTGGCTGAGTTTTCTTCTCCTGAAGCCAAAAAAAACCCCAACCAAAAGCTTGTGAGTGCAGGAAGAGCAGTCATTAAGTGTTTAGGTCTTTTTGATATTTGCCATTCAGATCTCAGCTACCCCATTTCCCTCCCTCCAAGAGACTGACTGGAGAACTGAACAGTTTATTATGATATCACACATGACAGGGAAGCAAAACCTAATTAGCCAGGGGAGGAGATTATTTTTATTATGACCATTTTAAAAACAATTTGGCTCCTTTTTCACATGCCTGAATAATAATAATAATAAAAGACCATATTTTCTTTTCAAAAGCACGAGCAGCCTTTCCTCTGTTTTAAACAAAGCCAGAGACATTTGCCAGTGGGCAGGATCCCATTCCTCCCTCAGCATGGGGGAAATGCCATCTGAATTTACAACCCAGACTTGCTTTTCAAGTAAAGAAACAGGTAGAGGAATAAAACCAGAGAGTCCAGACTATCCGTAAGCATCCATGAACAAACAACTCCCTTCGCTCCCCACAAGCCACAGTGGGTCACCTTTTCACATCACTTTATTTGCCCCAACTTGGAAGTCTTTACATCCAAAAGGGATTTAAAGAGGAAACAACATCCTAAAACATCACAAGGCTCTGCCCAACCTCCCTTCCCAGCTTCTCCCCCATCTCCATTACCACGGCAAAGCCACCAATTCCTTGCACAGGCAATGTTTTACAACACTCCTGGGCTGAACATTCAGACCACAATTGTCAGACTGGCACAGAGGGGCTGAAATGGAGGCAGTGCCCATCATTTGCTCACTTCCAACAACTTTTCTTTCCTCGGGAAAGCCACAGGTAGAGGATTCCACCTCTCCAGCCTCTCTGAGCGCTTCACAAGGCAAACCCCAGCACATTTCCAGTGAGAATGCCCAGAGAGGAACACAAACACACTCTTGATTCTGTTTGTGTGGCATCAGCCATAGACATAAAGCTCATTATGGCTCAGGACACAGATTTCCTTTGATGCAAACCCTCTTCCTTCAGCACAAACCCCCAGCCTGACATCAACGGGGCAGCCGCTAATCCCGTGCTGGGCTCGTGGTGAAATCACAGCCCGGTCACACTGCTCTGAAAAAAGATCTCCAGAGCATGAATCCTGTTTCCCAAACTTCAGCCCCAATCAGTTTTTTCTCCAGCGTGCACAGACACCCTGTGATCAATGACTCAATTAGAGATGGTCTGAACACTGAAAATTCTGTTGGATGCAAATTACATCACGTCCATCCGTGACTGGGGCTGTGGTTTGACTTCTGAAGCATTAATTTCCTGATGAATAACCATTTGGAAGAAGGATTTTAGCCTTTCTCAGATCATCTCTATCCCTTGAGGGTGAAACACAGTTTTTTTGCCAACCAAACCATTTTTTATCCTCAAAATAGGAGCACCTTAGGACAAGGACTGCCCTCACGCTCGATGCAACACTTAAACCACCATAAAAATATGAAAATCTGAGTTAGAGGACCACGTAGCTCTTACCTTCTTGAGCTTCCCACTCTTGGTGCCCACAAAAGCCAGGGAGTGGTTCTTGTAGACGTAGGCAATCACTGAGGTCATCCTGTCCCTATCCTCAGTGAAAATGGGGAGCCCTCGCACCATGGATGATACTCCCAAGGGGGCATTCATATCCAGGCCACAGAAATTGTCATCAATTGTTAACAGCTGCAAAGGAAGAAAAAAGAAATGGGTAAACAGCTGAAGTCACAGATTTTTTAGCCATTTGGGAAGTATCCATCTATTGCATAACCTGCCTGTAATTTGTGCAGGCTGACAAAAATCAAGGAAGACTGGAGAAAGAGGTGGAAAGAAAAAAAAAAATTTCTCTGAAGTTACACAATGAGTTACAGCCAGGAGGAGAAGTGGAAAGTTGGTTCTCTTGAATGACAGCCCAGCAGGATACATAACATTAAGCCTTTTTCCTACTGCTTTACCAGTCAGTTTTACCAGTCAAGACTCACCAATCAAGTGAAAGTCTGCTGAAAATGTCTTAAACATACCTAAGTTCTGTCAAAAAAAAAAAAAAAAAAAAAAAAAACAAACCCATCAAATAGAAAAGACATAAAAACAACAAAAACAACATTCCACGAGT
>WEZZ01014885.1:447127-491349 GCA_013400585.1 Chloropsis cyanopogon
GGAAGGTGTCCCTCCCCATGGCAGGGGGTGGGACTGGATGGTGTGGGGATAAAACACACTGTGAAAAGCTATTGTCCATAAAGGACACAGAGGAGTTCTGCAACTTTATTCGAATAAATAGACAGAGAATCCACTGGGGTATACCCCCATGGGGTTTCTCACTCGAGGTTTCAGAGGACACAGCCTCCTTTTATCCTAAACTCACCCTCTGCCTTTCCCCATTGCTGAGGTACCAGGAAGGTGCAGCCTTCCCAAACCACCTACCACATATCCCCCCTTGAATGTATCATTTCCCCCCAAAGCTCAGCAGTTCCGGCTGTCTGGCTTCAGGGGATCCACCAGGAGTTCAGACTCTTTGCCCGGACCCATTTGTCCAACTCTAATGATCAGGAAGTTCAAACCATAGCTAAAATTCCCCGGTTTTGTAAGGAACTTGTTCGATTGTGGTTGATAGAGACATTGAGGCCCATTTCAAAGACATTAACACCCATTCCTCCTAAAGACCCCTCACCCATCGAGTTGTTTGTAAGGACATTAGCACCCAACTTTCCTTTCTTTAAGGCACCTTCCAACCCAAACAATTCTGTGATTTTCCGTCTTACTGGGATGCTGAAATTCCCTGAAGTTCTTTGGAGAGGAGGAAAGCTTCCACAGCTATCACGGGGGCTTTCCAGGTTGGTTTTTGTGGGGTTTTTTGGGGGTTTTTTTGTGGGTTTTTTTGTTTGTTTGTTTTGGTTTTTTGGTTTTTTGTTTTGTTTTGTTTTTTGTTTTGTTTTGTTGTTGTTTTTTTTTTTTTGTGGTTTTTTTTTGGAGATATCCGTGAACTCCCAACAACCAGAGAAAAACTCCTATTCATCAATACTGCTGCCTGAGCTCCAACACCCACAGCATTTTCTCCAGATAGATGCTCCACTGGGATCCTTTCACTTAAATGAAAGCAACGTCCAGTTATCCCTAAGAGTGTTTCTTTGGACTTCAGGGAGTACCAGAAACACAGCAGGAACATGGCACAGGGTGTGATGGTACCTTCAGGCACCATCAAGGCAGGTGAAGCTAATACAGGTGACAGATCTCCACAGAATAAATCAAAACTCCAAATATCCCAGCACACAACTGCCAGAGCAGTTGGACTCTATTAAAATTCTCTGGGGCCACTCACAGATTTCAAGTTAAGCATCCACTTAAAATGTTTTGCTAAGGCCTAGGAAAGCAATAATGAAACGTACAGGAAGGTCGCCTAGTTTTGATATATCAGTACTAAAGGACCATGACAATTTTCTTTGAACTCACATCTTCCTGGAAACACGGCTAAAAAAAAGTGTGATGGTCCCTGCTTGAGTTCACGAGCAGTAAAAGCCTGATAGTTGATTCATTTTATCCTCACCCAGCAATTACGGGCAATAATTACAGATGGTTTTGCTGAATAGAAGAATAATGCGTCCTAAATGTGTTTATAAATACATAAAACCTAGGAGGAATTCAAAGAGCCATTAGGAGGGATCAGCTAGCCTGAGCTCTGGCCTGCAGGAGTCATTAGTGTTTGTGGACTGCCCTTTCTAGCAGAGCTAAAACGCTGGCTCAAAGAGCAATTAGGGAGCAGATCAGAGCAGCAGGCAGGATGCTGCTAGTCCAAAACGCCAGCAACAAGTCCAAGATAAATCTGCAACCCACCTCTGCTACGTGGAAATCCATAATCAGCAGGGGAAAGGAGGTGTGACAGAGAAGGAACCACCCAACCAAACTGGAAATGCGCCTTCCAACAGAGCCAGGTGGGCACAAAACTGCTCCAGATGATCCCCTCAGCCTAAATGCAACCCCCTCAACCCAAGTGTATGTCTCCTGATATCCCTCCAACCTGAATCCTCCCACGGATGTAAGATCCAAGAATCCAGGTCTTCAAGTCAGGCCCAATTTGCCCAGAAACCCTTAAGGTGGGAGATGAGCACAATTTGTGTTTAAACGGTATAATCAAACTGCCTAAGTGCTCACTCTAATGGTCTGACAAGCTGAAAAGAATCTCTTCAGGCTGAAAGCAGGAAACTCCCAAACAGCAGAAAGAGGGGAAAGGGAGGAAAGTTTTCAAGGAAAACAAGACAGCTTTCTTCACCACCAAGAGGATGAAAAGCTCCACAGTGCCCGCAGACGTCTTACCTAAGGTGCAGGGTACAAAACTCCATCCCAAACCAGAGAAAATCACTCTGACAAACGGTGAAATGAGTCCAGCAGAGCTGGCACAGTCAGAGCCGTCCTCCTTGGAGGAGCACAGCCAAAACCAACCCCTCCAATGAAGCACTTGAGACCAGAAAGGATCCATAAGCTCATCTGGCTGCTTTTCTGCACCATCCAGACCTTCCCAATCCCAGGCAGGAGCCTGGGAGGACACAGCCCCCAAAATCACAGCATTAAACACAAACACCTGTGGCTGATTTGCAGCCTGTCTCCAACCTGTTGGGATTTCATTAATCTAATTGCCACTGGGTAGTTCCTCCTCCACCTGATTGGGCTCCAGCTGAACTCAGACCTACCCTTAATGGGGCTAATAATCCCACATAGACACAAAATTAAATTTAAGCATATTCATTTCATCTTTTTTTCCCTGACATTACTTACAGGAGAAGACATCCTTATATGAAGGATTTACACAGAAATAGGGGAGCAGATTTTTAAAGAAGGTAGAATGATACTAGATTTAAAGAAGAAATTGTTTATGATGAGGGTGGTGAGGCCCTGGCACAGGTTGCCCAGAGAAGCTGTGGCTGCCCCTGGATCCCTGGAAGCGTCCAAGGCCAGCTTGGATGGGGCTTGGAGCACCCTGGGATGGTGGAAAGTGTCCCTGCCCATGAGAGGGGGTGGAATTTGATGGTCTTTAGGTCACTTGCAACCCAAACTATTCTAGAACTCTGTGTCCACTCACGTGCTGCTGGTTGGGTGCCAGAGAAGCAATCACAGCGCTGTGGTTTGCCATGTGGACAGCCCTCCCCCAGGAACAGGAGCAAGGCCAGCAAGCCACACGCCACACGAAAACTATTTTCATTTCACATATTTGGGTTATTTCCTCTGGGGATCATCTGCCAAAAAAACGCCAGCAAGCAAAACCCTACAAATAAACACCACCCTGCTCCTGCACAGCTGTGCATCTCAGCTGCACACAGGCCTTTGTAGAGACAGAAATACAGTCATCTTCTGCAGCAAAGAGAGACACGTAAGGAAGTTTGGATTTATGATGAAAGGGTCAGGAGTTGCAAGCACAGGTTTATTTTCAATTCCAGACACTCCTAGCAGCAATATAAAGTAGCCACGTTAAACTCTCTGGAGCTTCTCTGCCTGGCAATTTCATGTTAACGACTTTCCAGAATGAAGGAGGAGGTGAGGGCATGAATTCACTTCTGACGCTGTGGCTGGGATAGCAGGGAGAGGCAAAGGGAAGGTCTAAAGAGGTGGGAATAATATCAGCAATTCTCACATCCTGAGCAGTTAAAATCCAACCCAGAAAGTCACAGCCAGCAGGTAACTTGGAAGGAAACAGGGGGCCTGCAGTTGGAATGCTGGACTGGAATCAATCACTTCATCATCCCACACAGAATTCCCACTTGCAAATGAGGGAATATTTCTCACCACCACCCTGCCCCAGGGAAACTGAGAAGCACAGGTTTATAAGGTGCTCTGCATATCCAAAATATCTTCATCTGAGATGGACTGGCAACTCCCAGGGTATAAACGCCCTCCCCAGTCCCACCAGCTGCCTCTCCACCTGGTTTTGTTCTGCTCCTGCCACCTCACCCTGTGTCACCAACCAGGGCTTCATCTGCAGCCATGACACCATAGCCAAGTGTCACAGTCACCACTGAAATCAGAAGGATGTGCAAAAGAATGGCCCTGATTTACAGGATTCTGGCAGGTGTTTGCCTCCTCCAAGATCAAGCCAATCAAATAAATAATTAACACATCCAAGCCCTCCTGGAGAGGCTGGGTTTACATGGCTGGCACTGGCTCAATCCCAGAGGGATTTGCTGAGCCCCCAAAACCCCCAAATTCAGCAGAAGGGTTAGAGATTGATTACATCACCTCCTTCCCTGTCCTCATTCCCAGCAGGAGTGAGGATGCTGGCATCGCACAAGTGGCAGAAGCACCAAATATCAGGGGACAGGGGCAAGCAGTGCTCATGATACACCAAACATCTGCTTTCACTATTTGCCTCTGAAACAGCCCCTGATAATCAAACACAGCCTAATCCACATTTGGGCAAGAGCCTTGATAAAGGATTAGCCACCCCTCACTCCTCCTTGCTTTCACTCCAGCAGAATCTTCCTCCTCAATCAAAGCACAGGAGCCTTTTTTCCCAGATACCTCAGCAGGCTCCAGAGCAATTCCACAGACTCACCAGGGATAAAGGCTGTCCCAGTGGCCAAGTCTTGCCTTTGATTTACAGCTAATACCTAACAGCCCTGTCTTCATGTGGTGGCAGGTACTTGGCTCCTCTCTCCTGTTATCTCAGGCTTGGCTGATGCAGAGGATGGAGGGAACACACATTAATGGATGTCTGTGCTGCCAGCAGGGCCAGGGAGCCAACAGCAGTAAGAAATCAACAGTTACAGGTATTTGAGTCTTTGCAAGGAGACATCCAAGGTCTTTTCCATCACCTGACTGCAAGTTCTCCTTTCCTGCCTGACTGCAAGGGCTGAGTGAGGGTGAAGGTGGGCAGATGTCCACTCAATGGGATATTTAAAAATCTAGAGAGATGGAAGACACAGAAAAACGTCTCAGCAGGAACTTCACGGTATCTGAAGAGACACATGCTAAAAAATTTAGGGTCTAGGTCACCTGCAGCAGGGGTGAACCATAAATCCCCACAGGGTGGAGCTGGAAATAATGGAAACCATCTCCCTGCAAACCACAGGACTTTAAATTCCAACAGCAGCAGGATGGTACCCAAGGCTTGTGCCTCTCCTGTTTGCCTGTGCACATTCTCCTGGTGGTTTGATCATGGTTGGACTGCAAGGTGAACTCCTGGTTGGACACTGCTCTGCCCTGCCCATGGCATTAGTACTTGGCATTCCTGAAGCTGGATTGACTCTCCCCCTTGCAGTATCTCTGCTTCTGGCCGTGCTGCCTCCTGTGAAATCAATGGATTTTGGTCCACCCTCCCTTCTCCCCACAGAACTTCAGCAGAACCATCACATTTCATCCCAGTGCAGGGTGGACACAGCCCCTCTGGCTTTCCCCTCCTGCCACATCATTCCTGGAATTTGCTGCCTCCCCATCCCAGGCATTCCTGGCAGTGGGTCAGGAATGGGCTGCAGGTTTGCCCAGTTGTAGATCTTTGTCATCTGCAGTTCAAAATTTTGTGGACAAAGAGATGGGCAGCGACCAAAGATAGCACAGATCACCAACCAACCCCTCTTCAGCAGCCAGTCTGGAGACTAATGACATCCAAAAATACCCAGCCCCATTTCCCCAGGGTGCTCTGTGATATAACAGGAGCTGGATGAAGAGCCAGCATTTGGAAATACATTATAATTGCACGCTGCTTTTCACTTGTGCACCCACAGCAGTGGTTACTGTGCAATTACATGTCACCATATACAAATGACAGTGCAGTTACAGTAACTTCACCAATTAGAGGGAAATTGCACCCACTACGCTGAGAGGTTTTCATTCAGACACAATTCAGGAAGGCAAGAACAAGAGGGAAAGTTACTCAAACTGACTAGAGCTGGTACAGGCATTTGGTTTTTAGGTCTGTAGTTTAAGCATCAGTTCAAGGACTGGTGTCAAGTTTCCAGAGTGCTGCAGAATCTTAATGGAGTACAGACTTTTTATGCCTGCATTTATGTTCCTGCTCTGCTGTGAGTGTAAGGCTTCCCAATAGTCTACACCATGTTCCTCCACGTCGTAAAATTTGCAATTTCCTGAAGAGGAGGCTGCCTTTCTTGCAGAGAGCAACAGGTTCCTTCAGTCTTCAGGCCTTTTGCTCAGCAGAGCTGGGTGATTATCAGTAATTGTGGATAAAAGGAATTGTGCTGTAAATTTGTGCTGTAAATTTAACATCCTCCAAATCCCATTCTGGGTGATTAGAGTGCCCAAAGATGTGCACAAGCTAAATCCATTAGTGAGCCCCTAGAATCTAGAAAATTTACATTTTCTAGAGCCCAATATTACAAAATTTAAACAATTCTGGCTCTAAGTTTGCTTTCCTTACATTTTGTGTCCCACCTCGGACATGCAGAGCCCTTCTTTCAGCATCTGCTGAAATCCAGAATCTTCAGGGCTCACAGCCATGACAATGCAATTGCAAAGATTGTTTTTTGCCTGTTCTCCCCCTCTGGTTCCCACTTTTGCTGGGACTGCTCTGGAAGCAGGACTGGGCTGTTGTGGGCTCTGAGGAACCTGCTCTAGTGGGAGGTGTCCCTGTCCATGGCAGGGGGGTGGCACTGGATGAGTTTTAAGGTCCTTTCCAACCTAATCATTCTAAGATGCTGTGATTAGAGGGAAATTGTTCATGTCCCCATGAAGGAAGGTCATATTGTGATTTAAGTGGCAATTTCCAGTGCCTTGGTTAGACCCCAGAAATCTGATGTAGGCACAGAGAAGGCAATGCAGACGGAGATAATAAAACATCCCACTCATGGAGATCTTCCCATTCCAAATCCCAAACATCACTGTGTCAGCCACATCTCCCTTCTGCATATTGCATTTCCATCTCCTCAGAAAATTTCCAGCATCACGATTCCAAATCTCAGCATCAGCACCCCAAGCCATGCAGGCAGGGTGAAAATCACACCCCAAAGCTGTGTGGCCACTGAGGTTCATTCCTACAAACCAGAAGGATGGATCAGACCTGAAAAGCAGCAAGTGGGACTGTAAAAGGTGAAAAAGGAAGCTGAGCTTTCCTGTGGTCCCATAAATTTCCCCTTGCTGGCTCAGAGGATCACATGGCTGAGGCATGGAAGGATAAACAGAGGAATATAATCTCTGTGGCTCTCAGATCAGTGCTTTGAAAAATTCACTTAAAATTTTTCACACCCCAAAAAAAAGAGATTATTGAGTGTGGAGACTCTGCCTTTGAAACTGCCACGGACTGTTGGGTAAATAAGCATTTAGGGATTTTTCCAAAGGGAAGTATTGATCAAATAAGCTGCTAGAGCTCTTCTGTAAGAACTTATTCCAGCAGCAAAGCTCTGTTACACACCTGAAACACAGCAGCACTGATATTCTCTGGTGTTGCTGTAGCTGAGACGTGGAGAACAAGTTCCAGAGAGAGGAAATCTTCGGTGAAGAGGGAGTTTTGTGTAAGCAGAAAGACACCTTTGAGAGAAGGTGCTGCATTTTATCCTAAAGGATGTCCCATTTCCCTGATCAGCTCTTTCATTCCTATTGAATGCACACCAGCACCTGGTCAGATAAAGCCTGGCTGCCTCCCTTTGATGGCACCACCAGCAATTCACTGCATCACAATTGCTATAATTATTATTTTGTTACACAGGGGGAAAAAAAAATCATCCTTTGGGCTGCAAAGTGCCACCCGTGCCAGCAGCGCTGCAGAAATGAAACAACAAGGCTGCTTTGCATGCAGGCAACACCTTCACCCTGAGAGCCCTGAGCCTCTTAAAAGCATTAATTAAGCCTCACCACGGTCCTGCAAAGGTGATTTAAGTGCTGTAATGAGTGAGATGTATGTGCTGCTGCTCTTCAGCACCGGGAAATGGTGAGAGCTTGGCTTGGTCAACAAATAACAGAGTTGAGATCCAGGGCTGGCATCTGTATCAGGGAGAATCAAGATGTGTCTGGTCCCATCATCTCACAGAAGATGAATTTAAAGAAGCCTAGTTATCAGTTTAAACAACAAACTAAAGCACTCGAGCCCTGAAAGGGAAAATCTCCTGCTTGTAACTGCTTATCTGTGCAGATCTTGGTGCTTGAGGAATTCAGAGCGTTTGTACCAGGCAGTGTAAATCCACTGAGGCTCCAAGTGCTCCTGAAGCAGGGCTGAGCAGCTGGAGGCTGCAGCCAGCCCTAGGAGCAGGGACACCATCACAATCACAGCCCTGTGTTTCCTGGCATGGGATCCCCACCAACAGCCCCAGCCCAAGAGTGCTGGGTCATTCCCTCATTAGGAGTGAATTTTTATTATTCCCTTCTGCATGTTTTCCTCACTCTGCCTCTCCCACTCTCTCTCCTTGTCTAAATACGTGCCTGGCCAGTATTGCTTGTTTACAGGATAAATCAGCTGTACAAATCCTATTATATTTTGGATCACTGACAACGACGGGGTAATGACATTGAAACGGGGAAATGCAATGTTGTTCCTACTGGTCTAATGTCACCCACATGTTCCATCAGCTACACCAGCTCCCAGTGCTGCATGGAGGAAACAGAGGAAACTCTGTCTTTACCATTTAGTTCCAGTCCTAGTTGGGCGTCTTGCCTTTCCTAGTGTTGAGTATTTCTTTAAATAAAGATCATAGGATGAATCATAGGATGGTTTGGCTTGAAAGGGACCTTAAAGACCAGTCAGCCCTGTGCCATGAGCAGGGACACTTTTCATGTGATCAGGTTGTTCAAAGCCTCATCCAAACTGGCCTTGAACACTTCCAGGGAGCCTGGCACAGCTACACAACCAGGTCTGTGCTGGCTCTGCAAACACCAAATTTTGTCCTAAAGTTGTTGCCAGGTTACCCAAATTTTGTCCCATTCCTAACAAAATGCTTCTTAAACAAACTTAGAGCAAAAACTATATCCTATAACAGCAAAGCCATGCAGGTGCCAGGCTGGGAGTGTCTGGGGCAGAAATATGGTCAGATGTGATTCAGGCATCTCTCTGTGAGTAAAACAGCTTTTTTCATCTTCATCTCCACACTATCCTGTCTTCCTTTATCTGTGTTTTCCTACCAGGTACAATGGGAACCCATCCATGCAATTTGGATAAATAGGTAAATTTCAGGGAGGGAAAAATGAATAAGTCTTATGTTATATTCCTGGAATATAAATAAATAGACACACAGATCAGATCGCTCCCAGAGGCCGAATATCTTCACTGAGCCTCCAAGTTCTGAGACAGACCCTGCACTGTGTTTCACCCCGACAGCTCCACTGGTGAGGAAGGAAGGGTCTGTGCAGGATTTATCCCAGAGAGCAAAGCTGGATCCAGCACCCCCTCGACCCCCTCCTCAACAGAATGGGCATTGTGCAACCTCCCCTGCTCCGGCTGCTTTAAATAGCATCAGCCTCACCAAGGGAGCTGGAGTCATTTTGCTTCTGGCTCTTCCAGGACATCTGGGGTTTGCTTTCTGCCTTTTTATCTTTTCTTTTTTTAATTTAAAAAAAAAAAACCCTCTTGCACAAGCATTCCCCTTGGCCTGCCAGGCGACCTCCTGGCGCGGCAACGCGAGGTCAGGTTTGCGAAGTCGCCGATCTCCTGGCGTGGAAAAGAATGTGAGGAGATCATGTGGAGGCTTCCAAAAATGCAAAACTGAGCCACAGGCGACCGCAGGGCTCGACCACAGAAGAAAACAGCCTGGGTTGCTGGCAGGGGAAGCAGCAAAGAGCAGTTCCCAGAAATAAATCTAATTGTCCGTGTGGCAGGGAGCACGGGGAGATGGCGCGGGCAGGGATGGTGGGTCTGGCACTTTGCTCACCTGCACACCAGAAGGACCTGGGGTAAAGCTGAGCTGCTCAGGCAGAGCCAACTGGTGCAGAGATGGGAGGGATGGTGGGGGAGGGAGCCGTGCCTGGAATATCTCAGACACAACAGCGGCTCAGCAGCCTTGGGTCCTGCTCTGGTCTCAATGAACATTTTGTGCCAGCGGGGTCGCCCAGACGTGAGAGAACAGCTCTGTGAGAGGGTTTGGCACCCAGCCACCTAAAGGCAGAGGGTTTCCTCCTGGTTTATGCTTTGGAAGGAAATAAATGATTTTGAGAAGGTTGTTTCCAATGCATGTTTGGGTTTTCTCCCCCCAGGACAATGAGGATTTGTGAAGGAGAGGTTTCAGGGTGGGGGTGTTTTAGGGTGAAGGTAATTAATTACTGCCAGAATTATTTCTGTATCCAAAGGCAGTTTCCTTTCAAGGACAGGTGTTTAATACTGAGAAACCTACTTAATACCTCAAATGCAATCATCCTCTCCACGCAATTAGGCCCTGATTTACAGCCCTTAAGTGCAAGCTTCTGTTGATGTAGGGGATTAAGAGTTTTTGTTTTGCTCTCCCTCAGAGCACCCAAAGCCACTTTTTTCCCTGCCTGGAGCGCAGAGCACTTTGCAGAGGCAGGGACCTGTCCTTATCCCTGCTGGCTGAAAGCTGAGAGGTGGCACCTGGGAGAGAGAACCATCACCCAGGGAAAAGAGCTGAACCCACACGCTGCCTGAGCTCACCTCGGAATTTCCCAATCCCAGTTCAGAGGGGCCATGACCTTACTGGGAGCACTGGAGACATGAACTCAATTGCTCTCCGTTAGCCCAGGGAGCATCTCTGGCCACTTCCACCACAACCATGAGAAACACCAGCTGTGTCCATGGAGAGAAGTCCCTGAGCTGCCGCGTGGGGGGAGATAACATGGAATTTCTCTCTGTGGAAGTGTTTTTCACCCTGGAGCAGAGCCAGCTTTGCAGGGGAGGTGATGCTCAGGCCTGCTGGAGGCGGAAGGTGCAGGGGGAGATTTGCAAACCACAGAGCTCAGCTGCAGAAACCCTGACCCAGAGCCCTACCCAGTGTCCCTCTTCCTCCCCAGCTCAGATTCTGCTCTCTCCAGCCCCCAGTGTCAGCAGGAGGACACTTGTCACCTCTTATCACAGCTGGGGCCAGCACGCTCTGCGCACACGCCACGCACGGCATCCAACACAAACTGATGTGACCAAGTGCACAAACACAGATCTGGCAGCACCAGCCTGTTTGCTCCGGCTCCCAGTCTCCAGTGAGCATTCCCAGAGAGGCATTACAGCATTTCTGAGGGTACTGCCCTTCCAAAAACTGAACTTTATCATTTCTGCGGGGGTTTCCTGCTCTTATTTGCATTTTCAGAAAAAAAAATTGACCAATAGCTGACCTCAGCTGTCCACAAACCCTTTGAATCAGAAACACCAGCCTGTAAAATTTGGAGTAAAGACATGTACACAAAATTTATGCATGGACTGTCCAGCTGGGATGAGCAAAAAGTGCTGTTGTGCAAGCACCAGTGGCACTGACACACAGAGGGATTTAGTTAGGATAGCCCAGCTGGCAAACAGGGAGAATATGAGGTAAAATGAAGCTGATAACTCATCCCTGGGATTGATCCATTCCCCTGGGAAAGAGTCAGGCTCACGTACTCACCAATCCAGCCAAGAGAAATGGGCAGGGCTGGGTGTGCAAAATGCCAAAGCACCTGGGTTGCATGGACCTCCTTCCACACATTCCTCTTCCCAAGAACTAAGCAAAAGCTAACACTCCTTTCCCCCAACCTGTTGCTTTTAAGGGAAAGTGGGAGAAATGACAGATAGGGATGACAATTCCTGCTTTTTTGCTTGTAAAGTGATTTTTTTTTCCCTGGAAACACCCCTTCTTTCCAGCAGATCCTTCTTTCTAAATGACCCTGTTCTTCTGCCCACCACGCCAGAGAGCAAAGAGCAAGGAATATATTCCCTCCTCCTGCAACAGATGGGCACAGCACTAAGATCCACGAGTCCCTGGGCTACAAATTGTGGTTTTGTGCCTTAGCCAACCCCCCTGTAAAACAACCTCCTGCTGCTCCTCATCCTGGTGTCTCAGAGGTGCTCTGTGTCCTGTTAACACCAGGGATGATGAACACAAGCCTGGAAGGAAGAGGAATATGAAGTGGGCTGAAAAATCTTGGCCATATCTGTTAACACCAGTGATTACAAACAGAAGCCCTGGGAGGAAGAGGAATATGAAATAGGCTGAAAAATCTTGGTCATCTCTCCCTTCCCAAGAGTCAAACTGATTGTCCCATACCCGGCACAAAGCCTTTCCACCACCTGAACTGGAAATGGCCCTTCCTAACCTGGTGGGATGGAGCAGGAGGGAGCCCGAGGGTCATCCCCAAGGACCAGGCAGTGTTCATCCCTATGCTGCCAAAGGAAAATGTCTGTGCACCTAGCTGGCCTCCAAACACACTCAACATGGAAGGACAAACCCCAAAACTCCTCCTGGATCCAGCTAAACCCTGTGACAACAGCAGTGCCTGCTTGGCGGGCATTGGGGCTGGGCAGGGGATGCAGGGAAAGCAGGAGAGAGGAACAAATGCATGGAGATGGTGCAGAACTCTCAGAGATTTCACCAGCAGCATCTGCAAAGAGGTTTTGGGGAGTTACCAACAGCCACCAGAAGCTCAGGAAGCCTTCACAGCCAAGTCACTCAACAGACAATGGCTTGGGACCCAAACATCCACTTCTGGTAGCAAAGTGTTGGGAAAATATTGCCCAGCTCTTCACACAAGGCCTTTTGTTGGCCAGTCAGCTTTGAAAACATTTCTGTTCTCCCCCAAGTGACAGTGCTGCCATGAAAAACAGGAAGAGACTGAATACAGCAATTTAAACAGTCAAACCCCATTTCCTGCCAAAAGGAAAAGAAAATACCAGCAAAAAGGCAGAAGCCAGACAGGAGTTGGGGACTGCCACTTTGATTATCTTGGACAGATATTGGTGCTGCATATCTGGGAGAAGCTGCAGTGGTGGAGGTGACACCTTTTCAGGGCAGGGACTGGAGTCTCTTGGGCTGGGAGGTAATCAGGCTGAGGAGGAGGCCAGGATCTCCCAGGAGAGCAGCCCTGGGATGGGAGCAGCTCCTGAGCTGACAGCCAGGGCCACATGCCAGCAGGGTTTAGGACTGCATTGCCAGCCAAAGTTCCAGCAGGATCCCTGCTCCTCTCCATCTCCCCACAGCCCTGGCACCCTCAGGCTGCTTTGGAGTCGTCTCCTCTTCATCATCCACACTTTTTGTCTCACAGCTTTCACCTGCCTGGTCCCCAGGGTATAAGGGAAGGCTCCCCTGCCTCCTCTGCTGAGCATCCCAGGAGAGGAACTCTCACTAGGCTCCAAAATGCAGCCATTAATCTTCATTGTAATGACAATCAACAAATCCCCCAATGATCAACTCCTGTACAGAAATGACAGATTTACATCTCATCCTCCTCTCAAACTGCCTTTTTCCCCCCCTTTTCTTTTTTTTTTTTTTTTTAAGAAATTCAGCATTTCCCAACACTGTCATAGCACCACAGAATGGTTGGAGGGGACCTTAAAAGTTCAACCAGTCCAGGCTCCTGCCACGAGCAGGGATAACTTCAACCAGACCAGGCTGCCCAATTACAAAGTTTATGGAGGACATTGAAACCACAGCCTTCTGTACCCAACATGAAGCTGGTTTTCTGTTTTAAGAAACCTATTTTTTCCCCTCCAGAACAGCCCTGCCTCTGCCAACACCCTGCATGTCCACAGAGCCAAAGGGTTTGAAGGTGCCCTCTGAATGTATAAGTAGGAAGGGCTTCAGTATCCAGAGAGGAGATTTGGATTTGACATGAGGGAAAGCTTCCCCACAGCACAGACAGATTTTAGGGAGAGAGAGGAATCTCCACAGCCAGAGGTTAAGAACAGGTGAGACAAACATCTGTCAGAAGCGTTATAAGTAGGGCAGAAGGGCAAATCAGATGACCTCATAAGAATCCTTTTTTCCCAGCCTCATTTTTCACTGATTATATGAATTTCTAAGCATTTGGGGTCAAGTGTACTGCTTAAATATAAGCTATTATCCTGCTTTTGCAGAGAGGCATTACCTGAAACCATTCATCACCTGAGTGAACATCACCAATTTGCAAATCAACGGCCCAGACATAAAAATCTATCATTTTTTTTCCAATTTCTGCTGAAGATGAATGGGAGGACAGCTGTAACACACGGGATGGAGAGGAATGAACACTGAGGATTCTCCATTCATCTCTGGACTTTCACCTTTCCCACTCCAGAAATTCTGCTACCACACTGCTGACATCTACAACAGTCATTTGGCATGGGGCAACCACAGGCTCATCACACAGAGTGTTTTTGGTTTTGTCTTTGCCTTGACCTTTGCAAACCAGACTGGGACAAGTCTCCAGGACATCTGGGGACCCAATGCCTCTCGCTGAATACTGACCATGAGATAAAGTTTGTCCAGCCAAGGTCTTTCCTGACCTCAAATAACTCAGCTCCAGATGTAACCAAGCTGTCTGACCAGAGGAGCAACAGAATCTGCTGCTGGGGACCAGAGCATTGTTCCCCCACATCCCTGGAATTATTTGTGTGCACATTGCAGGTTAGGAGAGTTGTGCTGGGAATGGTCCCCAGGAGATTTCTCTAGCCCTGAAATAGCCCTGAGCATGGATTACACTAAGGCAGGAGAGGAAGTATCCTGTCACGTGGGTCCCCTTTGAGTCAGTTATTGCCCTGTTAGAAATTGTAGAAAAATTAGAAGAATATTTGTTACTAATAGCCAGATCTGATAGGCAAGGACAGTGCAGTGAACCCAGCTCCTCAGTCCTACAGCTAATACCACAAGGAATCACAGAATGGCTTGGGTTGAAAAGGATCTTAAAGATCATCCAGTGCCACCCCTGCCATGGCAGGGACACCTTCCACCATCCCAGGTTGCCCCAAGCCCTGTCCAGCCTGGCCTTGGGCACTTCCAGGGATCCAGGAGCAGCCACAGCTTCTCTGGGCAAGCTGTTCCAATGCCTCACTACTGTCTGTGTAAAGAATTTCTCCCTGACACCTAATCCCAATCTCTCCTCTGTCACTTTGAAATGCTCAGTGCCCAGCACATCAGCTGGACCTGTTCTCATACAGGATTTCAGCTGCCAAAGGAAGGGCAGCAAAGCTGAAATTCAGTTCCAGCCTGGACCATAGGCAGGTTAAGCCTCAGTTTGCACCAGCAGAGAAACATTTGACATCCACACAAGCCCGGGGAAAGGCTCACTGATGGCTTTGTAATTGGTTTTAGAGCTGCCTCTAACACATGTGCTAAGTGGCAGAGCAGCAGGGTTGGGGCTTGGCTGGCAAGCAGGACATCAGCAGAGGAGACCAGGCTCTCACGGACACACATCCAGCCTCCAAAATACTTCACCAACCATCAAATATTTTCCAAGCTTAGCGGCTGGACTCTGCAACCCCTTTCAGCAGCCAAGTCACTAATACCTCTTCCCTCAGGCAGCACAGCTGATCTCAGGCAGGGCTTGCCAGCAGCTCTAAGGAGGCTCATCTAAGGAGAGGACAGCCTACTTAGTTACACACTTCAGACTTCCTGCTTTTAATTCAAGCATCTCCAGGTTCTCTTGCAGTGTCTCTGATTTGCAGTGAAGATGTACACTCATGAATATGCTCTAACACTTTTTCCTGCTGTGTCCCCTCTCCAACTTCTGCAGTCCTGTCCCTATGCAGAAAACTGACATCAGTTTTCTGGGTTTGGGACTCACCCCATGGGACACAAGAGAGCTGCTGGCTTTTTTTGCTCCTGTCTAAAGCCAAAGAAGGCAGGACTGAGAGCTTTCAAACCTCCTAATTGGACAGGTCCAGCACTGCAAACATTAGTGTGGAGCACAAGCAGAGCAAATATGCAAATGCATGGAAAGGCTTAAGAGCCCAGGAAAGAAACTCCAGTGGGAAGCTCCCAGCTTAAATCTAAAGGCAGCTCTTTGAATNCCATGGGACACAAGAGAGCTGTTGGCTTTTTTTGCTCCTGTCTAAAGCCAAAGAAGGCAGGACTGAGAGCTTTCAAACCTCCTAATTGGACAGGTCCAGCACTGCAAACATTAGTGTGGAGCACAAGCAGAGCAAATATGCAAATGCATGGAAAGGCTTAAGAGCCCAGGAAAGAAACTCCAGTGGGAAGCTCCCAGCTTAAATCTAAAGGCAGCTCTTTGAATGTGCACAGGCCTCGCGGCTAAACAAAAAAATCAAAGCCAGATTTGGGCACAGCCTGTCTCCCTGTGCAATGCTCCACAGGGAGCTTTGCGGGTCTAGGCAGAGGAGATCCCAACTAAAATCAAGGATTTGTCCCTTTGGTGTGGGAGAATGAGAGCAGGGCAAGGTCAAGCAAGGACACTGAGGGGTGTAAAGGGGAATTAGGGCAGAGTGAGGCAGGATCAGTGTCCTTGCAATGAGACTCCCATCCACATTCCTCACAGTCTGTCCTTGTCCCGACAAGGAGCATCAGAAGAATCCTCTAGCAAACAAGGCTTGAGCGCCAAGGAGCAATCCCACATCCTGAGCACTGCCTGCCTGGAGATTTCGGGGCAGGAAAGCACCCTGGCATTTCTCCCCTATTCCCTTTGCTCAGACTGGAACTCGCCTCTCACTTGAAAGAGCTAATTAAGGATGGCAATCAAAGCCGGGGGAGGCGGCTCCTGCAGCCCCGGGTGCGGTGCCGGCTGTAATGCCCATGTCTGAGCCTGCCATCAAAGCCATCCCCGTGCACGTTCCTGCAATGGCACTCAGAATAAACCCAGGCAATTTCTTCAGACCATTTGTGGGTCAGACAGACCAGCCTCTTCCCCAATCCTGCCCTTAAATCTTGCAGTGTTTAATCCTTGATCTGCAGCCAGGCCTTAATTTCTCAGGGCAGAGCTGGCTGGAGACCGGAAGGCGAGGGGCTTTGATGGTTAATGACCAGTGCTTCTCAGCCCTGGAAGAAATGAAGCCCTGGCTTCATAAAGTTCCCTGAATAAATCCTTCCCCAGCTACAGCCCAGGGCAGCGAAATCACACCAACATACACAGAAACTGGCACAAGCCACTGACATCTCTAGGTCCTGGTTTGGTTTAGGTTTGAGCTGAGAGTGCACTTGGGTCTAAGTGATTTCACCCCTGTGATTTGCACCATGAAGTAACTACAACAGGCATATTCCTCCTAAATATTCCAAGGCTCCTTGGTTTAGCTCATCAGCAAACACAGCACGTCTGCTTGTTCTGATACCTTCACCAGCTTGTCCATCAGCTAACTGGGGCATGAACTGGTTAAACTGGGTGGTGTGGTAAGCTGGAGGCAGAGGCAGGACTGGGACTCTGTCCAAAAAGTTCCTTGGTCTCTGCTTTAGGGTTGGTTATCTGAAGACAAGACCTGTTAATACTTGAGGAGGGCAAGGTGGGGTGCTCAGGGGCTTCACTTACCGCGCTGCTACAGGGAATGTCCTTGACCTTGAGCCAGGCCAGATCTAACGTCCCCTCTCCCCTGTAGCAGGACTGAAGCCTGTCCTTGATGCGGTCGTTGATGTTTTTCAGGACAAAGATGCAAAGAGCAGACTCATCCAAGGACTTCATCTTCCTTTTCTGCCCCTTGGAGAAGACTGTGAAGAGGATATCATCCTCGGGGCCAACGCCCAGAGACCTGGCCAGGATGGCTCCAGCCTTGGACAAGTAGGCAGCCTGGAGCAATCGATATTCCACCCCGTTCTTCTCACAGCCAATGGGCACCTCCACATAGGAGTTAAAGGCCGTGTCCTCCTTACAAAGCCGCACCAGCTTGGAGGTATAAACCTGCTCCTTTGTGGTGGAGCCGGGTGGGGAGATCATCTCAGGCTGCAGAGTCAGGAAGTAGACAAAGTTCCCGCTGCTGAAGCCGTAGATGTAGTAGATATCAAAGTCAGGGATGATGGTAAAGGTGTCTGAGGGGATCTTGATCATAGAGGCCACAAACTCATCGTGAAAGACGTATGCAAACATCCCATCAGCCTCGGAGTTCTTGGTGAGCTTCCTGCTGGAGATGGTGGGGAAATACTCCGGCTTGCCATCCACGGCCGTGGCGATGAACAGCTTGTCGTCCATGTTGCTGTAAGAAACAATGACTCCAAAAACAGAGCCACTCTCGTTCACCCCAGAGAGGTAATGCTCCTTCTTGTGGAAGGGCTCTCCGAGCTTGAAGAGGTCATCCAGCCTCAGGAGCTTGCAGATGCCCTGGTACAGGCTCCCACAGGCTATCAACCGGTTCTCCTTGTAGTCTATGAGGAGCATTTTGTTAATGTTGTTGGTGGGCGTCAAGGGTTCATTGCAGGTCTGGACTATCCTGGGAGGATAACACTTGGGATTATCATCATCAGGACCAGTCTCGTGGGTCACCAGGACCTTCAGGTCACTGGAGAGTTTGTAGATCCTGTTGACAGCCCCCAAGTAAATGTGCCCAGTCCTTTCATCCACCACCAAGTGGTTGAAGTTTCCCTCTGCTTGTTCTCCGGTGAAGGTGATGAAGGGCCACTTTGGGTGGGGTGGCTGCTGTCTGCCAAGAGGTGACACTGTGGTGGACAGCAGGAGGTGAGAAACCAGGCAAGTCCATTTCCACATGGCTGGCGACATGATTAGAGAGGTTTGTATTCCCAAGGCAACAAGGATTAGATGCTGTAAAACTCTTCAAAACAACAATTCCCTGGCAGATTCTGTCCTACAAGCAAGGAAAAAAGAAAACAAAAGTACATTACTATGGAGTATTCCTTCCTCCTCCCTCCTTCACAACCATGCCATCATCAGAGCGTATTTAATTGCTAATCCTCCCTTTCTCCACTCTGAGCTCTCTACTTAAAACCAGCACAAAGGGAACCCTCCTGACTGAAGAGATGCTGGGAGAAAAAGCAGAAATCACACAGCAGAGTAATAAATCAGCACCCTTTCCCTCTCCATTACACACCCACATGCCCCACGGTGCAGCATAAATATTGACTGCAAGTGCAGAAGGGTAATGGTAAAAACATCACCCAGCATTGCTGTTTGCACTTCCAGCATCAGCCCAACTGTGTGTTTGCTATCTGAGACATCAGAACTGGAGAAGGATTATTATCCTGCTCTTCTGGACAAGGCACTGAAGCCTAGAGAAGGTCAGGGATCTGCCTACAGGGATGGGGCCAGATGGATGCTGAGCTCTCCCGCAGCCCTTGAAGTTTGCAGGGAAGGAGCCAGCTCTGGTGTGACATTAACATCCTTTCAGGGAGATCTCGGCCCAGAACAGCCCTGTTTGAGCAGGAGCTCTACAGCTTCCAGATCAAAGCTGCCTCACACCAGCCCAGCCTGGAGTACAGACCCAGGGGCTGTGGTGTGCCAGCTGTCACTGCCACATCTGCAAAGGGCTGGGAGCAAACGGAGCACTGGGTGTGCTCTCGGGCCTGGGCTCTCGCCACAGACCACTCTCCACCCACTTCACACTCTCCACCCACTTCACAGCCAAGGGAACATCATCTAAAAGAGATCCAGCTCTCTTGGGAATCTCAGGTGACTGAGGAGAAAGGGGTTGGTTATCTACCAGCAGTGATAAAGCCTAAAGCACTGTGAAGTAGGAAAACCAATGTCCCAAGGCTGGTACCTTTCCAAAGAGAGGGAAGAGGCTTTCCTTGCACCACTCAGTCCCTTAAAATCTCCCAGGTTTTAACCATGGTGATGGGAGCAGTATGGGGTTCAAACATTTGGTGGGCACATCACCAAGCCCCATGGAAACACCTCTTCCTACTCAACACACCCATCTGCTCCCTTTTCCTTCACTTTTTTGGTTGCTTCTGTACTAAGAACATCTTTATGGCTCCACAGAGCATGTGGGAGATGGAGTTCTACCAGCTCAGACCTCACAAGCCAAGCTCCTCACTGAGTGCTGACCACACAAACCTGGTGTGGTCAGACCCTTCATCCCTCTATCATCCGGATCAGAACTTCACAAAGCTGTTCTTGATTTTAAAAAGGGCACAAGGCAAACACAGCTCCACTCCCACAGTGTCCCAACCCCTCTGTCACACAGTGACTTTGCTGAAATCAGGGGTGTAATCAGTGTTGACAGCCAGGCTGGCACAAGTAGGAGGCAAGGAAAAAAATCCCTGTTTGCAGATCCCAGCAGGGGGGAAGATGTGACAGTGACACAGGTCTGGATGTGCAGCTTTTTCAGATCTGCACAGCTCTGCTAACACCGGTGGAACTGAAAAATTTACTTCAAAAAATAATGGGGAGAACAAATCCCACATTCTTTTGACCTGTAGGCTGATTAGATCTGATAGTAGAAAGGGTAAATCTGGGCTTGTAGAGCAGCCACCACTTTTCTGCCACCCCAAATATTTCAAAATTCTCACACAGCAGCCAGAATTCTGGAGCTGTTGTAGGATCACCTTCACCTCCTGCTGCCCTCGCTGCCGCAGCAGCCGCGGGCGTCGGATGGATGACGGACAAAGGTCAGCCCACATTTACTTTAGTCATGTTTACCCTGTTCTGCTTTGCCTCTCTGGTCAAGCAAATATTTAATAAAACCAAGCTTATAGTGCAGAGTTTGCAGGACTGTCTCACGAGCTCTGCAGGGCTAGGCAGGCTGGTCACGTAGGCTGTTAATAACCTTTATTGTGATGGATAGAGCAGTGATGGGATGAGCTCTCCCCACACAACCATTCCTCTTTCAAAAGAGCCCATCCTTGAGAGAGCAGCAGAAGAGGGAAGCTGTCCCTGTTTGAGCCCTGTGTTCAGAAGCATCACGTGGTGACCCTGAACACCGGCTCCCGTCACTGATGAGTTATGATCCACACTTCTAACAGGCACTGGTTTGATCAGGAACTAGGCAGATCTAGGAAGAAATTATTCTTTTCAAGTACTAAAAAGGTATTCTGTTTTACCCCTCTATTTTACTGTATTTTGCTCTGCAGAGTCAGCAGAGCTGCAGGGCAGGGAAATGGGAACTGCTGCAATCCCAAAACTGAAGAGGTACTGAGCAGCCCTCTGTCCAAAATTCATCACAGCACCTGGGATAAAAAAATGGGATAAAATGCAATAAAAAAATGGCAAAAATGGGGTAAAATCTGCCCATTAAAACAAACAGCCAACGCAAAATGAGGAGACAGACTCCAGACATAAATTCTTTGAGGCCCATGCAGGTGAGACTTGATTTGAGGTCAGACTATCAGTCGTAGAGGATGGGAATGGTGAGGAGAGCCTTGCTAGATCCCTTCCAACCCAAACCATTCTTGATCTCTCGAGGCAAAGACAGCAAATTTGATCTGGAAACCAGAGAGACTCCAGTGAGAAACTCCAGGAAGACTTTACAGCAGGCAAGGGTGCTTTCCAAAACACTGAACCTCACGGGGTGGAAGTTCACCTGCAGAGGAAAGAGCATCAGGAGACTGAGAGCACCAGGAACGCACAGGAGCAGCTTTTTGGGATGAAGCAGGGAGAGCTTGGGGCTATTTTGCCATCTTCCAGCAGCCATCTGAGTGACCCTGGGAGCAGGATTTTCTCTCTGCTTGCTGCTGGCACTCTCTCCTCTCCCATCTGCTCGTGCTGTTCACCCTGTACCCTCTGTCCTGGAGCCCAAATCAGTCCTGGAGCCTCTGAGGGCTATAATTTATAATTTGGCTTAATTAATAAATAACAGCAGAGGTCAGGGGCAAGGAGGCCTGGATGTTTAGCCTGCAGAATAGAGCAGGGTTTGTACAAGCCCTTGGAGGATGCACCAAGGAGAAGGGGGTTGTGGATGGGTTTTTTTTTCCCTGTGTCTGGATGGCAGGAATCACAGCAGCTGGGAAAGCAATAATACAGTGCCACGGACATGCAGAGTCTACAAGAGAGTAATTATATTCTAAAAACAAAGCAAATAAACAAAAGGCCACAGCCAGCAAGGGCTGGACTTGGGCTCTGAACTGGCTGTTTCCAAAATAAACCCAAGCTGCCTTTTCCACTGGGGATGTGGCCAGCAGTGATGCCATGAGCCTCCACACAGGGCTCCTGTGTGAGGCCAGATCATCCCTCGACATGGCTCCTGCCTCTCCATCAGCACATCCAAGCTCCCTGGGAAGGTCACAGAGCAAATCCAGCTGTTCAGGACAGGGTTTCATCCATGGCAGAGGGAGGTCTCAGAGTCAGCACCCACAGGAGGTTTCACACCACTGTCCTGCCTGTGGAATCACGACTTTATGGCTTGCAAATAACACATTCCCCAGAAGATGCCTTGAGCTAACACAGTTTGGTTTAAATACTGGTTTCCTCCTGGAGAACAGCAAGTTATGGTGCTGGCCCACAGTCTGGTTACTTCTTTTTGCTGTTATTGAGCATTTCCAGCAAAGGTTTGAGACCACTGAGTTAAAGGTTGCAGCTCAGTTCTGCTCAGGGATCTCCAGGACACAACCCCAAGACTCCAGAACATGAAACTCTGTGGTAAATACTTGGGATTCTGGACAAGAACAGTTTGGGTGTGAAAGAGCCTCAGGGGAAGAAACATTCCAAATGTCTTTTAACTCTGATTATTAGATGGGAAATTTAGGGAATGATGAATACATCCTCAAAATGCAGCAGCGTGCAAGGGGACAAAGTCAAGGATGAGTTATGCCTGAGGAAGTAGGAATAAATCAGGAATAAAGAGGACACAAAGGACTGATCTGTCAATTGAGAGAGAGGGAAGGACTTGAGAGGAAGTGTACAGGGAGAGGGGAAAGAGAGAGCTGGGCTTTGATTGACAATCTCACAAAATCCATGGTCATGTCCCTATACTGGAGTCTGGGACAAATCCATCCCACTCCAACAACAGCTGCTGAAAAGAACACATCACTGGGTGAACATGAGACAACAGCATTTCCCTCACACACACACACAGCCCTCCTGCCATCAGAGGTGTTATACAGAGCCACGTCACCAGGTCCCCTGCCACGGCCACGTGTGGCAGCAGGGACACCACAAAGTCAGCAGGAAGAGCCTGGATACAAAAAGCCATAGAAACAATCCCACCCTGGGTCCAGCTCAGAGCAAAAATACATATTAAAGCCTTGAATACAACCAAAATGAGCTGAAAAACAGCTCTGGGAGGGAGGGAGGGAGGGAATACTCAGCACATGCTCATGGACAGGGGGTCTGGCAGCACCCCAGGGTCCCGGCGGGTGGACACGGTGAGCTCCCCACCTGGCTGGGAGGGAGCCAGGAGCGCCCAGGGCTCCTGGGCAGTGCCAGGGTGGTTAATGAAGCCCAGCTAATCAGGCAGCACACTCCTGTGTTTGCTTTTCCTGCACTCAGGCTGTTCGTTCTGGGGATGCAGGAGGCCGGGCAGAGATGCTGACGAGGCAGACGCCCAGCGCCGGAGCCAGCACGGAGCAATTCAGCACCAAGTGCAGCTACACAATCCCTTTAATCTCATCTAAAGACTTTCCTTCATGGTTTCCTTTAATGAAGCCTGATTACCATGGACAGAAGCTTTTCTTTGGGAGCCAACATGGCAAGAAAACCCATATAGTGGCATTGTCAACAGCTTCCCCAACAAGGACTGGATTCTAACTTTGGCCAAATCCTTTCTCCCTGAATTTACAACCTGCCCAAGCTGAAGGCAAGTCTCACTTTGGGGACACCCCACACCAGAGGAGCTTTACTTTGGAGCTCACCAAAAAGAACAGCTCCCTGCATGAGCTGTAGCTTGTCCCAAATAAAGAGATTAATTTCAGGAGTGGTTTGTTTGTGAGGGAATTAAGATACAGAGGGACAACACAACCTTCCCTCATCACACAGATTATTCCTCTCAGGCACTCAGATGCTGCCCATCACCTTGTTACCTGTGTCTGTGCCAGAAGGGTATTAAATGATGGGATTAACACATGCCACGAGTGGGACTTTCTTCCTTTTTTCCCCAGCTCTTCCCATGTGATAAAACTGCATGTGGATGTTGTTTCTGCCTGCATTTCAAACTTGGTTTTCTACCAGCAAAAGCAGGTCAGAGCTGTGCTCCTCTGTGCTTGGGAGGGAGAGCAGAGAGGTTTGTAATGATTTCTCAGCTCCTCCAGGAATTTGCTACAGAGACTCGAATGAAAGAACACAAATATTCAGCGTCACAGAAACAAGAATGGAGTTTTGAGGTCATGAAAATAACCTACAAATCCAGAGACCGGAGTTAAACTCTCATTTCTGGAGCAGACAGGGATGTGAGTCCCCAAGGCTGGGTGTTATGGAACATCCTGAACTGGAAGGGACCCAACTTTCCAATGACATGACACAGGTAACAGTATTTCCCAGCCTCCTGAAAGTATCCTGAGGACAAATCCATGAGAATTATTCCTTATCACAGCAGCTGGGGAAACGTAAACCCCCCAACACACAAACTGTTGTAGCAAGAGCACACAAGGTCACTGATTTCAAACCACGTCACAGCAGTGCCTAACTTGGCTGATCCCACCTTGTGGGTGTGAGATCACAGAGGTCCAGGACACTGAGACAAGGGAAATATTGCCAAAAGCCAGAGTGTCGGGTTGACTTCTGTCTCAAAGTCTCATTCCTGTCCCCAGCCAAGCCATCACACCATGCTGGCACTCTGTTCTTCCCAGCAATAAGAATTTCTCTCCTGTATTTCACTGAGGTGCAGCTCTCACAGGGTTGGCAGTGCCAGCTTGGCCTAAAAAAATTAAAATTTTATGGAATATTCCTTTAGCCAGTTTGGGTCAGCTGTGTGCTTTCCCAATTCCTTCTCCTTGAGAAGCTGAAAAGTCCTCTAGTTTATTTAAACCCTATTTAGCAGCAACTAAAACCATCAGTGTGTTATCACCACAATTCTCATACTAAATCCAAAACACACCATCCCAGGAAGAAAATTAACTTTATTCCAGCAGAAACCAGGACAGCAATTCACTGGGAAGGAGACCCTGATGAGCTGTAGACACGAAAAGGAATAAACACAGCCTCTGCCCCTAAAGGAGTGATGAATATTGAAAAGAAAATGAACTGGGTTTCATCCCAGCAGGTCTCCCCAGCTCATGTATCCATTCCAGCATTTTAGGACAGCCTTGAGAAAAAATGGCATTTCCTTCCTCAGGAGCTCAGCTTATGCTCACACATTCCCTTTGAGGCTTTGGGGGCTCTGAAAAAGCCCAAACAAAATCAAAATTTGCTGGGTCTGGTTCAGATGGGAGCCCTAACACAGCAAGGAAGGGTCTGTGACCTGGCTTTCCCCACGAGTTGCCAGGCAGGTGTTTTGTTTCCTTGTTGGCTGAAGCTGTTTCCAGCAGAGTTGAGGTTGCTCTGGATGGAATGTGGTGGATCTGGTGGATGTTTCCCCCTGCCTGGCAATTTTGGGAGGATCTGTGAGGCACAAGTCCTCTGTCTCAGGCTGAAGCCTCACCATTAGCACTGTGTGTATCCAGCAGGAACCAAATCTCACTGTTCTTCAGCTGCCTCCTGAAAGACTGGCAGGGAGAGCCACTCTGCATTCACAGGGACTTTGTGACCCCTGGCTACTTCACCCTCCAGATTTCTGTGAGATAAAACATGGGACTTCAAGGGAAAAAACAAAACCTTGGTCAGGTGGTTGTGGGAGCACTGAGATCTGTATTTGGAGGTGGGGAAAGCACTGGCAAAGAAGCCAGCAGAGAATCTCCAGCCTTCAAAGTCTGAGATCTTGCTGTGTATTCAAAACACAGCTGTAGCAGAGTGGTCTGAGGGGAAAAGTAAAAGCAACAGGACTGGGAAAATCAGAGATGATACCAGGATCAGGGAATCCCAGAATGGTTTGGTGTTGGAACGCTGGATGCTGAAAATTTGAGACTTTCTGTACTGCCAGGCACTGACCCCCAGGAGAACTCTGCATTTGACCTGAGGCCGTGGAGAAGCTTCCAAAATGGAATGGTAGAACTGGGATTGTGGGTGTGGAGTTCGAATAGAAGTGTGTGATATCACAGGGTGGAAACTTGGAGTTTAAGGGTTTAGAATACAGTAATAGATATAAAGTGAGATGGAGGTTTTAGGGGGAGGCTGCTCCTTCTTCACCTTCTTCTCCATGGGTTTGGGTGGGATTGTGTAATTGGATAAAAACATCCCCATTGCAGGCCATGGGTGTTTGGTTATTGGGTTAAAAGTAAAAATAATTTAGGTGTTATTTCTTAATTGGACAGTTTATCCTTAAAAGGCCTTGTAGAGAGAGAGATAGGGCTTCATTTTTAGTTTGTTAGAGTGAAGTGCTGTAGAATTCAGGGTTTGTGGGACTGTAACATAGATAAGAACTAACAAACATCTGAGTCTGAACAAGAAATATAATCTCACACATTTAATCCCAACCCTGGCAAAAAAAAAGGATAAAAACTCAATAGTTTAGGTTGGAAGGGACCTAAAAGACCATTTTGTTCCAGCCCTCTGCCATGGGGTCCATACCTTCCATAGACCAGGTTGTTCAATGCCTGGATGGGGATGGGGAATAAAGTTTGGGAATAAAGCTTCAGAGGGATGCAGAGCAGTGGATTTGCTGCACAGATCAGGCACTCTGCAAACCAGATTGGCATCAGTTACCGGTGACCAGCACTTGTGGCTCACAGCAAATGAGAACTCCTCCCAAATGAAGAGTTTACCAGTGGCCAGGCCACTGTGATTAATGCAGGGCACTGCTGTGTGCTCCTGGATCCCCGAGGGAAGAACCATCAATCCTGCAACTGCACCAAACCTGCAGGAAATGGGCTGGACAGGCAGCAGGAGTGGGAACATAAAGAAAATGCTGTTAGCAGTGCTGTGTTGCTGGGAGGGAAGAGTCAGAGGTGTGATCATTTCTCTTCAGTGATGCAGGGTTTGCAGCAGAGGCAAGAACAGAGTCTCTCTTTATGCTTTACTCAGCATAAAATTTCCTCCTTTCATTTATGGCAGGTATCCAGCTCCTTTTGGAGCAGCAGCCACCAGCTCTGGATGGGGCCAGGGAAAAGATCTGACACAGCAAATTCTTCATCCTCGGCTTCTCCTGTGAGTGGCTGAAGGGAGCAGATGAGCGAGCCCCATAAAACAAGGATGGCTGGGCCATCCCAAATCCCAGCCAGACCTCCAGTCCAACACACCCCTGGGAAGCAGCAGTGCTGACTGGCATTTGCTCTCCCAACCCCAAAAAAAAGCTGCACTTTACTGCAATCATTAGCAGAATTTTGATATTGACTGGAGATTCTGAAAAAGAAACTTTTAGATCCTCCTTTTTTTTATTTGCTCTGCAATTCCTAACTCTGACTAAATTCCTAAACACTTCTGGGTGGGTTTTTAGGCACCCTGAACCTCCTGGGCAGACAAGTGCTGTTGATTTTATCACTCTGCCTTCTGCATGACAGCTCTTCCACCAACTGCTCCCTGTCTTTCAGCCCTCAAGCAGGTCAGATGAGGTCAGGTGAATCTTTTTTCATCTTCCTGTAGCACCCAGGGCAATGAGGTCCCAGTCTGGTCTTTCAAAACTTGCACGTGTCAGCTGAAGTAATCCATTCCTGCTGCCTCCAAGGGCTTGGAAAGAGCTCTTGAAGGGGTGTTAGAAGGATAAAAAGTCCATACTTCTGCCCCAAAGCTCACCTGTCCCAAATTCCAGGCATCTTCTGCAGATATGAGATTGGTACAGAGCAGAGATTGCTACAGACCCCTCCTTTACAAATAATACAGCACCAAATAGACATTTTTTAAACCAATATTAATCTCCTGCATGCCTTTCTTGGCTTTCCCTTACAAATACCATAAAAACTGCATTACAATTGTTTATAATTTTGAACCATTCTGGCATAGCAGTACTTTTTGTGATGTTCAAAATGAACCAGGGCACAGTGCAGCTGCTGCATTCAGAGCAAGATGCTCCCTGAGAAGAAACACCCAAGATCAGACCAAACGAGATCTGTCCTCTTCAGACACTTCCCCTCAGAGCATTTTGGTTAAAAAAAAAACTTCTGTCCCCACTTGACTTGAATGTTTTGAGCAGGCTGAAGGGCATCTGAGCCAAAAGGCAGGCGCAGGGACAGGACTGATGGAGAGCCCCACGTTTGCCCAAGCAGAGACTTCCAGCTGAGACCCAATTTCCAGCCCAGCAGCAGCACTGGGGAAGGACTCTCTGTGCTGAGAGCTGTAATGAGGCACTGTGGACACAAGCCCTGATAAGCTGCAGCTTTGGGAGCATTTCAAGGGAAAAGAAAAAAATAAAAAAGCAGTCTGACATCTATCCCACCACCATCCCGTGATGTCCCAATTTACAGGTGACACAGCAAGACCACAAAAGCAGAGAATCAGCAGCAAAACTCAATTCCCCCCTCCAGAAATAAAAACGTGGATAAAGTATTATTAATTTGCTGTTAATTTTCTCTCCCAGTGACTTTGTCACCACGAGCCCAGCTACTGCCAACACATCCAAAGGCCAATGGGAAGCTATTCTTAGAGCCCAGCCTGGCTGTTGCTGCAGGAGAGCTAATCCCAAATCATGCCTGAGAGTCCTGAGCTGCTGCTGAGCTGGACAGGACACCTATGGCCAGGATCAGAGGCAGGCAGGAGACAGAGCAGTGCTCACATGGCTGAGGAGATAATCACATGCTCTGTTTGTTAACAAGCAGGTTAGAAAGGAGCTGATGTACACACACACACACAGATTGTGTTTGCAGGGAGATACACGGCTCCATCCTGTACAGACACGTTTATTTTTGCACCAAAATGCTGCAATTCCCGTGCAGGGCACTGTGTGCATGCATAATTCCAGTGAGCATTAGCAGCAACACCTACAGCTCAGGTTGTCTGACATGTTCTGTGCCAAGGCTCACTTTTAAGGTCCTCATTACTTTGACAGAGCTGAGCCACTCAGGGGACAATTTCCTGAGCTTGGTGTCTGCCTCAGGCTACCAGCACTGGGGAAAGTTGCATTCAGAATGACTTGGGCAATGCTGAGAACTAAATTAAGGGAAAAGTTTTTGCAAGTTACCGATTTTAACTTTTTTTTTTTTTTTCTATATTTGACCTCAGTTACATTCTTCCTACTGCCTCACTGGAAAGGTGGAAGGCTTTGGAGCAGGGAAGAAAAATTGGGATGTTCCTTGTCTTGTGGCTATGGCTAAAAGTCAGTCTAAATTTCACCAAGTTGAGCATCTAGTAGCACAATTACTGCAAGGAAAAGTTTTGCCTTTTCCACTGCCCCTAGGATGGATCAGATAACACTTGGGTTTATCAACAGAGGAGGAGAAGAACTTGATCCTGATGAGCTACCCTGCCCAAAATGATATTTAAGGTCCCTTCAACCCAAACCAGTCTGTGATTCTATGACTTGCCCAAGGTCACACGGAGCCAGCAAAGCAGAGACAAATCTTCCTCCCACATGTTGAATTCCCAGCTCAGTGCCACAGCAATAATTTTGATTTTGCAGAGCCACGCATGCAGCTCCAGGGGAACCTCCTTCACTGCTGATTTTCTCTATTCTTATCTCCTTTGGTGCACATTTGAGGGACACACACCCAAAAGTGCTCACAGTGATAAATTCCCCTCAGTCCTAAGCCCATGCCCTCCTCCAGCACTTTACCAGCATCAGCAGAATTTGCATTACACACCCGAGTGTCGGCGCTGGAGCAACTTTAAATAGTTGAGTGGTCACCCTGCTCAGCTGTGGGATGCAGGGATGCATCCAGCGTGTCCTGAAATGATACAGCAGAGTCCTGCTGCTGGCACCCAGCCTGGGAGGCCGGGGAGGAGGAAGGGAGGAGATGTCTGCTCCTGCCACTCTGCTGCTAAAGCTTTCTGCTGCTCATCCCTGTGCTCCCCCACACTGACCAGCCTTGAGAGGAGATGCTGCCAGCACGTTCTACTCCACGCTGGCAGCTTGCTGCTGTTGCAAAACACACCTGAAAAAGGCAAAATCTCTGCTTTTCCTCCCCTAAATATCTCCCCAGGTCCACTCAGGCACAGATGGAAGCTGCTGGTGCCCTGCACTTCACGGACCTGACCCTTCATCTGCGTGAATCGTGCCTAGTGCTATCAGCAGCTCCACAAATCACCCCAGAGCAGCCACGGGGAGGGTGATGCAATTGTTTTAGCTGTTTGCACAGCCTCATAATTGCAGATCCATCATCACAAAGCATTAGCTGTGTTAGGACAGGTGTTACACAGAAAGCCAGCAGCAGAAAGGGGCACGTGAGCTGGGCAGGCTGCAAAGGACACTTTAGTTTGCAGTGAGAGGTTTGAGATCTGGGTTGTGCTACCCAGAAGAAAGTTATTTGTTTGCTAAGCCAGCTGCAAGCAAAACTCTAATTTAAACCAGATCCAAACACCATCTGCTTTGTTCATCTCTGCTCACACAGGATGAAGGCACCTGTGGCTGAGACAGGAGGTGTTTTTAATGTGGGGGGCGTGCAAAGGTCACCTCTGTTCATAAAATCCTGCTCAGAGGAAATGGAGTCCTTGATAACACAGGTTTTAAGACCTGAAGAAACACTATTAAGCAGATGCCCGGGTGCTAAAAGAGTAAAACCCACAAGCACTGCACCAATGTGCACTCCAGCCCCTAAGCCCCTCACCTGCCACTGCCTCCACCTCTCCACTCTTCCCTCTCTCCAAAACAGGACCTGCTGCTCTCTTCCCTCACCTCACAGGACCCCAGAGCCGCCACACAAGCCTCAAATATTGTGAAAAGCTGTAAACCTGTGCCCATACACCTTTACCCTGGGGGATGCAGTCACAGCTGTTGGGACATGAGGCAGGAGAATCCTCCCTCCTCCTGGAGAGCATCACCTGTGCTCCATCGCCAGGTTGGAGGTCACAGGGCCTTCTCCTGGCTCCTGGGTGGCTGGGACATATCTTGGAACTGGCTGCAGGTGGATTTTAATGACATGAGGCATCACTCAGGCAGGAGGCTGGGCTGAATTTTGCCCTTGCAAATGTTTTAGTTTGGACCAGAGGAAAAAGGCAGAGGGAAAGAGGGATGGAAAGGAAGTCTGGGTTGTTAGTGGTGGCATTAGGCTGAAAACAGCAGTGTTTTGTGCTGAGTGCTGTTGTGTTTTTTATCTTATTGGTAAACACTTAAGATAGAGAATTTGTCACCATACTACTGTAACTACACAAATTAAACATAAAAAATGTACAGATCCAAAACATTCCAGTCAAACATGAGCTACAGCACAGCATCTCTTTGTGAGCAAGAAAATCCTACAAAAATAAAAATTCTTCTAAAATTACTTAGTTTTTCTAAAATTAAACATAGAAGATTAACACACTAATGTTAGAGCTGGGGAGTGCATCCAGGGGTCACTTCTAGGCTTATTTGTATTTTTACCTTAGTAAAGCAAAAAATATAGTAGTAAATAGAAAAAAAAGAGTGATTTTTTTTAAAAAATAAAGAGATAGGACCAGGCAGAGTAGCTTTAAATGGAAAGAGGGAAGGTTTAGATTGGATATTTGGAAGAAATTCTTTCCTGGGAGGGTGGGGAGGCCCTGGCACAGGGTACCAGAGAAGCTGTGGCTGCTCCATCCCTGAAAGTGCCCAAGGCCAGGTTGGATGGAGCATAGAGCAACCTGGGCTAGTAGAATACATCCCTGAGGGCAGCTGGAACTAGAATTTTAAGATCCCTTCCGACCCAAACCATTCTCTGATGCTCTGAAAGAGCAGCAGCCCTCACAGCAACTCGCAGGCCAGACTGACCCTTGCCAGGTCAGTGTCAGCAAACACCCTCAGGAGCAGACAATCCATGCTCAGGGCTCAGCACCCCAAAGCCCGAGCTGTCCTCTGTCTCTCAGGAAATAGGAAATCCCCAGCAGCTGCCTGCAGCAGGGAGAGCCCACAGCTCCCAGCTGTGCTCCTGGCAGAGCGCTGAGATAAAAACTGCAGCGGCGTGCACAGGTGTAAAATTGCTATCACCATTCAGTGGGTTATTAATAACAAGATATTTCTCCTCTGGGGCCATCTGCATCCCACACACCCCCACAAATCCGGCACTTTCCTCTTCCAGTTACAGCAGTCAGGGCAGATAATTCCCTTTTTCCCTCTGCCTTGCTGCCATGCAGGAAGGCAGAGCTCAACAGGGTCCAGACCACGCAGACAAACATTGTGCCAAGCCCCACGAACTCAGAACTGGGGTTTTCTTTCTACCAAGGTGCCAGAAATAATACAAATAAACTCTTCTTCTCTCCCTGGCTTTATATCTACAGCTCCCACACATCACTACCAGCAGGGCTTTAAAACTAAAACAGACTGGGCCTACGTGGCTTGAATTTATTCTGGAAATTTATCTCTCCTTGCTGAAAGCTCTGTGTTTGCTTGATCTTCCTGCCTTCCAAGCCCTACAAGTGCCACATGTTGCACAGCTGGATTCCTGACAGAGAAAGAAAGCAGGAGGGAAGAGAGAACAGATATTTTATATATATATATATTTAGATATATATACATGAATGCAATGGCCAAGGTTTTCAAAAGTCACCTGTGAACTTCAGCAAAGTGCCTTCAAATATCTCCAAGGGACCTGTGCACAGGAGAGACAGAGCTCTTGAGCTTCCAAAAATCTGCTCTCCACAGGTAGAAGCGGAAGGAAGAGGAAATGAGGCTCCAAAGGACTTGCTGCTCTAAAGATACTCAAGACCAGCCCTTGCAGGAAAGGATTTGCAGCAAAAGCTGTGCCAGGGAAGGCTGGAGATAAGTCAGCCAGGAGGAAGAAGGACAGATCCATGTGGCACTGAGGGAAATGAGGAGAATTTTGAATTCTCAAACTTGCTGGGGTCTGACTACTAAAATAATCATGTGTTTTCCCAGCTCCAGGAGAATTTATTCACCCTCAGCAGCTGTAACAGGGGAATATCCCTGGTGCCCCAAAAACATGGGAAAGCAACATCCAGTGTGACAAGCCAAGGGTAAAGCACAGAAAGCTGAGGGGAAGAAATCCTGTTCATCTTGAGCAGCATTTAAAAAAAAAATCCCAGCAAAGGAGAAAATGAAGAAAATGTTATTTCCTTGAAATGGAGTACTGCACTCTGTAATAGGAGGGGAGAGGGGGGGAAATCAAACCTGAAGTGAACCAGAGATTCAGTTCATAAACACAGGAGAAGGTCAGCTTCCTCCTCACCAATAACTCTGTCCCAGAGGAGCCCAGCATGGCATTTGAGATAGGGCAGATATTTGATTCCTTCCTCTGCGTGGGGAGCCTGACACACACATCCTCCATCCCCAGCACTGCCACGGGCTGGGTTGGGCCCCTCCTGCAGCCACCCTGCCTCAGCAGCAGTAGGAACCACTTTAAAATCTGCTCCTTGAGCTGAGGAAGGGATTATTTTTTTTCCTGTGTTGGAGAAGAGGCAGTGGCTGTAAAACCTTCTGCCTGCGCCCAGCAACAGAGAGACCTTGGGAGAGGCTAATTATGGGTGGTGAAAGAAGTCACCCACTGGCAGAGAGCTGTGGAGGAGAGACAGGCCAGCACAACCCTGCACCTGGAGACCTTTTTGCTTTTTATAAAATAAAGCTGATTCTGCTGCCTGCGTTCCCGGGGAGGGAGAAGCAAGGCAGGAGAGAAGGCAACGACCAAGTGAAACCAGGAGGCAAATCACCGAATGAAAAGGCTTCAAGTGATGCCTTGAGAAGGCTGACCTAGAACAGAGACTAGATGGAGCTAAAGAATAAAGTAGGGATTTGTTAAAGGATCTCCTCCATGGATCCACCTTGGGCAGCACCAGAGCCCAGCCAGGGCTGCACCCAAGATGAACCAAAATGGGCACAAAATGCACGGCCGGGCACGGGCTCTGGCACTGGGATCAGTTCTGCCCCATTTGCAGATTGCAGTTCATTGTTAATTCCAGCTTTAACTCATGCAGTCCCATCCTGCTTGTTTTTCTCTCCTCAGCCCACGGTGTTTGTGCTCTTGGGCTGAGATTTGGATCATTTGTCCTTGGTCCCAGCTGGAGAAGGAATTGTTTTGTGTCCCTGCTCTGTGCAGAGAGCTCAGCATGGCCTGAGATGGAGCTCAGAACTGCACACTGAAGCAGCACAGAACCTGAAACAGATAAAACCTGAACCTGAGGCATCACAAGCATTTCACAGTCACTTTTCCATACCCTTGTGCAAGTACTGGAAAAGCCTCAGAATTATCCTCCCACACATAAATACCCAGAGCAGGGAAGCAGCCTGAGTGGCCAGCAAGGCTGTTAGTGCGGGAGACGTGGCTCAAGAACCCTGTGCATCAACCAGCAGGAGGCAGGGAGATGTCTGCACGTGTCCCTGCACAACCAAGGACTGGAAAGCAGAAAAGCAGATTGTCATGGAGCTCCAATCTGCTTGGGATCTCCTCCAGGCTCGTGGCACCTCGTGCTGCCCCACTTGAGTGCTCATGGCCAGGGTCCAGCTGAGCCACTGGGAAGGATGAGAATTGCTGCACAACCATCCCCTACCCCTGAGAGCCCCTCAGAGACTCCTTTGCCCCCAGCAGGGCCTGGACCAGCACCTTCTGAAAAGCATTAAGGCAGCCAGGCTCAACTGGAGCACATTCCCAGACACAAAGGTTTGTCCAAATTTGCTCAATTTATTCCCGGTTCTGCGGTGGAGGAAAACCTCAAACTCTTTTCTTTCTTCCCTACAAGCTGGAAAACATTTTTCTGCTACCAGCATCTGATCAAGGGATGCTGGACTAAAAAGTAAAACTGTTTTTTTGCCTAAATCCCTCCTAATTCCAGCTACTGCAGCAAGGCTGCTCTTCCTTCTCCAAAAATCTGGACCCACAAAACCTTTCCTGAACCGTGAGGGAAAATTGGCAGTGATCTGTGAAAAGTGCAGG
This sequence comes from Chloropsis cyanopogon, assembly GCA_013400585.1. Classification (NCBI taxonomy): domain Eukaryota; kingdom Metazoa; phylum Chordata; class Aves; order Passeriformes; family Irenidae; genus Chloropsis; species Chloropsis cyanopogon. The sequence continues at coordinate 481,564 of WEZZ01014885.1, forward strand.
GTGAACAGATTGGCATTTCCAAAGCATGTGTAGTTTGCATTTGTGTGTAGCAATGTGCATATAAATGTGTATTTTTATGTATATGTATAAAACATACACACACACACACATATATATCTATATATATGGATGCATGGAGTTGTATTTAGGGAAAAAGGCATCACAACTTCCAGCAAAAGATAATGAGAGAGCTGGGAACGTGCAGGCAGCATGATGCAACTCCAATCCCTTCCTCACACTGCAGGACAATCAAGGCTTCTTCTCTGAAATGAATGCAGAAAAGGGCCCAAACAGCTGGGGAAAGGGTGATGCTTGTGAGAAATGGGCTTTTTTCGTGGCTCATGCATTGCAAAGTGTGTGTGTGTGTGTGATGAGTCAAAGTCTGAGGGCTGCCTTGTGTCAGCCATTGACTGTGCCAATGACAGCCTTTAATAACAGCACTTAGAGACTCTGGAGCAGGGGGAGGCAGCACAGGGAGGGGAGGAGAGAGCTTCCCTCGCAGGCTGGTGCACAGAGCGTCCCCAGGCTCGCCAAAATGTGTCACAAGAACCCGTTGATGGCTCCATAATTGCAGCCCACGCTGCAATGTGTTGTTCTAAGAGGCAGCAGAGAGCACAGCACAGGAGAGCAACTTTGGGTACACGGGGGTGAAACACGGCCAGGAGGACGTGGGGACACGCTGGGCTCAGGTAGGGGTGGACAGGGTGGTGCTTTAGGGGTTGATCCCAATCACATTTCCCTGTGCAGCGAGGCACCTCCACGTGTTCACAGCCAGGTTTATACTGGGAAGCAACCGGGAGACCAGAAATTCCATGCAGAGTAGGTGAGACAGGCAGAAACATCTGCAGAACACATCTGGAATGCGCAAGTCCTGCTGCCCACCTCGGTTCTCCAGCGTGAAGGGGAGAAATAAGTCCCTGCCAGGTCTCATGGATGCTGGGAAGCTCCTGGGAGGCTGGTGAGGATGCTAAAAATCCTCAGCTTAGTCCAGATTTGGAAAGCTTTGGGAAGAGCTTCAGGAGTGCATCGTGTCCTGATTATTTACTTCTCCAAGCTAAGGAGAGACCTACTTCACACACCGCCTCCTGGAGAGGCGGAAAAATCAGGCATGTAAAATAAGAAGGAAATGGAAATCGACTTGATAGCTCCTTCCCCTTCCTAATGGGGAATACTTACCTAATTAGGCCCGCTTGCCTGTTTCCTCTCCTGGCTTTCTTTGAGATATTATGCAGAGAGGAATTCATCCTAAAAGTTGGTGCTTTCATTCAGAGGCATTCCCTTGAGCGTTTGCCTTGCTGAGGCAGGCAAGGGCAGCAACTCCATCATAAAGGAGGAAAAAAATTCCCTCCTGAGTGGCTCTAAGGAGTGCTGGTTTAAGTACTCAGCTCCTGCCATAGCTCTCCCACCTTTCCTCCCTTCTCCATCCCTCACCCAGGCAGAGGGTGCAGCTCCAAGGTGCCTCCTGCCCTTTCCTGGCCCAGGTGAGCAGCTCCTGATCTCTGGGAGTGACTTTGGAGACCAGGAAGGCAAAGCCAGAGGATGCAAAGGTGGCCAAAATGACTCCACCCTCAGTGGGCTTTTGGAGACAAACCTGAGACTGGATGGTCTCAGGGCTGGTGGGATCCACAGGGACTCCCAAATCAGCCCCAAATCCATTCCACCACTTGGATGACCTCTCCAAATCACATATCCAAGCAGCTGGTGCAGCTCAGAGTGGAAAAAAAAGTGGTGGTAGAAGCAAAATCCAAACTCTCCAGACCCACACGGACAAGGGTGACCCAACCAGGACACAGCAAGCTCTCATTTCCCACAGCCAGCTCCCCTCCTTTCAGAGAGGCCTCCTCTCATCAGGAGAAGGGGTTGGCACATTCAGGATGTGTAGGAACACCTCCCACCCCACAGGATGCTCCCAACCATCCCTACAACAGAGCCAGGCTGGATGTGACCCTACACAAGGGGTTACAGGGGTCTCCATTCACCCCTAGACCCCTACACTGGACCCCTTTATCCCTTCTTCCATTTCCATCCCACACTTTCCAGGAAGGCCCCCCATCCCCCTCAGCCCTGCTTCTTCACCCCAGGATTTTTTTTTTCTCTTCCCTGCAGGGAGCAGAGCTTCCAAGAAGGAAAATGCAAAGCCCAAAGGGAATGACTTCAAGCAATGAGACGGCTCTGCAAAGGAAGGTGTTTTATTCCTGCCTGAGGGGGTGCTTTAAAGAACCTCCTTTGTTTCCTCAAAGGCTGCCAAAGGTGGAGACCTGGAGGAATTCGGGGAACTCACCCTGCAAGCAGCAGCAGCAGAGATTTCCCCAAGCCCAGGTCTCTGCCTACCCAGCATCCTGCACTGGTCCAGCCATTCCTGCATCCCTCCCCATCTCCCAGGGGAGCACCTGCAGCTGAAGCCAGCCCTGCACCTGCAGCACCTGTGCAGGGTGTGAGAGGAGGGGCTGAGCCACCCCCTGCAGCTGCTCCAACCAGCTCTGAGACTTCACCTCCCAGTTGTTAATTCAGCATCCAGAAAAGCTGTGTTGGTTTCCCTTTTTTCTTTCCTTTTCCTTTTTTTTTTCCTTATTTTCCCCCACCAGACAATTTCCAAGGAACAAGAAAGAACTGCACAGCTAATCCCTGCTGCAAACCAAGCCAAGCCCTCCCCTGCCCCAGCCAGAGAGGGAAAGCAGCCCCACTCCTCCCAGTGCCCCTGGACATCCCTCCATCCTCCCAGCCTCCTGTCCCCATCGAGCCACCCCTCTGCAGCCCCTGCTGCACCCTCAGAGCTGCCAGGGTGTGAAGGACAGCAGGAGGGAAGGAGGGAGGTTTCCTTGAAGAGCCACCTCTGCAGCACTGCCAGCTTCCAGGAGAAGCTGTGAATCCCATGGCTGCAGGCAGGAGACCCCTTTGCATCCCTCTTGCCCCTCCTGAACATTCCCAAAACCAATGGATGCTCTGGATAAACGGGGTCCAGGCAGCCCCTGTAGCAGCTCCTGGTCAGTGCATTGCTCAGCACCCAGCCTGCAGAGGAAACCTGCTCCTACCCCCTGCACCCATTCCTGGGGAGCAAGACCCCCCCAAAGCTGGACCTACCCCACCCATGGCAACTGGGAAGTGATGGTGAGGGCAGGCAGAGCCACGCCCTGAGCAGGGCTTGCTCTGCTTGGCCTCTTGCAGCCCTGGAGGGGTGCCCAGCTCCAGGAGGGCTCAGCAGAGCAGGACCCCAGGATGGGAGCATCAGAGGAGCTTCCTTCCCTCCCAGCACAAAGGGCTGGGCTTGCAGACAGGGAGGGACTCCAGCACACAAGGAGGAGCAGCAGAGGCAGAGATCAGAGCAGGTATTTACCAGGCAATGCCTCCAAGGTGCTGTGAACGCAGCGTTTGTGCTGGATGAAGTGACACTATCACAGAACTTGCTGCCAGCCCTGCGCCCCAAATGGTGACACACCAGTTTGGAAATAAGTAAGCTCATTATAAGGAAAGGTCTGGCTCAAATCCCCCTCCAAAGGAGGGATCTGGCAGAGGAAGGGACCTGTGAGGGGAACATACTGGGGGATTTGTTTAACAAATCCTGTGCTGCTGGGCCAGCACAGCACGGTTCCCTGCCTCCAGCATGGATAAAGCTGGATTCCCAGGAAGCTTAACCCCCCCCATCCCACATGGACAGGGTGGGCAGTGTCCCACACCCAGCATTAGGGTCTGCTGGGCACAACCCTGCTTTTAAAGGATGAAAAGAAGCACCTTTCAATAATAAATAATAATGCTAAATATGTGTTTCTATAGCAACTCATCACCATAGCAGCTCGGCGCAGGAGGAGAACTCAGAGCTCATCCCGCCGTCTTCAGGGTGAGGAGGCAACTGCCCTCCCAGAGGTGGCTTCAGTGGTGCCACAGATGGGACTCAAAGCAAGAAGTCCCCCTCCAGGTTGTCCCAGAGCACTGAGGAAGCTGTGTGGATGATCTGGAAGGAGCAGTCAGGGATCCAAGTGGTGATTGGGGNAGGACACAGCAAGCTCTCATTTCCCACAGCCAGCTCCCCTCCTTTCAGAGAGGCCCCACTCTGGTGGCCTCCCCTCATCAGGAGAAGGGGTTGGCACATTCAGGATGTGTAGGAACACCTCCCACCCCACAGGATGCTCCCAACCATCCCTACAACAGAGCCAGGCTGGATGTGACCCTACACAAGGGGTTACAGGGGTCTCCATTCACCCCTAGACCCCTACACTGGACCCCTTTATCCCTTCTTCCATTTCCATCCCACACTTTCCAGGAAGGCCCCCCATCCCCCTCAGCCCTGCTTCTTCACCCCAGGATTTTTTTTTTCTCTTCCCTGCAGGGAGCAGAGCTTCCAAGAAGGAAAATGCAAAGCCCAAAGGGAATGACTTCAAGCAATGAGACGGCTCTGCAAAGGAAGGTGTTTTATTCCTGCCTGAGGGGGTGCTTTAAAGAACCTGCTTTGTTTCCTCAAAGGCTGCCAAAGGTGGAGACCTGGAGGAATTTGGGGAACTCACCCTGCAAGCAGCAGCAGCAGAGATTTCCCCAAGCCCAGGTCTCTGCCTACCCAGCATCCTGCACTGGTCCAGCCATTCCTGCATCCCTCCCCATCTCCCAGGGGAGCACCTGCAGCTGAAGCCAGCCCTGCACCTGCAGCACCTGTGCAGGGTGTGAGAGGAGGGGCTGAGCCACCCCCTGCAGCTGCTCCAACCAGCTCTGAGACTTCACCTCCCAGTTGTTAATTCAGCATCCAGAAAAGCTGTGTTGGTTTCCCTTTTTTCTTTCCTTTTCCTTTTTTTTTTTTTTTTTTTCTTTTTTTTTTCCCCCACTAGACAATTTCCAAGGAACAAGGAAGAACTGCACAGCTAATTCCTACTGCAAACTAAGCCAAGCCCTCCCCTGCCCTAGCCAGAGAGAGAAAGCAGCCCCACTCTCCCAGTGCCCCTGGACATCCCTCCATCCTCCCAGCCTCCTGTCCCCACCGAGCCACCCCTCTGCAGCCCCTGCAGCACCCTCAGGGCTGCCAGGGTGTGAAGGACAGCAGGAGGGAAGGAGGGAGGTTTCCTTGAAGAGCCACCTCTGCAGCACTGCCAGCTTCCAGGAGAAGCTGTGAATCCCATGGCTGCAGGCAGGAGACCCCTTTGCATCCCTCTTGCCCCTCCTGAACATTCCCAAAACCAATGGATGCTCTGGATAAACGGGGTCCAGGCAGCCCCTGTAGCAGCTCCTGGTCAGTGCATTGCTCAGCACCCAGCCTGCAGAGGAAACCTGCTCCTACCCCCTGCACCCATTCCTGGGGAGCAAGACCCCCCCAAAGCTGGACCTACCCCACCCATGGCAACTGGGAAGTGATGGTGAGGGCAGGCAGAGCCACGCCCTGAGCAGGGCTTGCTCTGCTTGGCCCCGTGCAGCCCTGGAGGGGTGCCCAGCTCCAGGAGGGCTCAGCAGAGCAGGACCCCAGGATGGGAGCATCAGAGGAGCTTCCTTCCCTCCCAGCACAAAGGGCTGGGCTTGCAGACAGGGAGGGACTCCAGCACACAAGGAGGAGCAGCAGAGGCAGAGATCAGAGCAGGTATTTACCAGGCAATGCCTCCAAGGTGCTGTGAACGCAGCGTTTGTGCTGGATGAAGTGACACTATCACAGAACTTGCTGCCAGCCCTGCGCCCCAAATGGTGACACACCAGTTTGGAAATAAGTAAGCTCATTATAAGGAAAGGTCTGGCTCAAATCCCCCTCCAAAGGAGGGATCTGGCAGAGGAAGGGACCTGTGAGGGGAACATACTGGGGGATTTGTTTAACAAATCCTGTGCTGCTGGGCCAGCACAGCACGGTGGTTCCCTGCCTCCAGCGTGGATAAAGCTGGATTCCCAGGAAGCTTAACCCCCCCCATCCCACATGGACAGGGTGGACAGTGTCCCACACCCAGCATTAGGGTCTGCTGGGCACAACCCTGCTTTTAAAGGATGAAAAGAAGCACCTTTCAATAATAAATAATAATGCTAAATATGTGTTTCTATAGCAACTCATCACCATAGCAGCTCGGCGCAGGAGGAGAACTCAGAGCTCATCCCGCCGTCTTCAGGGTGAGGAGGCAACTGCCCTCCCAGAGGTGGCTTCAGTGGTGCCACAGATGGGACTTAAAGCAAGAAGTCCCCCTCTAGGTTGTCCCAGAGCACTGGGGAAGCTGTGTGGACGAACTGAAAGGAGCAGTCAGGGATCCAAGTGGTGATTGGGGTATGGAGCTTCAAAAGCACCAGGTGCTGATGTCATTGCCATCCCCCAAATCACTCCTAGGATCCAAGGAGGGATGGGGGCAGGAAGTCTCAAAAGGACCAGGTATTGAGGTCACAGCAATCCCCCAAATCAGTCCTGGGATCTGGCTGGAAGGAAAGGAGGCTGTGACAGGACAGCCACACTGTCCAGCCAGGAGGACACCTGAAGGGGAGAGCGCAAAGGGTGAGGCACAACCAAAAGGAGGAAATGCCCAAAATTATCCATGCAAATACCAACTCCTCAACATTTACACATCTCAGGAGAGCAGCTTACAAAACTCCACGTGTTGCTGTGCTTTTAGCAAGACCCAGAAATTTACACCAAGACCCTGTCAAGTAGAAGGAGTTTCCCAAAACAGCCCAAAAACTCCTTTCTTTTCTAAGGCACACATGCCCACCCTAACTTGGGTGTGGGTTTTTCTTCCCTAGATTGTCCATTAAAAAAAATCCAAGCCTTTCATTAGCTCCACAATTGGTGTGGTTGTATTCCCAGCTCACCTCCTCTCCCTGGCAGGGCTGTGGGGGCAGAGCCTTTGCCTTGAATGTAGAACCTCCTGTTCCTCAGCACCTCTGAAAGCCTCTGCCCAGCCAGCAGAAGAAGGTGACACTGCCCAGGGGTGGGACAATGCCCATTAGTGACTATTATCCATGGACATGATGCCATTCCTCAGGCTGGTGAGTGAGTTCCCAACAAGCCCCCCCTGGTTTTACTCACTTCACAAAAAGTGAGTAATTTTTAAAGGTCATTAGAGCAAAGCAAGCATTAGGTGGTGGCTGAAGGGACAGTGCCTGAAGGGACAGTCACTTCTAGACTCCCACACTTGATAGATGGGGAAACAAGAAGCCAGGGGACCCACTGAGGGCCGTGGGACAGCTCTCCATCAAATCCAAGTCTCCCTTTGGCAGCCCAGGATAAGTTTCCCTAAAGTAAAATGAAGCTGTGTAGCACACCAAGCACTTGCTATTCCATCAATAGGCAATTGTAACAGGATACACCTCCTTAGTCTCTAAATGAGTTTTCTTTCCAGCACTACATTATAGACAAATCCCCTGTCACAAAAAACAAATAAATCCCTTTTCACAATCAAATATGCTCTAACCAAGTCAAACAGGGCCACACGCACGTGCGGCGAATCCGCAAAGCTTCTCCCAACTTCCCAGCGTGGCCATCCTCCCTCCAGGTGGGGAAAGAGGTGGAAAGGAAAGGAAAGGAAGAATATTTGACAGTGGCAATTTCCCAGTTCAGCTGGGAATCAGTGCCTGGGCTCCTGGTGTTCCTGCTCCACAGGGGCTGAGCTCTCGCTGTGGAACCCAGACTGACACAACACCAGCGCTTGACTTACGGGCGCTTCATCCCGGCAAGATATTTTTAATTTAAACCTTGTCACTGCTGAGGACGAAGCCATCCAGGCTGTGATTTACTGCTAATTCATCCTCCTGATCCCTATAACTCTAAAATCAAGTCACCAAACAGAGGAATGCCCAGACACTCCCCAGCGAGGCTCGGCATGAATGAGCGTCAGGGGGCTGCTGGCGGCAAGTGCGAGTTCCTCATTCAGGAAAAACAACAAATATATAAATATTAACCATCTACAGGTGGTCACCAGTCCAGCATCACCTCACTATTTCCCAGGAAAACACTACTGGGAATAAAACACCTTCACCAGCCTCACCTTTCCTCCCTCATGGAGTGTTTTAAGCTCCAGGAGAAATACCACGGAGCCTCATTTCACAAACATTTACTGCATTTGCCTGCAAGGGTTCACCCAGGATCAAGATTTATCCCTCTGGCCCTTGCAGGAGAGCAGAGGAGGGGGAAATGTGTGGGTATAGATCATGCAAATGCCTGTAGAGGAAAGCTAACCTGTATTATCTGCATTAGAGCCACATATTGGTCCTGGCAAATTCAAGTGCCAGTCAAATCCCATAAATTTATTGCCAATGGCTGGGTGGGAAAGCCCAGCAGATCAGTGTGGGGATAATAGAGGTGGAAGGAAACTCAGAGATCAGGCATGAAAAGCAGGAGAATCAGAGGTGCAACATCTCCCTTTTGGGTCACAAATCCAGCCACGCTCAGCAGGACTTTTTATTGATCCCTATGCAAAAGAAGCCTGGGAATCTCAGCCACTTGACTTTTGGGTCTGGATTTCTGTTCCACTGCTTGAAGCATTTAAAAAACACTTTTTTAAAGGGGGGAAAACTCTCCCAGCAGCAAAGCCTGGAGTAAAAGCAAGTCACAGAGTCTGCAAATGACCTCTCTCTCTCTCTAGTGATTCCTCTCCAGGTGAGGTCAGAGCCACTGAGAGGCAGCAGAGTGGGATGGGGGTTTGAACCCAGTCTCTGCTCTCCCTCAGGTCCTCAGGCTCTGAGAAGTTGGTGTCTTCTACAAACATTAGTATTTGAGGTAGGAACAGCTGGGAACATCATATTTCAGCAAAAAGTTGGCTTCCTCCATGGCTCCAGGAATCTCCTTGGAAGGGAGCATGTCCCTGGCAATGTTCACATCAGCTGGAGCTGGAGGGCTACAGGTGTCTAAATTTAAGTGGTCATTGGGTTTTCAAACCACTGTTCAAGGCCTTCAGAGCATCCCTAAGGGCTCACAGAGGGGTTTTTACCAAGGGAAGGGTTCAGGACAGGTGCCACACGACACTGGGTGCTGTGGCAGGGGACGCAGAGTTGGCACCTCTTACCTGGGTGGCTGCTCAGCCCCTTACAACGTGCAACCACGTAAGGGTGAGGCAAACTTACAGAGCTCATGCACCAACAAAAAAAGCCAGACTGTTCTTTGGGATGAGTCAAAAAAACCCCAAGGGAAAATGCCAGCTACAGAAAATCACCATGCAGGCCGTAGGGATCTCAGCATGTCATTTTTGCAGTGATGTCTCCATTCCCAAAGGTGATTAAAAACATTTTGCAGTGAATTTTAAAGGCACTGGGACTGAGGTCCATGAAAGCACAGCTGCTCCCAGGCCAATTCTCTAACCCAAAATGTTTGGTTGTCTCTGCCCGTGGCAAGGCATTGGAACTAGATGATCTTTAAGGTCTCTTCCAACCCAAACTGTTCTGTAATTCCATGATTCTGTGATACTTTCTCATTTCAAAGCCCCATTTGCCATTTTAACTGGGAAAAATTAAATCCTGAAAACGTCCTGCTCTGTCCAAGGGCTGCTCTTGGGCTGTTGAAGCACAGACTGGAGGGCAGGGCACCATTCCCTGCTCTCATCACCAAGTCCCACTTGGGGCTCAGTCTGCATTTCAGGCTGAGAATTCCTCATCAATAAATGTGGACTGAGCTTTTTGCCTCTCCGTGCCTCAGATTCCCAGTCCATACCACAGGAATTGAGTAAATGATTATACTTCAAAACCCTGTGCCTCAGTTTCCCAGTCCATACCATGAGAATTGAGTAAATGTTTATGTTTTAAACCCTGTGCCTCAGTTTCCCAGACCATACCATGAGAATTGAGAAAATGGTTCTGTTTTAAAACCCTGTGCCTCAGTTTCCCAGTCCATACCATGAGAATTGAGTAAAT
>WEZZ01014885.1:495661-521221 GCA_013400585.1 Chloropsis cyanopogon
AAAAATAGCCGGAGAGGTGTAGAAGTGCTGTGGCAACAGCAGCCCAATGCACCGGGGATAATAAAAAATAATAAATAAAAAATGGAAGCGATAATAAAAATCCCTTTCTATCCTTTTTCTCTTTCTTTCCTATTTTTTTTTAGCTTTGCAGAGAGAGTGGCCGGTTGCTCCTCCTTTCGCCAGCCCACCCACCTCTGGGAGAGGGGAGAAGGCGGAGGAGCGCAGGTTGTCTCTGGAGGGGGTCCCCCAAGGCGCTTTTCGTCGTCCCAAAGTTTGCAGGGGATGGGGAAAGGGATGGGGACGGGGAGGGAGCGGGGCCGCCTCCCGGGGCTGCCAGCGCCGCCGCCGCCGCTCTCCCACGGCTGGAACTCCGGCTGCCTGGATTCCTCCTCCTCCTCCGGTGCCTTCCAAAACTCCTACTCACTACTGACACCTAGGATCTCCAGCCTGATTGGGCTAATTGGGAAGCGTCTCTGCCCCCCCTCCCATAAAAAAAAAAAAAAAAAAAAAAGGAATAAAACCCAAAACCCGCTCACGGAACCAACCGCATCTCGCTGCCTGCCCCCATCTGCTCCTCAGCAAAGCCTTTCCCGGCTTTGGCTGGCATCTCCCTTCCCTTTTCCCTGCCTTCCCTTCCCTCTCCGGGCTGTGCCCCGCTGCTCTCCCCCCGGCTTGGAGCCAGCGAGGAGGGGAGCGGATCAGAGCGGGCGTGGGGAGGCTCGGGGGAAGATCAATCTCTCAGCTCGGGGGAGCAGTAATCCTGGAGAGCGGCTGCAAGCTGCTCCCCCAGCCCGGGCTCCCTGTAATTGCCGGCAGCCGCAGGAATAAAGGTATTTTTAGGAGCTGTCGGTGCTTCCTATCCGAGTTTGGTGTCCCCTAGGCTGCCCCAGGGAGCAGACCCCACCCCAAAAGTTCATTCCCTGTGTGAGAGCCGCACTCCTCCCTGCAGGCGATGGCAGAGGCAGCCCCAGGGCAGGCAGCAGGCGGTGGGAAGGGCAGGAATGCTCTCAGGGTGCTGATGGCAACAGGGCTGCTCCCCAGGGAGCCCCGATTCCCTGAGGATGGGCGCCTCACCCTGAAGAAGAGGAGAAGCAGCTGGGGGAGATCTGCTGGGGGAGATCCAGGGGGGGTTGGCCATGGTCAGACCAGGGAGAAAACTCTGCAAGTGACCCGGCAGCTTCCCCATCCCCAGCAGAAGGCAAAGGCATCCATCAGGGATGCAGGGGGTGCCTGGGAAAGGGGGTCCCAGCACCCACGGCAATCAGTACCCGAGATCAGAGGCAGGAATTGCCTCCCCGGGGGTTGTGCAGCACCGAACACAGCAGGACTCCCCCTCCTCCCCACAGCCTCCACCACTGACAGAAAATCAGGCTTAATCCGAGCTTAGTATTTTTAATTATCTTAAATTTATGCCACGAAGCACGGGGGCTGGGGGCTGTCTATTTGCATCCTCCAAGATATTTATTTAGAAACAATATCATGTTTTCCTTAAAACAAGTTTTATCTCCCCGGCGCGTGCCTGTGTGAGCGCCTGTGTGTGTTTTGCCTGAGCTCCGGTTTACATTTCCTGATGGATGGATGGGGATTCAGAGCCTTTTTTTTTTTTTTTTTTTTTTTTTATGGGGGTNTCGTGGTGTGGGGCGGGGGATTCAAGCACTTTTTTTTTTTTTTTTTTTTTTTTAAGGTGGTGCATAAAATGTATTTATTATTCTTTATCTCCTACCTCTCGCAAGGAGTCATTTGTTTTCATTCAGAGAAATGAATACGGTGTGAAGCCTGAAGAGTAATAACACAGCGAAATGACAACGGAGGAGCGAGACGGGGATCTGAGAGATACAATGGCAGGTTAGTAACCTCTAAAGATCACTGCTGCTCTGAGTGCTACACTGTTATTGAGTGTCCAGCCTGGCTCGCAGCTCCATTTAATAAAAACATACGAAAATCTCAAGGAAATTCAGTCTCACATTTAAAACCTGCTCCGCTAAACACGGATTATCTGGATATGCCCAGATTACTTCCCACTAGCTGGTGGGGAGGAAGAAATTAATACCAGTTCTTTCTGCTTCTTAAGACAATGGCACAAGTCAATACATCCCTGTGCTGTTTGGGTTCATGAAGGAGTGAGTGACAAATGAGACTTTATTTATAGGCCTTTCCATGAACCGGGCAGCGGGGGCGGGAAAGGGTGAGGGCTGGAAAACCCAAATGACCTCCCCTGACCTGTGAATTTCTGCAGCAAAAGGGCCCAAGGACAAGAGGACTCGGGCTCAGCCTGGTGTCATCCAGTGCATATTTTTCCCCCTAGGTCACAGCAGAGATCACAGAGAGGTGCTGGGCACCCCCTGCTCTGCTCCAGAGGGAAAACCAAGCAGCACCAAAGCTGCCTCAGCATCATCTGGGATGAGGCAAAATCCTGTTGTCTCCATCCAAACAACCTCACACAGCTGATTTCCCTCCCAATGCCCCAAAAGATTGCCCCTGAAGTCCTGGGTGCCAACAGCCTCCCTGAATCCCTCTGTGGTCCCACCCTCACTGATGCATCCTTTCATTTCTTGCCTTATTACCTGAGCCTTATTACACACAGTGGCACACTGGAGTCACTTCCATCGACACCCACAGAACAGAAAACACCAATTTTTGCCAGGACATCCACCTGTACACTTCAAGACTCCAAAAAACAAAGAGGACGAGCCAATTAGAAGAAAGAAGAAAACAAAAAAATAATAATAAAAAAAAAATTAAAAAAAAAAAAAAAGATAGTACCATGTTCTTGAATATTTGCTGTGGCTCTTCAAATGCTGACTCCAATCAACCTGTTGTGGTTTCCTGCACACTGGCAAAGAACATTTCCATTTCATATGTTCTCATACTTNGAAAAAAAAAAAAAAAAAAAAAATAATAATAAAAAAAAAAATTTAAAAAAAAAAAAAAAAAGAGAGAGAGATGGCAAATCTAAGTTAGATCGTGCGGGGATTTTTCTATTATTCTTTTCCCCCGCCATTTTACAAGTTTGTTAAAGCAGCGCGGTGTTTAAGTGCTGAAAGCCGGAGCTGCTCCAGCTCGGGGCTGCAGCGAGCGCAGGCAGCGCTCAAACCCAACATCGCAGCGCCACCTGCAGCGACCGCGCTTGGTGGCAGCTGCGAAATCCCTCAAACTGGGCCAATCCTTAAAAAAAACAGCCCGGGGAGAGGGCTGCTAACTCCAAATCTTGTTCCTCCCGGTCTCTTTTTCACCCCCTTCTGCCCTTCAGTCTTTTAGCTCCTTCCAACTTGCCCCTCTGTGATGATACACGAAAGAAAATTGGCCTCTCCTGGGTAGCTGTCACCATCCCTGCTGCTGACAAAGGATGTCTTTATCGGGCTTGTGGAGGGTGGGGAATTCTGTACAAGCTGGTTTAAAGCTGGGCCAGGGCTCTGCGTGGTCACTGTGACACCCCGGGGAGGGACAGGGTGAGCTCTGCCCCTAAAGGCAGCTCTTGGTCCGGCTTCAGGGGTGTCACACTCTCAGATTTTGGCAGTGCTGCCAGCTTCAGGAAGGGCTGTGCTGATAGAAAATGAGATAAGAGTGCTACCCAAAGAAAGTAAGAAGTTTGCAGGATTGTGTCACTTGGTCACCTGGCCTTTCCCTTTCTTTTGTAGCATCATTGCAACCAATTTTGGGTGATGAGTGGAGAAAAATCTCTTGGGAGGGTCCATCTCAGCCACCCTCTGTTTGTGCTTTGTCCAGCATTTCCTTGGAGTCTTGGAGCACACTGAGAAGCCCAGGGAGTCCTGGCATGGAGCACAGGGGTGCCCTGTGCCCTTTCTGCTCTGTCACTGCTTTGCTGCACAGCCTCTGGCAACTCCCTTAACTCCCCTGCCAGTCTTTGCAGGGATAATTTTTGGGGCAGATTTTATAATAGGACATTTATAAATAACATTTTTATCAGTTATCCAGCATCTCCCTCTTCCCAGTCCTTTAGCAGGCATGATGAACTGTCAAACAGAGGCAAGGTTTGCCATCTTTTTTTTTTTGAGCACTTGTTTGGATGTTTTTGAGGGAAGCAAAATCTCCACTTCTGTTGTCCCAGGGTCAAATCCAGCAATTCACAGGAGCCACAGACCTGCAGGCTCTGAGTGTCCCCTCCCTCTCCAGAGCTCCTTCCCATCAGTGTGTGCTCCAGTACATGTTAACATCTGCATTCAGACACCAGCTCACCAGCCCCTCAAGTTACAGGAAGATTTCCAAAGTTTCCAGCCCAAGTTTCCCCTCTTTGCTGCAATTTCATTTCTGTTTTCTCCCTTCCCATCCCCTCTTCTCTGTCCCCCTGCTCCAACTCCAATCTTCCCGGCCAAGTCCCCCTTCCACAGAGGACCTGCCCTTCCAAGCAGACCCAGGGAGGAGGGAGATGCTCATTCCCCATCCCCACCCACCCACCCGGAGGGGATTTATGATCTACTCAGGCCGACAGCATCATCTGCACATCTTCCCACCCCATCCTCCCTCTCCCCGTCCCAACCCTCCCCCTGCCCTCCTTGCCCTCCCCGTTCAAACTCCCCCAGGGACAATTTTTCTCCTTCCCCCTTCAAATATTTGTCGACCATTACCGCCTCTGGTCACACCCAGGCTGTCGTTTGTCCAAACAAAACAGCAGGAGGAGGGACAGGGGAGAGGGGCAGGTGGACGGAGGCAGGGTGAGATGGGAGCCAGGGGAGCAGTCAGGCCATAATGATAAGGGCAGTACAAAACCCAGGCTGGGGCTGGCCAATTAAAGCAGGGGACGCCTGAGAGGGGACCGCGGGAGCCCAGTGAAAGGGAATAATATTGGAAACAGGCAGGTGGAGTGATAAGATACAACCACAGAAAGTCAGACAAATTCATTGTTGTTTCATTTTGGAGGACAATACCGGGAGGAAGAGCAATCAATCCCTGCTCAGGAGGGCTGGAGAGCTTTGGGGCAAGATAAGGAGTGGGGATGGAGGGATGAGATGGAGAAATGAGTAAAGAGTCAGAGGAAAGCAGTCCAGGGACACGCAGGAGGAGCTGGAGACTGCCTGGAAGGAGAGAGGGGAAGGCTGGATGCCCGCAGTGGGGATGCTGGATTCAGCTGAGGAGAAGCAGCTCTTAAATCAGAAGAAATCCAAAGGGAAAGAGGACAGCCTGAAGAGGAGAAGGGCATTATGCACAGATTAGGGGTTTGATTTGGGATTTCAGAACCTGGGTCAGACTTGCTGCTGGGGCAGCTCCTGGGTGATCTCCAGTGGGTACCAGGAGAGAGGTGAGGAGCCAGGATGGAGCTGCAGGGATTTTCACACAATTCCCCAGCCTTTGCAGCTGGTAACACCCTAGAGAGGTCTTTTGGGAAGTTTGTCTCCCTCAGATAGCGGGGAAAGGATACATAAAATGCACTTTACAGCCTACCAAATCTCACAGCTAATTGTGGATGTCGCTGGAGGCTGATCCTGAATGGGGGGATTTATAAAGCCTCTTTCCCATTTTGGCATTTCTCTCACTCAGGGAGCATCCACCCAGCCACCTACTTCCAAAAACTTTCAGGAATAAGAGCTCCCTGCTGCCTGTCAAATATGGCTGAAAATGCCCCAAACCAGCAGTGGGCCCTATGGACAGCAGGGGGTGAAAGATTTGTTTTGTTAGAACCCCAAGCTCCAAGGAAAAACAGAAAAACACACAAACCAAGCCCAACATTTGTGATTTTTTTTTTTTTTCTTGCTGCAATTCATGCTTTTCAAGCCAATTGGAGGCAGGAAGGAGGGGGAAGGTTGGCCCATCTTTTTTAGCACGTGGGGTTGGCAGCACACGGATTTACCCACTTAGGGAACGTGGGAGACGAGAGAGGGGGAGAAGCAGAAGCTCATCTCAGGATGCTGTGGGAACCCCAGTGAAGCTATTCTTATGTGTCAGCTCCATCACCATGGCATCAGGGAGGGAGAACAGAGGGAGAAATGACAGAAAACAGGGGGGAGTGTGGCAGGGAGGCTGAGGAAACAAACAGGAAGGGGAGGGGAAAGATATGTCCCTGATGGGCAGTGTCACTTGTTAAATAGTTGGTGTGCAGTGTCCTGGGCTTACAGACTGAGAGATGCTGCTGGGCCCTTTAGAAAGGAGCTCTTAACATGTTCCCAAATTCACAAGAGCAGATCCTTTCTGGAATGCTGGAGTGGAGCTGATGCAGTCAGCCCTTCCTAAAAACTTTAATAGAAAAAATCAATATATTCACATATAAGTGAATATTCACAAGAAGACATCTGCCTTCTGCCCTTTGTTCACTTGTAGGACTTGTACAAAACACATGGAATTTGCTCTCCCGTTATCCTGGGTGGATTCATCTGTGGTGAAAATGGAGTGTGCCAAAAAAACAGCTTTGAAGACTTGTGGCCCCTTTGCAGTGCTACAAACTGATGGTGCAGCACCCCAAGTGTACAAATTCCAACTTTTTCCCCTCTAAATCCATTTTTTTTTTTTAAACCTCCTTCCACCTCTATGTATACAAATTTCCAAGCAGATTGGGATAATGGTCTGGAATTCAGCCTTTGGCCACAGCCACTGAGGGTGCTTGGGGCCACCACCCAAACTCACACCAGCAAAATCTGGGATAAGAGCCTTCCCTCTATAGGAGAACACTTCTTAACATGTGTTATCCCTATGGATGTTCCCGTCACCAGTATTTATTCTGTTTCTGGATCATGCTGAGGTCTCCCCCTCTCTGCTTCCCCCACTTCCCCACCTCATGGAAAGCTCTCCTTAATTCCGGAGCAGCAGGAAGGGCACAATGGATTTTTCTCTCACCCCGGATTTTTCCGGTTATTTTCCACCACTCACCCAAACCATCGCGTGCTCCTTTTGGGAATCTGTTCATCCCAAATCCCTCCCATGTTTTGGATCATCTGCAACACCTGCATGTCTCCCCTTCCTCTTTCCAAACTCACCAGAAGCAGGGGATATCTCATGTCCTGAAGTTGCTCAGCTCTTGGGTCAAAGCTTTAGAATAAAACCATCCAACATCATCTCCCCAAACCCAGATCACTTTGTGCCGCTCCTGACACCAATATTCCTATAAAAATCTTTGAATTAAGTTGCTCCACTCATCTCTTTGAAGCCATTTGACTTCCCACCCGAGCAACCAGGCAGAAACCTCCTCCCCCTTGCCTCCCAACACCTCCTGTACAAATCCTCTCCGAAGGAATCAAAGCTGCTGGAGGTGTGAGCTGGCCACGCACGTTGTAGCCCTTTATTATCAGGGGACCCCCACTCAAATGTACAGAGAGATAATGTTAATGGAATGATGCATTTGCTCTGATCTGGAGCTGTCTCAGAAAGATAAATGCCGAGGCAAAGCAGAAGCGTTTAATCAAAAAATAAACCACCTCAATATGTTGTGTATTATTATTTTTTTCTCCTAAAGAAGCAAAGCTTGGTCCTGTCACAGCATGTTATTTTGCCAGCATTATCTCTCTTATTTCTAAATAATTCCATTTAGTGCTGGTGATGGGTAGGAGGGCTGAGATACAAAATCAAATTAATTAGAGTGACCCAACAAACTCGTGTTTGCATTGCGAGATGCAACATGGCAGCAAATCTCGCTGAGAACAAATTGCATTCAAATTAATTTAAGAAAAAAATAATTTGGGGCAGATCAGGTTTATTTAGGATCAATTTTAATAAGCTAAAATAAAGTCAAGGCAGTGGGTGATACCATCAGCCAGTCAAAAGCCAACTTTGATAGAGGTTTATACAGCTGAATGACAGTTACCTTCCAAGCCATTATTAGAAAAGCTGGGTTTTTTTTGGAGTGGCTTGGACAATTAAAAGAGCACCTCAATTACAGCTGCTGGAGATATTAGTAATGAATAAATTATCCACTAGGTTTGACCCTCCCTTCCTGCACATCATTTCCAAATAATTAATTTCCTTGCCACGTTTCGAGACGTTGCATTAAATTCTGCAGCAGAGGAGGGGCAGAAGTGGGGAGCCCTTCTTTGCCCCCTTGGCTGGTGGTAGACCAGGCATGAGGGTTTTGGGGGCTCCAAAACAGAAGTAGAATTTGCCAATATGTTCCTGAGGCAGTGTTCCTGCACAAAATTAAGATTTTCCAATCTTAATGATCCCAGGATTCTATGCACGCAGCAGGAGCAGATCCTGGATCTGTCAGTCCTTGTGCCCAGATTGGGGGAGGATGTTTCTCCATCTCCTTCTGCATCCCAAAACATCAGGAATGGACTCATGGTGAGCTGAATTCATCAGGATGAGCTTCAGATGGGCCTCAGCTGAACGAGGTGAAGTTGGAGTTTATGGGGAATTTCAGGTGTGTTCCTCTTGATGGACCTATCCAGGATACTCCTCACCCCTGCTCTGATCAAGTCCAGAGGGAATTTGATGAGGATTTTCTGCAGGGCAGCAGGTCTGGAGCACACAGGACTGCAGGGAGAATCCCCAGCCCCACAAACACCACAGCCCTGCTTTCACCCTGCACAGGAGTCACTGAACTGAGCAGGACAAAGCCACAGGTGAAAATCAGAGAATGGCAGAACAGTTTGGCTTGGAAGGGACCTTAAAATCTCATTTCCCTCCCACCATGGGCAGGGCCACCTTCCACCACACCAGGAGATTTTACAATTACACTTTGCCCCGTGCCACACTTGCTGCACCAGAAATCCCACTGCCAGCACACCAGGCCTCCTGCTCACTTCTTGTCCCACCAGACAAGAAGTTTATTTTTATTACCCTGATTCAAATGTTTCTTTCACTCCTGGCCCATTATCCTTTACCTCGTAGACATCAACAGCTGCTGGCCAATATTTGGAGGTACCTGTCTTTCACCACTGCAAAATGAGCATCAGATTGCAATCAGTACATGCCAGGCCAGGAGACATTACAGAAATTTAAAGGCCTTTCAGTGATTTATGGCTCTTTAATCAAAGCCTTTTAATATTTAATTGCAAAGCCACAGGAGTTGTCTTTATTTCTGAAAAATCTGTTTTGGGGGGAGTTAGACAATGTGAAACTTGACATGTTTTGCACGTCCTGGGACCACAGTCCTCGCTGGAGCAGAGAGAAGGTGGGCAACAGGAGAGAAAATGTGCAGCTTTTTCCTTATGGCTTTCAGATGCTGCAGTAATTTAAGGTGATAAATTAACATCCATTCTTTTCAAGGAGCTTGAGGAACCATGAAAGGCTCATCAGAGGATCCCACTAACGATGCCAGGGGCAGCACACGGCTACGGAAACATCCCAGGCAGCAGAGACGGGGCAAATGCAGGAGATGGTGACCAAAACCAAGTCCATCCTACTCCTCATCCCTCCTGTGGCCCCATGGGATGCTCTGGGAGAGCATTCTCCAAATTCCTGCTGCAGCAGGGAAGGGAGAGTGTTTGGATTTGGGGATTTGGGGATTTGGGACACTTCCACCACGATGGCCAACCCTGGCACCCAGCTGAGGCATCACCCCACTGCAGACACCCCTCAGCTCACACTCAGGGGCTGCCATGCCTTGGATAAATGTCTGAACGTTCCCTAAAAAGCTAAAAAAGGATTTTTAATTTTTTTTTTTTTCTGCTGAGCATCGAGGGAGGTTTGGAGGTATCTTAAATATAAATACCTCCAGTTAAATGGGATGAATCCTACCCTGTGACTGCAGCAGCAGAAGAGAAATGACCCCATGAACTCCTTGCTGGGACAGCGTGCCCGGAGTTCCTGCTCAGTGAACATTTTGTGATGTCTAAAGAGCAAAAAAGCAGAGAAGGAAGGAGGGAGAGTTTCTCCCCACACACTGGGCAGGTGGTCCATCCATGAACTCAGGTCCCCCACCAGCTGAAGAAGTGCTTCTACCCCTGCCAAAGCAGCCTGGGAAGAAATCACATTATTTTTCCTGACGATTTTATGTTATGCCTGAAATAAAAGCAATTGCCAGTTTAATCTCATTTGTATGCTCTGTGGTGGAAGTGGCTCTGGCCATCAGGAGGACTCAGCTTCACCCTGGCAGGCTGGTGACCTTCAGATGGGAGCATGTCCCTCCTTCCACTGCTCCTCTTCTTGAATTTGGACTTAATTTTGGAGCTGTTTTCATCCAGGGCTGCCTCTCATTATGTATGTGGGTGCTGCCTGCCACAGCAGAGATGTGATCTTGCCTGTGGCCTCTGCAGCTCCTCTAGTACAAATAATAATTTCCATCCCATCTATTCTTTTGTTTGCTACTGATCTATATTAAACAGTTGGTGATGACTACATTTATGGGTGATTATTGCACTTATGCTGTGTTAAATCTAAATGTTTGTTTATCTTTATGTGGTCTCTGTGTATACGCTTGCACGGCTTTTAACTTTATGTATTGCAGAGTTCCTTAATTATAAAATCAATAAATTTTTTAAACTTATGACTCTGGCACAGAGAGAAACCCACACACCGTCCGTGGCTGGGTGTGACAATGATTCTTGCCTTGAGCTTGTGGCAGAACACAAACCTCAGCTACAGGAATTGACAGACTTTTTAGCTCGTTTGGGGTATTTTTTTTTGTGTTCTCGTAGCAATTAGTTCAAACCTCAGCTGTAGGAATTGACAGATTTTTTTAGTTTGTTGGGGATTTTTTTCTTCTGTCCTCATAGCAGTTCATTCTTTGCTAGTTTGGCTCATCCTCCAGCTCTCACCAAAGCCTTCCTCCTGCGAGCTGCTCTCCTCAGGCCATCTCCCACCTCCTTGGAGGCTTTTGACTTTGATGAAAGATGTGACCACCGAAGGTCACAGCCCAGTGGTGGCTCTTGAGTCAAGGCTTGGAGAGAAGGGTTCAGTCCCCAACTCTGCCACGGGCATTTCTTGAGCCACATCTACACTGTGGGAAGTCCTAGATGGAGTTAGAGCTGTGTTGGCTCTTCCACAGCCTCAGCGCACTGCCAGGGGTCGATTCCATCCCTGAGCAGCTCCAGGCTCTTCCAATATCCCATCCATGGCTGCCCTCTGGCACTGGGAGCCATTCCCTGTGTCCTGTCCCTGCAGGCCTTGTCCCCAGTCCCTCTGCAGCTCTCCTGGAGCCCCTTCAGGCCCTGGAATGTTCTGGAAGCTCTCCCTGCAGCCTTCTCCTCTCCAGGTGAGCACCCTCAGCTCTCCCAGCCTGGCTCCAGAGCAGAGGGGCTCCAGCCTTGGAGCAGTTCCATGGATTCCTGTGGATTCTCTCCAGCATCTCCAGGTGCTGCTGCTTTTGGACTGGGGCAGCTCTGCAGGTGGGATCTCACCTGAGAGGGGCAGAATCCCCCCTCCCTCCCTCCCTCCCCTGCTGCCCACACTGGGGGTCATGTGCTGCTGGACCACGTGGCCAGGTCACGCTGAGTTATAAGAAGGAATTAGGCTGAGCCGGGCATCAAAACCACCCCTCCTTCATTGGGGGAACAATGCACAACACACAAAGAACCCATTTGCTCGATTCAGGCTCTGCTCTCATTCCTATTTCACCCCGTCCATGCCTCATTTTCCACTGTAGGGTTCTAGTAACGTTATAATCAACATTTCTCCCACTCCCCAGAGTCCTGACGCCCCTTCCAGCCAATTAAAAGCTGCGAGCTGACAAATCCATCAGTGCCCACTGCCCAGCACTGCAGAGGAGCCTCCCACAGAAACAGGAGCTGTAGCCACTCATGTAAACACGAGCTAATCAGCAGCCAGCATTAGAGAAGTGTAGTCAGGTGCTGACCCCAATTTCTTTGATTTCAGGCTGTATTTCTCAAGCAGCAGCTCAGATGGGCTCCTTCTTTGCCACTTACATCTAATTAGGATCCCACAACGAGCAGGAGCAGCTGTAATTAAACCAAACCAGGGAGCTGGGGTGGGGGGGAGTTCACTCAGGTGGGAATTTTTGACACATCTGGAGGTCAGAGGTTCAGTGGGAAATTGTTGGAACCCTGGTCACTGAGAATTTGAGACTTTCTGTGCTGACAGGGACTGACCCCCAGGAGAACTCTGCATTTGACCTGAGGCCGTGGAGAAGCTTCCAAAATGGAATGGTAGCACTGGGATTGTGGGTGTGGAGTTTGAATGGAAGTGTGTGATATCACAGGGTGGAAAACTTAGAGTTTAAGGGTTTAGAATACAGTAATTATATAAAGCAAGATGGAGATTTTAGGGGGGAGGCTGATCCTTCTTCTTCACCTTCTCCTCCATGGGTTTGGGTGGGATTGTGTCATAGGATAAAAAAGTCCCCATTGCAGGCACAGGTGGTTGGTTATTGGATTAAAAGTGAAAATAATTTAGGTGTCATTTCTTAGTTGGACAGTTTATCCTTAAAAGGCCTTGTAGAGAGAGAGATGGGGCTCCATTTTTAGTTTGTTAGAGTGAAGTGCTGTAGAACTCACAGTTTGTGGGACTTTAACACAGATAAGAACTAATAAACATCCGTGTTCCAACAAGAAATACCATCTCACACATTTAATCTCAACCTTAGCAAAAAAGAAGCAAAGACTCCGCAGGAAATCACCACCAGGACCCTCACTGTGGACAAAGAGCTGTGTTAGCTGTCCCTAAAAATGTGATATTTACCCCAGTATAGACGTATCCTATGCCATTACAGGTGAATTTGATGAAATACAGTTAATAAATACAATTCTGTTGTTTGGGTATGAGCCCATCTGAGATCAACCTGGACCATTGGTTTAATTTTGAAGATCCCATCTTGTCACACTCCAGCCCCTCACACATCTTCACTCACATTAATTCTACCCACAGAAATACCAAGGTGTGTTAACTCTCATGCAGACTTGCCTGAAATTAAGCAGGGAAATTAATCTCTGTTACCAATTAACAGAGAATTGGTAAAAGAGGAAAAAGAATAACCTAACTTAGCTAAAATTTCCTAGGATCAGTACAACAGCCTCACTCTACTCAGAGTTATATTTTTCATGCCAAAGCAGGAAAAGTGAGGGGTTATAATTTTGACACTTGGACAGGGTGAAAACCAGGAGAAAGAATCCCAAAGAACTGCAGTTCTGAGGGAGAGGTGGGAGCATAAGTGATGTTGGAAAGCAGCCTGTGGATGGAGGTGAGTCCCTGGCTGCAGGTGGAGGCCCAAGTCAGATGTTACCAGGTCCCTTTGGTCCCACGTGGTCAGAAATGTAATATCACAACTCGCTGGAAAACCTCATTTTTGTTCCAGCATTAAAACACATCGGTGGCAGAGGCATCCCAGGGACTGTGTAATTTGAAAAAGACACATTCCAGCAATTACCTTGTGGGGTTTTTTTTTTTCCCCTCCTTTGAAAAAAAAGCTGATCTTAATGGTTTCAATTATTTTTCATCCAGTTGCTGCCCGAGGATGATGCGGAGCTTTAAGTACGGGCAGGAAATAATTTCCAAGGGGACATTAAATGTATGTTTATGGAGTAAAATATGTATAAATGCAGACCACAAGAAATGGACTGCGAAGCATTTTATGGAGCTAATTCCATCAGGGGAGGGAAGGAGCCCACAA
This sequence comes from Chloropsis cyanopogon, assembly GCA_013400585.1. NCBI lineage: Eukaryota > Metazoa > Chordata > Aves > Passeriformes > Irenidae > Chloropsis > Chloropsis cyanopogon. The sequence goes on from WEZZ01014885.1 coordinate 509,109, forward strand.
GTTCACTTGCACAGTTTATAAGGTCAGTGCAATCCCTCACTGGGAATTATTTCCTTCTAAATAACTGTTGCCTGACTATTTTTCCAAAACAAATCCTGCATCTTCCAGGTGGAAAGTGATCTTAGGCTAAAAGCTTCCCTGGATGTGGCTGCTTTCCCTCATCCAGAGACAAATCGTGGCCTCCTGAACATGAAACCAGAATCCAGGAGCTCCAAAATCCTCGGTGCTGGAAGCTCCAAGTCTGCTGGGTGATTTTGGGAAAGACTTTTCCAGCTCCAGCCTGCCTCCTTCTGCAATAGCTGAAAGGAAATGTTTCCCATAACTCAGCCCACACTGTCGTAAGAAGCCAATCCAGGAAGACATTTGAGGGTTTGAGAGTTTTCCAAAGGCAAGGCAGGATTTTTTAATTCTTTAATTTTTTTTTAAATCTGGAACATGTCTCCTGGGACACAAAGATGACTTCTGAGCTGGCTCCTGAACTGATTATACTTTGTGAGCTTTCAGATGACTTCCCTGTGAATTTTGAGGCTGCAGGCTCCTGGCCAAAAGGAGCTGTGCTACCTGCAACCCCCAGCTCTGCCCGAGCTCCTGATGTCCCAGAGCCCCCCATCCCACCAGCTCAGCCATCCTGGGGAAACTGGGACACATCTGCTGATGGAATTGGGATGTGTCAGCACAGGCTGCAGGGCTGGAACCACCTCTCAGCTGTGCAGCAAACCCCCTGATCTCTTGTTGGACATGAGGAGACCCCCACGCCTAGAGAGCTGCTGCTGCCAGATTGGCCAAATTCACAGATTCTTGTGATAAAATTTTTGCCCCGTGAAGATCTCATGAACAGAGGGAGTTTGAGGAACGGGCAATTCTGCTCCAGTAATGCCAAAGCTTCCCTAGAACTGAGATCCATGGTGATTCCGAACAACAGGCAGCTGTTTTGGATACTCATCCCCCTAAAATCCATAATTCCCTTTATAACCCCAGTGAGGATGTGCTCTGTGCTTAGCCAGGACAGAGAAATGTTGATGGGACACGTAACAGAGGTTCTCTGGGGTCATTCAGTTGTTCCCAAATTCCACAAGTCATGATCCTCATGAGAATTCCAGGGGGATAAATCAGCCAAACTCCCCGAGCAATCATTCCAGATCCTCAGAGACTGGAAGGGGCTCAGCAAAGAGAGGTGGCCTTGTGGTTAAAACATGGTTTATATCCACAGGGAGAGCAATTTCTGCCAGAATCTTCCACTTCTGCCTCGCTGCAGATCAGATTACAGGGTTTGGGCACTTGGAATGGGAATTGCTGGAGAGCAGGAGGCCAATCTGCACTTCCCAAAAGGATGGAATGGCATTTCTGCTTGGCATATGTAAAATCTACTGCAATGCAATGAATAGTAACAATTATTATCTTTGTTCAGCCCTTCTGGGGTTGGTGAAACCAGTACAGCTCTGAAATTGGAGGTTTACACACAAAGAGCACAGGGGAACTGATTTAGCCAGGATGCTGCACAGATTTTGGGCCACATGATGGAAGTGAAGCTAAAGCCCCTTGGGTCTGTCTGAGATTTGGTGAGTACAAGAAAACAGGAAATTATGAAAAAATAGGCAGAGCCCTTTGTACCTGGAAATTATCTTTTCCTTTATTTTAGCCTGGTGAGAACCAGACTTCCTGCCTTGTGCTACACCTGAAAATAAAACAATCCTCTTCCAAGGGCAGGTGTGCTGAGAGAAGACAAATGTAGGGTGCAGTGTCCCCAGGGGAGGGAGGTTTGGAGGGGGAGGAGGGGCTGTGGTGGTCCCACGAGGCTTTGAGTTCATTGCATCCCCCTGTGTCCACTTGTGGCTTCAGGCTTGTGTGAGTTCATACAACAGGAAAGGTTTGGAATCACATCTCAGAACTTCTTTGGATGCCCCATAGCAACATTTAGAGAGCCCCTCTCCATCCAGAGGCTTTGCAATGTCCCTGAGGTGTTTGAAGCCCCACAGCACCATTTGCCTGCCCTTTCTGTCCTGCAGGAGCATAAAAAACCCCAAAACTGGAGCAGGATGAAAAAAATCCTCGGGCTTGAAAAGGGAATGAATTATTCCTGGCCAGGTTCCATCCATCCAACTTTCTGTGTCATCAGCTGGGATGAGTGAATCTGCACGAGTTGTCTGGATGCCTTTTCTAGTGGATGCAGAGAAAGAGGAACTTCCCCTGTGCAATTCAGCCCAGCTGGGAGACATGAATTGCGCTCTGGAAGGAGCCATCCCTCTTTCCAGACCATAAAGCAGCTCAGACACAACCACCCAGCCCTCAGCAAGCTGCAGGCAGATGCAAAAAGTCCCAAATAACCCCCAAAAAACCACCAGCTCCCCAAAATAGAAATTAGGGTGAAACAGAGTGGGAGCAACGTGCTTCCCACAGATCTCAAACCAGCAAAGCCTGTGACCACAGTGGACTTATCCAACAGCTTGGATGTGCTGGAGCAGAATTTAGGACCAGAATTCGGGGCTGTGTTGTGCCAGAGGGGTTGTGCTGGCCCAGGTTTTGCAGCAGTGGAGAAGTTGGAAGGTATTACACAGAGTGTAATAATCCCAGAGTGGTGTGGGCTGTGCCACAGCAGGAACAGCATCCCATTCCCTGAGATACCAGGACAGACCTCTGGATTGCAAAAGGATGGGAATATTGCTGCAGGTTTTCCTGACAAAAGAGGCTCCACCTTTCCCTCCTTTCCAAAGATGGGGGAAAACCCTGAAAATATTTTCTCTGCTGCATCAGAAGCTCCATCAGCACAAAAACACACACCACCCTAGATACACAGCCTTTCCCCAGGTTTGCTTTTCAGATTTGCCTGTTGACATTTCCCCTCCCTCCTTCCCTCCATCTCCCGATCCTCACTTCCCCCACTCCACGGAGCCACTGGCGCGACTCCATCCTTTCTATCCTTCACCATCACTGGGAGACCCCGGGCTGCTCTGAGAAATGATAATAAAGCAAAATTAGAAAAAGGAAAAAAAAAAAAAATCTAAAAAAAAGCAGGGAAAATGAGCAGAGAAAAAAGAGAGAGATGGGAAAAAGAAGAATGCATGTCAGCTCCAAGCTGCCGCCGCGCTGGCGCACACGCGTTGCCTTTTGCTCAGCGCACATCAATGCCTCTTATCCTCCGAAGTTATTTCCCCTGGAGTGAACCTATCAAAGATTTCCAGCCTCTCTGGAGAGAGCAGTCCCAGATAACACTGGATTCCCTTGTCAATTTTTGCCTACCAGGCTCTGGCAGCTTTTTCTACCTGACACTCTGATCTCGACGCGCGCGGGCTGGAGGAGTGTGTGTGTGTTGTGTGTGCATTTCTGGAGCTCTTTCCCCCTCTTTCTAAGCAGTGCAGATGCTTTTAGACTGCAGAGAGGAAAGGAAAACCCACTAACATTTGGCATCTGCGTACACCCTACTCATCTGTAATTCCTGTAGTGTCTTGCCCTCCTTGTAATTACAGTAATTAATATAATTACGCTAATAATAATGATTATTATTTAGGGTGTGCCAGATCTTTCCTAATACAGCTCCTTCCCTGGAAATCCTGGGCCTATATTTGTAAAAGAAGTCACTGCAAGATTTCCAAATAAATGCTCCCCACAGAAACCCTGCTGCTCTGACAGCTGGGAATTCAGAAATATCCATCCCCTCTCCTCTCTTGGCTGTGACAGCAGTGCTGGAAGGCCCAGCCACTCCAGCAGCTTCCCAGCAGCTCTGTGGTGGTTCAGACAGGTCTTTTGGTCACTTGTGGTTTATTTTTGGTTGGAGGAGAGAGGCTGGTATCCCAGGATGGCTTTGGTGTGTCACTCATCCTTCCCCCTCTCTCTGAGGCCACATTCTCCCGGTGGAATTCACCAGGATGGGGTTGTTCATTTGCACTGTCCAGGATCTTCCAGCTTTCTGGAAGATCTGTGCCCTGGAAGCAGTGTTTCTTCCAAGGACAATGTGAGACCCCCAGAAGGTCTCAGTGAGGTGGGAATCGATTGCCTTGATTGAAATTTAGTCACCGTCACCAACATTAAATCATTGAATCACAGAATCACACAATGGTTTGGGTTGGAAGGAACCTTAAAGCCCACCCAGTTCCACCCCCCTGGCATGGGCAGGGACACGTCCCACTACCCCAGGTTGCTGCTGGGGAAATGATAGACCTGGAACTAAGAGCTCTGTTGGAAACTCAGCTGCACAATGTAGCCCCTCAAGAGCAAATCCAGCCCCAGAGAGGACACTTTAAATTGCCAGCTTTGCTCCAGGACCCACCTGTGTTGCTCCAACCCTGTAAATACACTCTGGAGTCCTGAGCTTCTGCCTGGTTCCTGCTGTTCCCCTCCTGGGAGTTCCAATGTTTTGTGAATTCCAGGAAGATCCAATAACATCTGAAAGGCAGGATGTGAAATTGGATTATGTGGGACTCAGCCTCTGAGCAGAGAGAGGTAGCTGTCCTTAAAGGCCAGCAGCAATGTCTCCTTTTTCCCTGCCTGGGACCTTCACTGAACCTTGCACGGTGAAGCACATGGTTATTCCATTTCCCCTCGCAGCATTCCTGCTGTAATTGATGATATTTGCCAGCCTCCTTTTTCCTTTTTGAATGCCATGAACGGGAGGATGCAGCCCGTCAGTGCGAAGCAGAGTCACTGCCCTGCAACAATTGTTCCCTGCTATTCCCCTTTTCCTGCTCACAATGGGAGAGATGCATCCAAACAGGACAGAAAAATATCACTTTGTGAGCCTGAAGTAGGTGTGCAGCATCTAATCCAGCCATCCATCATCTCTCTGCTCTAATCTGCCTAAAGTCAATGGGAGGGAGAGGGGAGAAGCAGGCAACAATAACAGTATCATGGTAACTGGGCTCCAGGAGCTCAGGGAGGGCTCTGTGCCCTGGGGAAGCATTAATCAGACACAAAAGGGCACGTGGCACACCAGAATAGCTCTGCTAGTATTATTATTATTTACTCCATGTGATGCTTTAGCTCTTCAGGCAGGGCACGGCCTCGGTGTGCTCCTTCCAAGCCCCAAGCGTGGAAAAGGGGAAATTCTGCAGCCCCATTTCCAGCTCTGCTCAGGGATGGACTTTGGGGTCAGACAGCTTCTGGGACAGGCTGGAGGTCACCCCTGGACATGGTGTGGAGCCAAGAGACCAGCTCCATGTGAAGCATCCTTCCCTCCAGAGCCCCAGGGTCGTGCCCGTGGGAATAATGGCATCATCCCTCATCCTGGCAATGCTCAGTGTGATGGCACGAAGGGAAGTGTGGATGAGGTTAGCAGTTAAAATTCTCTCTGACAGTTTCAGCTCTGCAAAACCTGCAGTTTCCCCCCATTTCTGTGATTTCTTGTCTCACAGAATCGTGGAATGGATTGGAAGGGACCTTGAAGGTCACCCAGTTCCCAGGAAGGGACACCTTCCACAAGGCCAGGTTTGAAAGGGGAGCTGTAATGGATCCTGCTCTGCTCTGAAACCCATTCCTGGTGTCATCACAAGCTGCAGTGACAGCAAGGCACTCCTGCTGTCTCCTTCTGTCCTAGGATGTGTCTGGTGATGTCAGAGGGAAGAGGGTTGGCATGAGAGCTGCCGCTCAGATCTTCTGCACAAGGCAGCACCTGATGTGAACTCAAACAAAAAAACATTTGGGGCTTTGCTTTCTTGGAAATCAGGCACCATTCAGAAGGTTCTTGAACTCCTTTAGTCCTCTCCAATGCTCAGGTACCCAGGAAGAACCAAAGGGAATCTGCAGCAGGAATTAATACAGTAATTCCCCAAGGAACAGGATCTTTCGAGACACTTCCAATAAAAACCCAAGCAAATGAACAAACCAAACTAAACCAAGCCCTCAATAACGAACCAGGAGCTCTCTGGGGCTGCATCCTTCTCTCTCCTCCCATTTGTGAGCAGCCTTAATCCATTTGGGGCCTGACACCGCACAAAGCTGTGCATTGAGAAATCCAGAGAGTGTCTGGGTGAAGTTTGGCAGGGTGTGATTTGTGTTTGTTTATGTCTGTGAGAGCAGAAGGGAGGAACCCTGGTGTACTCCCCAGGGGGAAATCTGCTGTGCTCCTGCCTGTGCCCCAGTGAGGCATTTCCAGGGGTGTCCTGATGCCTGGAGAGGCCACCTAGAACAGAGGCTGGGCAGAGTTAGAGAATAAAGGTGGTGTTTATTAAAGGCCTTCAAAGGATACACCCAGGGCAGTGCAAGAGCCTGGCAGAGGCTACACCCAAGATGGATGATGGTCACGAGGTTTTTTGGGCAGATATAAGTTTGGTCTATTTGCATATCAGGGGTTAATTGTCCAATTACAGCTGCAGGTAATGAAGTCACATTCCCCCACTTTGCTCCCCCCAATTCACCTTTGTTTGCACTTTTCAGGCCTGAGGCTGTGAGGTGTCCTTGGCTCTCAGGCCCGAAGGATTGTTTAGTCTGCCCAAACTGTGCAGAGAGCTGCCTGACACTGTGTGTGGAGTTCAGAGTTACACACCAGTGCAGTATAGGATGTGAAAAATACAAAAGCTAAAACTCAAGGCATCAGCCCAGGCTGGATCTGGCTGGCAGAGGTGCCTCCCCCCCCCTCTCCCTGCTCTGCTGTCACAGCAGCTCTTTCCAGTCACACATTTGGTGGATGGTCACACTCAGTGGTGCATGGACGGGCCCGAACCCAAATCCATCTTCTGTGCTTTGGTGCCCAGCCCTGCCTCTGCTGTTAAACCTCAATAAGAGGCAAGTTGAGAGGCTGCAAACGCTGCCAGGGCGCTGCAGCTTTATTCAGTCACAGAGCAGGTGTTTTTGGGATGTGGTTCTGCAGTTTTTCCTCATCCAAGTGTGCCCAGAGTCTGCCTGCAAGGTTAACCCATCCCTGCAGGATCAGGAGTGGGAACACAAATCCTTTCCCTCTCTGCTAACCCGCAGAGGTTCTGCTGCAGAGAATCTTTGTGCCGGAGGTGTGGCAGCTCAGGGGTGTCCCCAGAGCCACTGGAGTGTCTCAGGTGGGATCTGAAAGCACCAGGAGTCATGGATGGATGGATGGATGGCTGGATGGATGGATGGATGATGGATGGATGGATGGATGGCTGGATGGATGGATGGATGATGGATGGATGGATGGATGGCTGGATGGATGGATGGATGATGGAGGGATGATGGATGGATTCTGATGTTACCCAGCACTCACCAGCACCTAAACCCCAGAATTACCCTACCAAGCTTCCATCCAGCAAGATCCCCACTGCAGATGCCTGGGAAAGGGACCTCTATATTTAGAAAACATTCACAATTTGGGTTTTTTCTCTCAGGAATTCATCCAATAGCTTTTTCACCCTGTGCAAATCCCTGCTGTGAGGATGCAGCCAGCAGAAGCAGCCCCCACCTGGAGGATGTCCTGGTGTTTGTTTTCAGCTTGGTTTTTACAAAGTGCTGCCTGCCTGGCAGAGTGGATGCCCCCTGGTTATTGTATCTCTCAGTGGTATCTGTGGTTTTACAGACATCTCCAGGATGTCATTTCTGGCTCCAAGCCACAAACTGAGCAAGATTTGCGAGGAAACACAAAACTTTCACAGTGCCTGTGCTCCTGGCTTGCTGCAAATCACTCTTCCCTCCAACACAAATTTATTTTTCAGTCCTGTACAAACTCCTTGATGTTGGATTCGCCTCCCCAAACTCTTTTCACCAGCCAAACACAGATACTTGCTGTAAGGGAAGATAAATCCTTCTGTAGAGTGTCAAACTACCAGCTCCTGCAGGGGCACCTTTTTCTGAGCTGGCTGAATCCCCCTGTGGGGTTTGGGGAGGGAAATTCAGCCTTCTCCTTCCCACCCATCTCCTACAAACACAGGCAGCTCCCCCCTCCTCACAGCACTATTTAGAATCTCAATTAATGGCCTCAAAGTGCCTGCAAGACGGATGGCACCATAGGAACAGAAGTACTTCCATGGCTTTTTTTAATAATAAAAAAAAAAATAAAAGCCACCTAGATCTCTGGCTAGAAGGGCCCAAGGTGTCAAAGAAGATGGACAGTGAGTAACTGAGAAGGGGATGGGATTTCAATTCATCTTCCAGCTGGCATTTGTTTCATTTTTATCTCCTCTTCAGCTTGAGGGCCTGAGAACAAGGTAGGAGAAAGAAATTTTGTTGTGGACTTATGAATGTCTCTGATAAAGAGCAAACAATCTCTCTAGGGCACAACAGTGACCCTCCTGTGTCTTTGCTGGTTTTGCAATTTCTAAAGGTAAAAATCAGGCAGGAAAGGGGGAAAAAAAAAAAAACAGCTGGAAAAAACCTTTTCAGATTAGTTTTTAGTGTCATAAGTGGAGAGGTGAGGTAAGGTTGTTATTGTTATTTTTCATAGTCATAGACTATCACTATGACTTTCAGAGTCACAGACTGGTTTGGCTTGGAAGCAAAAGCTTTGGTAGGGGCACTTTTTACTGTCCCAGGTTGCTCCAAACCCCATCCAGATAGCTCTGAACACTTTCAGGGATGAGAAATTCACAATTTTTGAGTTCAGACAAGTCAGGAAGGCACAAACCTCTCTCCAACATATTTTTCCCAGTGCTTTTATCCCAGGAGCCTTTCCCTTGCTGCAGGCCTGGCCAGCATCACTCCCCAGAGCTGAATTCCTGCAGCTCTTGAGGCTCCTCTGAGCCTTTCTGCAGCAGCCTCACGCTGTCACCAGTGACGTTTGGAATATCTGAGCAGGGCAAATCCCCCCAGCTCCCAGCAAATCCAATTTTATGGGCACGGTCAAACGTGTGTGGGATGTGCTGGTGGATGAATTCCTGAAGATCATTGCCTCCTCAGGGCTGTAATTCCAGCTCTTTCCTTGCACAGGTATTTTCCCACCATGGGGCCACTCCCGAGGAGCACAGTGGGTGTTGGCGCCCTGGTTACTGAAAATTTTAAACTTTCTGTACTAACAGTGACCCCCAAAGGAACACTACATTTCACCTATAGGCATAGAAAAAGCTTCCAAAATTAAATGATAAAACTAAGATTGTGAGTGTGTAGTTTAAATAAAAGTGTGTAATATCACATGGTAAAAAACTTAGAACTTAAAGTTTTAAAATAATCATAATGTATAATCATATTAATATAATCATATATATGAAACAAAATAAAGGTTTTAAAATAGAAACTGATCCTTATTCACCTTGTTATTCACCTTGTTATTCACCTTGTTATTCACCTTGTTGTTCACCCTGTTATTCACCTTGTTATTCACCTTCTTCTTCATAAGTTTAAGTAATATTATATAATTAAATAAAAAAGTCCACATTGCAAACGAGAAGTAATTAGTTATGAAGTTAAAAATAAAAATAATTTATGTATCATTTCTTAATTAGACAATTTATCCTTAAAAAACCTTATTAAAAAAAATACAACTCCATTTTTTAGCTTATTGGTGTAAAATACTATAAAATTCACAATTTATAAAACTATAATACAAATAAAAACTAATAAACATCTAAATCCAAACAAAAAATACCATCTCACACATTTAATCCCAACCCTAACACAAAAAAAAATAAAACTCAGCATGTGGGGGATTGTGCTTGGCCACAGATTAATGGGGCTGATGCAGCTCTGCCTGGGATTGGGCAAAGGCTTGGAGTAAGCAGCCCAGACAGGTTAATTCTGATTTTACAGATACTCACGGGTCTAAAAGCTTCCAGCTTCTCCAAAACGTCATGTTTGACACGGCCATTCTGGGATTTTTGTGCTAAATGGATGTGAACAGGCCTAAATCAGTAAATCACAGTGTGATAATTTATTTGTGGGGAATTATGGAAGGAATTTGAGATGGGATTTTTGAGTTGATTTGTGATGATGTAGGTTTTTTTTAATTATTATTTTTTATATAGGTAGGAAGGAAAATACCTGTATTTTTTATATAGGTAGGAGTTTGGTTTATGTTGTTATGGTATGGTTTAGAAGGTGACAAGACTTTTAGTTATAAGATTTTTTAAGGAGTTATTGATTAATAAAATACTGTTAATAAGGATATTTATGTTTTTGATTGAATTTTTAAATATCTTGTTTTATGGACTTATAGTATAATTATTTTTAGTTAATTATGTTATGATATATATAGTATTGTATTTTAATTTCTTTGTTTACTTTTGTAACTACTTTTTTTTTATATCTTAAATTCTAAAACTCTAAACTTTCTTTTATTTAACTTAACATGTCTCTGCTTTAAACTAGAAATCTACATTCTCACTTCTAGTACTTAGGACATTTTTATTTGGGAGAAGCAGTTTGCTGATGCTTGTTGATGCCTTGAGAAGGCTGAGCTGGAGCAGAGGCTGGGCAGAGTTCAGAATAAAGCAGGGATTTATAAAACCCCCGGATTTTTACAATTTATTAAAAGGAGTCCGTCANCTGGAGAAGGAATTGTTTTGTGTCCCTGCTCTGTGCAGAGAGCTCAGCATCCCCTAATATGAGCCCTAGACTCACACACTAAAGCAGCACAAAATCTGAAGAATATAAAACCTAAACCTGAGGCATCACTGTGATGTTGCCCCATGTCCTTCTGCTCTTTGCATTTCTGGGGTTCTTTTTCCCTCTGTGCCCCAGAAAAGCTGCAGGCTTTTGCTGTGTCTTCCTGATGTCCCCTGGCCAGCACCACTCCAAACTGTTTTATCCCTGAACAGGTAAAACCAGTGCACCATTTCTGCCCAAAACAGAATCATTGAATCATTTAGGCTGGAAAAGATCCTTAAGGCCATCAAGTCTAACTAATTCCTGACCCTAATATCACAATTCCTACGCTGCTGGAGCCCCTTCCTTTGAGGGAAAAGCCAGGAAATGTCACTTTTCCATGCAGGGCTGTTTAATGGGGGCACCACTTCCAGAGAGAGGAAGATCAGGGATATTTTCACCCTCTTTTACCCTGAGGAGAAACCTTCATACTGAGTTTTTCTATCTTCCCAAGGGTTGATCCACTGTTTTTACTGTGACAGGAGCCACCAGGGCCAGCAGTGTCCCCAGCAATGTCACTTCCAGCTTTCACAGCCTCTCCGGGACTCACTGGAGCTCTCTGAGGTTTTATGAAACCCTGGGAATGGCAGAAGTGGGAGCCTAAAGAGGGTTTGAGGTGAGGGAGGCTCGTTTTGGATAAGAAAAGATAAAAATGTGCATAGAAGATGGGGGAAAGGACTTCATGCCACCCTACAAACATCAGGGATATTTTCACCCTCTTTTACCCTGAGGAGAAACCTGAGGCCCAGCACCGCTGTGATTTTTGGACAAAGCAGTTTCCCCACACTCATCATGCCTTCATCCTGAGTTTTTCCATCTTCCCAAGGGTTGTTCCACTGTTTTTACTGTGACAGGAGCCACCAAGACCAGCAGTGTCCCCAGCAATGTCCCTTCCAGCTTTCACAGCCTCTCTGGGACCCACTGGAGCTCTCTGAGGTTTTATGAAACCCTGGGAATGACAGAAGTGGGAGCCTAAGAGGGTTTGAGCTGAGGTATGCTCATTTTGGATAAGAAAAGATAAAAATGTGCATAGAAAATGGGAAAAAAGACTTCATGCCACCCTCCAAACATCAGGGATATTTTCACCCTCTTTTCCTCTGAGGACAAACCTGAGGCCTGGCTCACTGTCCAAACATCACCGCTGTGATTTTTGGATGAAGCAGTGTTTCCCCACACCCAGCATCCCTTCACCCTGAGTTTTTCCATCTTCCCAAGGGTTGTTCCACTGTTTTTACTGTGACAGGAGCCACCAGGGCCAGCAGTGTCCCCAGCAATGTCACTCTCAGCTTTCACAGCCTCTCTGGGACCCACTGGAGCTCTCTGAGGCTTGGTGGGACCCTGGGAATGACAGAAGTGGGAGCCTAAAGAGGGCTTGAGCTGAGGGAGGCTCATTTTGTATAAGAAAAGATAAAAATGTGCATAGAAGATGGGAAAAAGGACTTCATGCCACCCTACAAACATCCCACAGGCTGAAATCCCCACAGGGGTGGGACATGTTCTTCCTGCTCCCAGCTGGTGCCCAGTTTCTCCTCACCCACCTCTTTTTTATATTTTTTTTTTCTAAAATCTCATTTCTCAGACTTTCTGGAAGCAGCCAGATGGGAATGAGTCTTTACCCCCTCCATTAAACCCTGTCTCTCTCC
>WEZZ01014885.1:524360-536356 GCA_013400585.1 Chloropsis cyanopogon
TTCCTTTTTTTTTTTTTTTTTTGCATGGTGCACAAGATGACAGCTGGATGAGGGGTAAAGAAATCCACTAATTTCCTATGGATTTGGTGTCCTAGGGCAAAATAAGTTTCTTTTTTCTGGCTGCTGAGTCTGGTGGCACGAGGAAAAGGCAAGTCAAGGACTCATCCTGCCAAAGGAGAAGGATCTTAATTAGCTGAATGCTTGCAGCCCCTGCTGCCATGGGAAAGATTTGGGACTTCTACAACTGGTTTGGATCTCTCCTCACTCTATAACTGGGGAAACGTCATCCTAGAGGGTGCCTGGGTGCACTGCATGTCTTAACCTGAATTAGATGATTTTTTAGTTGTTTTTTTCAATGCTGTTGATTCACATCTCTCATCCCTTGGCTGCTCCTGGCTCTCTGCCCTCAGCTGACGAGGAGCAGGGCTGTGCATCTGTCCCTGGCTGCTGCCACACGGAGCAGGTCCCCTCTGTCACACACAGATGAGACTTGCCTCTGTCCTGCACGGCAGCCAGTAGGAAATCCACAGGAATCACAGCTCCCCAGGTATAAAAGCACAAAGGGGAAAAAGTAAAATAACAGGCTGGCAGCTTGCAGAGAGCTGGTGGAAGGCACTGAGGTTGTTCTGCCAGCGTTTGTGATTTCCCTGACAGCCTCACAACACCTCAGGGTGTCTTGAACCAGTGGAAGGATTTTGTGTGGAACAGCAAACGTTGGGTGGATGTGGCTGAGGAGCAAAGCCAGGACACGTGAGCCCTGCAGGCTGTGAAGCCAGAGGGCTGCAGAAGGACCCCAGGTGCTTTTCAAACCCTGAACTGTTTTCCTTTCCCACTCTGGACTGGTGATGGTGAGATTAATGGCTGGATCGTGCCTGTGTTCTCCAAAGTTCCTTGCTACAACGACTGATCCCTGAAGATTATCCCTACATCTCCTTCAAGCTCTTTGTATTTAAACATTTCCTTTACAAAGGCAGCTTTCAAGCCTGCATTTGAGAAAAAAAATATTAAGGTGTTTTGACAGAGAAGAGACACATATCAGAAAGGGTTTCTCTGCAGCCTCAGACCTCCCCAGCTCCTATTTATGCTGCTTTTGAGCATAAGGAGAGCCTGCTTTTATCTGTCCAGTGGATTTCTGTTGCTGTGATCATTTCTCCCCTGGGAAAGGTGTCTGTGGCTCTTTCCACCACCACAGAAACACAAAAGACCCCTTTGCTTTTTTTTCTGTCGGGGAGCCAATGTCGAGAATTTCCTGCTCTCTCACTTGGGGGTAGTGACTGGCTGGGGAAGAACACCTCAATTGAGTTTCCACAGATGAAACAGCACTTACCCTCCTCTTCCCAGTGCCCTGAGCATCAATGCTCTCCAAACACCATGTTTTCTTCTTCGTGGTGGATTGCAGAAAAATGAAAAAAAAAAAAAAAAAGAAAAAAAAAAAAAAAAAGAAAAAAAAAAAAAAAAAGAAAAAAAAAAAAAAAAAGAAAAAGAAAAAAAGAAGAAGCAGTTTTGCTGATTTATAGTTTAGAAGAATGTCCAATCCCCGTGTCTCCAGCAGATATTAAAGATTTCTAAGATGCGCCCTGTGGATGGTAAATTGCCCTCTAAGTTTGAGCAGAGTTGAGTGGTGGCTCAAAGTGCAGGGAAAAGGAGGGGAAAGGAGGGAAGTGAAGCCAGGAGAGCAGAGCCCAGGCCCCACCATGAGTGGAAGGCTCCATCCTCCATCTCTGGAGTGCTTTCCATCTGGGTGTAAGTGAATTATCGTGCTGGGGGCTGATAGCCCCACTCGATAGCCTGCTTGCCTTTAATGGGTTGATAAAAGGATGGTGACAAGGAGATAAATAGAGATAATACTCCAGGCTACTTGCAGGAGAACCATTATCATTAACAGCATTAATTAGCCCATAATACACTGTACAAAAACACCAGATCCATCCAGTCCAAAGGGAAGCAACCTGACAATTGTCAGTAATGTGATAGCTCAGCATTAGCATGCAGTGATCATTGAATATCTTTATCATCCTAACCTGGCCTCTGGAAAAGGGAAGAATTCCCAAGGCTGCCTTGCAGGCAGCATCTCCAGCCAAGTCATTAAAAAGATACATGATTATGGAAGTGAGAGCTGCAAGGATGGCAGCAGACTCCAGAACCCTTTGCTGTCAAGCCAGCCCATGCAGGATTCCTCCAGTTGTACCCTCTGGAAACTTTTTGCACTTAAAGGCACATTCAGGTGGACTGAATTCCCTCTAAAGCTGACAGCATTTCCCAGCAGAGACTGGCAGGGCCTTTGGAGAGCCTCCTGGAGAGATCTGATGAAGAGGAGTGGAGAGATTAACCCTTGTAGAGGTGGAATTAAGATTCAAATAAAATTAGAAGAATTAGAATTAGAATTAGAATTAGAATTAATTAGAATCAGAATTAGAATTATCCATTTCTCTACAGAGATATAGATAGAATTTGAGTATAGCCCCAGACTGAGGGGTTCCAACCTAAAATCGACCTCATCATGCAGCAGGCTGGATGTGCAGAGATGATAAATTATATTAAGGCAGAGAGAAGCATTGCCCTGTTACCCTTGGGCCAAACCCCAAGGTTCATGCTAAGGAGAGAAGTGAGCTGTGGGATCAGTTTTGGTTTAAGGTGCTCAGTTTTCTTTGCAAGAAATCTATCACAGAACCACAGGTGAGCCCCTTGGATCAAAGCTGAACCAGGGACATCTGGCTCATGCTCAACAGAAGTTTATCCCAGCTGAAAAGCTCTAATCAGGGAATTTCACAGCCACCCCTGTTCAGCCATTTTAGCATTTTATTGTGAACATGAATTCCAGTCTCTCCTAGGACCCAAACTGAACCTTTTTTGCTGAAAATTAAACTCACTTCTTCTTATTTTTCTCCTAGAAAAACCAGAATTGCTCTCATCACTTTTTCAAGTATCTCCAGTCTCCTGGAAGACTATTATTCCATCTCCACTTGGCTTCTGTTTCCTTGGCTGAAGAAATACAATTCCTTCAGCCTGTTTTGCTGATTCCAAAAGTAATCAAACTACCAGAGAGGGCTCCCTCTGAGCACAAAGCCCCTCTCAGCCAGGAGCCCTGAGACTTTCTTTCATGAAGCTTTTCTGCAGGTTGCTTTTTTCCCCACCAGCACAAAGTGCATTGAGAAGAACATGGAATTTGGATCCAGCTGCTCCTGGTGTCTCAGCAGCCTGAGGAATGTGGGCTCTGGGAAGGTTTTTTGGGAGGTCATGGGGGTTAGGCTGATATCCAAACTGAATTTTATTGCCTGACCCTGGAGGTTATCACAGGACTCTCTGCATCAGCTGTGGGTTGGAGACAACCTTTTCCAGGGTGCTCCCAGAAAAAGGCTGAGAGGATTTTAAACTCGGAACCCCTGGGCTGATTTTAATAAAAACTCAAAAGAGACATCTCCAGGATGTTTTGTCCCAGATGCTGAACTTAGGCTGGAATGAAACTCTGCTCTTGTGGAGAGAGACCCAAACTTTGTTCAACCTTTAGATGAATTACACTTGATGAGACTTGAATTACACTTATGCATCTCTTATTTTAATTTTCCTGTTCTCACAAACAACAATGGTCCAAATAAAAGAAAAGGTTTGTTTATTTATTTATTTATCCAGTGATAGAGACAATCTCTGTGTTCCCTATTCCTTGGGCTGCCACCCTTTTTGTGTCTAAAAGAATTTATTTTGCTTTCTCGCAAACGGCTCCAGTCCAAACAGAAGGAAAAGGTGACTTACTTATTTATCTATTTTTTAATTTATTTTGTGATACTGGCAATGGTTATGCTCCAAATTCCTCGGGATTCAGCACTTTTATGTCTGAAAGCATTTCTCTGGCTGTTGAAGTGGGTGCTTCCACCAAATCAATCCTTCTAAGAAGAGGAACAACCAAGACCAGCCTGTCCTGGTGTGGTGAGATGAACCCCCCTCAGCAAGGCTTTTGCAGCTCCATTTCCCATCTCTTCCATTTCCCCACTGTCCTTCCAAGGGAGAACTTGCTTGGCAATGGCAGGGAAGAACTGTGCTCATCCATACAATTGTATTTTTTGGTGACACAGTTGAGTTGTGTGCTTAGAAGTGCTGGTTTAAAGGTTGGATTCCATGATCTGAGGGTTTTTTTCTGACCTAAACAATTCTCTGATCTCACCTGTGCTCTAGAATCAGCTGTGGAAGCATTTCTAGCTGTCCAAATCCTGCAAAAAGCCCATTCTGCTTGGTCTGGGGCTTGGGAGGAGGGGAGGGAAAGAATGAAATCTTCCTTGGGGGGTTGAAAACTGTGGAAAATGAAACAGAGCAGGCAGCAGAAAGACTGACATCCAGAGCCTGCTGGATCTATGACTATTGACTGCAAGCTTAGTTAAGGTGGCAGTTCCCAGTTACAGCATCACCCACCTAAAAGCAGAAGGGAAATATCAATAATGAAATGGTGAATGCACAAAAAAAAAAAAAAAAAAAAAAAAAAAAAAAAAAAAAAAAAAAAAAAAAAAAAAAAAAAAAAAAAAAAAAAAAAAAGAAAAGAAAAAGGAAAGAGCAGAGCAAGGCTGTGAAATAACAGGACTGCACTGATTAAGACAGACAGAAAGTGATGGTGCTGCAACAACTCTTGGCAGTGCTGGGAATGAAAGTCTACATTTCATTGTGAAAAAAACATAAAAGGAGATGAATTTGTTCCCGTGCTGCCTGCAGCTTTTGGTAGACTGTAAAACAGTTTGCCTGGTTTCTCTGAAGGAATTGCTTTGAGCAAATATCCAAGTCAGGAGGGTTATTCTTTTTTTCCTTACAGAAGATACCTGGATACAGCACCAACTCCTCCAGTTCTGGATGGATCCACAGCTCTCCATGTATTTTATGAGGTCGGAAATGGCTGGAGGTCAGTGGTTTCTGAAGAAAACAAATGAAGCAATTGGTTCTTGCTGCTTGGTGCATATTTCCCATTGCTTGAGGAGAAAATTGGCCCTGGAACTGTGAACATGCATCAGAGTGTGAGGGAGCAGGGGTCAGGCAGGCACAGCATCGCTGTAAACAAAAGGAAAATGTATCCCTTTGCGTGGTGCTGGGATCCAGGGCTTATTTCCCTGGAGCTCCACATGTCCCACGTTATTTATGATCCCTAATGGCCCCATCCCAAACGGTGGCTGCTCCACAGATGGGCCTGGCTCCCCAAAGGGGAGGCAGCAACTGCTTTCCCCAAAGGAATTGGGCAACACCAACCACCTCCTCCTCACTCTGTCATTGTCCAGGACACCCTGGAGGAACACCTTTTTTGGGGTCAGGCTCAGTTCTTTACAATCTTGAGGAAATACTGGCTGTGCACAAAACTTGGGGTTTATTTTGAAGCACAATGCAAAGCCATGTTTTGTGCAAAGAGTTTCCTTGCAAGGGAAGTTTCTGAGATTATGGTTTTCCTGTACTCAAGATCAGCACCCTAAATCCATGGATCTCCTCCCCTGTGGCAGCTCTAGGTTTGGGCATCTTGCTTACAGAAAAAATTCACAAAATCTCTTTTCCTGATGGAAAAATCAGTTTAGGAAACCTCAGCCTCCCTGTGCAGCTCCTTTTTCCCACCTCCAAAAAGTGGCCTAGGACAGCTGCTTGTGGGACCACACCAAAACTCACATCCCTGAAACATCTGGGCAAAAAAAACCCAACCTGCTGAGGGTTGTTTTGTTGGTGGTCTCTTGGATGCAGGGTTGTGCATTTAGAGGTTATTTTCTACCAGGTTTATTTAGCAGATTTTCAAAACCATCCCTACTCAAAATACCAAGTTTGTGATGGCACAAAATCTGTCCTTCCCTCCTAAGGTGAAGGCAGCTGCTCTCCCTTATTTTTTTAGCACAGACCAGCCCCTACAGCCCCAGGCGCAGGTTGGATATTTGAGAAAATTTCTTCCCTGAAAGGTTTTTCAAGCCCTGGCACAAGCTGCCCAGGGAAGTGGTGGAATCACCACCCCTGGAAATGTTTAAAAAATGTGTAGATGTGGCACTTGGGGATGTGGTTTAGTGGTTGGGCTTGGCAGTGCTGGGTTAATGACTGGACTTAATGATTTTCGAGGTCTTTTGCAGACTTAATCATTCCATGGGTAGCCTGTAAAAGAGAGGAAAAATCTGTTCTACCAGGGGAATATTTCCTCAGCTGGTGTAAAAATTGCAGCAACGCGTTTCCAAAGGCCAGGATGGATGACGGCAGCCCAAGGATTCCCCACCAAGCTCCACAAATTCTGGATGAAATAAGCACAATTCATTGCAAGTCCTTAGCAAAACAAGCACACAGCTTGGTGCTTAAATTCCCCCACCATCTCAGCTATTTTTATGTACAGCCAGCCAGCTCTGTATTTATTTTCCCAGCATCATCCCCTTCTTGTTTTACAGGAGCAGGGCTTGACACACAGGGTGTCAGGTAAATAACTCGCCCAGTGCTTAAAAAAGAAAAAAAAACAAAAAAACCAGGGAGAGAGTCAGGAATCACAGCCTGGCACTGTGCAAATAAACACATCTGTCCTCTGGCTGCCTGGAAAAGTGTGGGTGTGGGATTTGGGGGAAGGTGGGGGATTGGGAGCAGGGGGAAGGTGCAAGGAAAGGAGCTGAGAGCAGCATTCCATGAGTGTGTTTGAGTGGGAGCCACTTGGAGGCTGGTGTTTGTGGGGACTGCATCACACATCCACATTCATCTCCCCCTAAAGCAGTTTGAGTTTCCTTTACTCACTACCAAGGCAACAAATTCCTGCAGGGCAGCAGGGTGAGCTCCCACGGAGTGGTTGTAAACAGCAGTGAGAGCAGCCACTTGGAGAGGTTTAGTGGCCAAGCCCAGAGCAGCTCCAAAAATACAGAAAAAACCTTTTTTTGGCATCTAAAAACATCTCCCTACAGAACTCATGAATACCCAGTGCAGGGCGTCCCTGTGAGGGACAGGGGTGTCAGATGTACTGCTCAGAGGCTGAGGGATGCTCAGACACTCTCAGTGACCTGTGCTGATGCTGCTGGCAGTTTTCCTTTCACATCTGACTCCAAATTCCTCTCCCTCAGCTCAGCTGCTCTGAAAGCTGAGCGAGGAGAGGTGGTTTGGAAGGAGCTGGGAGCAGAGTGAGCTGTGCAGGGCATCCTGTTAATGGAAATGATCTGACCCATGGGCACTGCAGGTGTCACAGCCTGGGCCTGACCCTCAGCAGCCCACACTGGGCCAGGGACTGTCCCCACACGTCCTGGGGAGCCAAACCTCAGCCCTGTAATGTGACAAGCAGAGGAGCAGCTTTGCCTGTCACCTCTCTCAGCAGGACTCACAGGCCTCAGGGCTGGAGCTCAGCTGGTGGAGCCTTGGCTTAGTTACAGCATCTCTGGTGACCCCGTGGCCTTTGTGACAAAGTGTGCTCAGCCCTGGGGCTGGAGAGGTTGGACACCTCTGGCTGATTTATCCAGAGGCACCAACACAGCCCTGCAAGGTCCCAGCCCCAGGAAGTTTGTGGAAGATGGATAACACGGCACAGATATTAATGGGCCATAGGGGAAGGCAGCAGAAAATGCGAGGAAGATCTGTACCTGACACTTACCTTCCAAATATAATTGTCCCTTGTCTGGTTGATGGAGGGATTTCAACCTGGAGCTTCCAGTGCTGGGAATCTCCAGGGGCTGCATGGAAGGGTGGGGACATGGCTGCACTGCTGACCCACCAACAGAGAGGTTCAGACCTGAATCTCCAGCCAGACATTCCCAGTTAGCAGCAGGAGCAGAGGAGAGCATCTCCATGCCCATCCTCATTGTCTGCCCTCGGGCAAGCCTAAGAGCAGCAGAGAATTTCCCCACACTGCACGTTCCTCCCCAAAAGCTGGGCAGGTTTGGGGTCCCCCTTGTTTGTTCAATCCTTGGGTGCTAAGGGTGGCTTTCTGTCCCAGCAAAATCCAAACTGATCACCTGGTCCTCCCTCAAGACAAACAGCCACCGGTAATCACATCCTAAAATACAGATGGTAAAGAGATCGGCCAGGCTGAGCCTTGGGACACTGCTCCTGTGAGGATTGGGATTGTTCAGCCTGGAGGAGGCTCCAGGGAGAGCTTATTGGGACCTTTTAGTACCTAAAGGGGCTTCAGGAGAGCTGGAGAGGGATTGGAGACAAGGCATGGAGGGACAAGACACAGGGAATGGATTCCCACTGCCTGAGGGCAGCGATGGATGGGGTATTGGGAATTAGGAATTCCTGCCTGGGAGGGTGGGGAGGCCCTGGCAGGGGTTGCCCAGAGAAGCTGTGGCTGCCTCTGGATCCCTGGAAGTGTCCAAGCCCTTTAATGATTGCAAAGTGTAGTCTCCAACCAAGTGGAGGAGAGGGCGGAATTTATCACCCTGCGACACAGGACAATAAAATTCACAGAATTCACAGAATGACCAGGTTGGAAGTGACCTTCAAGACTGAGTCCAACCCAGCCCTAACACCTCAAATGCATCCCAATTTCTTGCTTTGACCTTTTCCTCACAAGACTCCTCCAATTATCAAAAGCAGCCAGAGATTTTTGGGTGCTTCTTTTTCACAGGGCCAATTCCCTGCCCCTTGAAGAGGATGGAGCTCCAGGAAGCCCAAGCCTAACCCTCTGAATGGCAAATCCCTCTGAAGAGTTTCCCAAAGGCCACCTAAATATTAATCCTCCAAATTCCCTCAGAAATTGATTCCCAGTCGCTGTACTCCAGTCTGCACCTGATTTTTCCATATGTCCCATCATCTCTGACTGTGCCTGACTCTTTTCAAGGTTTGTCCACTGTGTTTCAGCTGAAGGTTTGAAGCAGATTGAGGACAAATGAGGGCTTGGAGTGCTCCTCCCACCCCATTTCCTGCTGGCAATGCGATTTATCTTTCCCCAGACACACAATGTTGTGTGATTTTGATGTTCAGATGAACAATGATAATCAAGAAGACAAGAAGAAAAAGATTCATTTAATTTTTCTCTGTTCATGTGATACGTTTTCTGCTCCTGCCTCCCTCCCCCTGTTTACTCTGAGCTTTCACTGATTCCAGGATCTGTTACCGGGTATTCCTTGGAAACAACTCATCTCTGTTTACTGTCTCTGCAGGAGGTACTATTGCCTCTCACTGCTTAAATTCTTTTTTTTTTTTTTTCCCTGTTTGTTTGTGTTTTTCCATCTCCAACCTTCCTTCTTGCCTCCATTTCCAGAGCACATGGATATTCCAACTTCTTTGGAGACAAACCTTAGTGTGCAAGGATTTTAAAGTGGTGCAAGACAAGGGCTCATGGTCAGGGGCTGATCTTGGTGCCCTGTTTTGATATCTCAGTGATGGAACCTCACCAGCCAAGGGCTACTCAGGGACTCCTCTCCTTGATAACCCATGGGGTGAAGAGGACAAAAACCCCAAATTTAACCATTTGTAGACTGAATCACCTGAAGACGAGACAGGACTTGTCTCCCAGGACAGTGGAGATTGATTTTAATAAGACCAGGGTGGTCTTCTAGCAGTGAGGGAATGGACAGACCTCACAATGACTTCATCCATGACTTTGGACATCAGGAGGAATTTCTTCATGGAAAGGGTGGCCAGGCATTGGCAGGGGCTGCTCAGGAAGGTTTGGTGTCCCCATCCATCCCTGGAGGTGTCCAAGGAAGGCCTGGATGTGGCACTCAGTGCTCTGGGCTGGTGACAAGGTGGGGATTGGCCACAGCTTGGATTCCATGACCTTGGAGATCTTCTCCCACCTCAGTGATCCTGGGATTCTGTGACCTTCATTTCCATGGTCACCAATGTACCTCTGCCAGACACAGTGCCAGGAGATGAGGCTGGGAGATCAAATGGCTCCATGGCTACTTTGAGGTGACAGATAAGCTGTAGCCCTCAGCTTGGTCACTGATTATNGCACCAATGTACCTCTGCTGCTTTTCCTGAGCCAGGGACACAATTCCTGGAGATGAGGCTGGGAGATCAAATGGCTGCATGGCTACTTTGAGGTGACAGATAAGCTGTAGCCCTCAGCTTGGTCACTGATTATACAGGAGCATTTTAAAAAGAGGTGTATTCCTTTTTTGTTTTAAGGAAGCACTCCTCATCTGGCAGTGCAGGTTTCCTGGGGCCAGTTCTAGGGTCTGAATTCTTTTCTTGGGGTCAGTCCCAGGGTCTGGATTCTTGTCCTAGGGTCAGTTCAAGGGTCTGGATTTTTCCATGGGATCAGTTCTAAAGTCTGGATTCTTGTATTGGGGTCAGCTCTAGGATCTGGATTCTTTTCTTGGGGTCAGTTCTAGGATCTGCATTTTTGTCTTAGAGTCAGTCATAGGGTCTGGATTCTTGCCCTGGGGTCAGTTCTAGGGTCTGGATTATTTTTTTGGGGNTTTCTTGGGATCAGTTCTAGGGTCTGAATTCTTTTCTTGGGGTCAGTCCTAGGGTCTGGATTCTTTTCTTGGGGTCAGTTTTGGGGTCTGAATTCTTTCCATGGGATCAGTTCTAAGGTCTGGATTCTTGTATTGGAGTCAGCTCTAGGATCTGGATTCTTTTCTTGGGGTCAGTTCTAGGATCTGCATCTTTTTCTTGGAGTCAGTCATAGGGTCTGGATTCTTGCCCTGGGGTCAGTTCTAGGGTCTGGATTATTTTTTGGGGGTCGGTTTTGGGGTCTGGATTCTTTTCTTGGGGTCAGTTTTGGGGTCTGGATTCTTTTCTTGGGGTCAGTCCTAGGGTCTGGATTCTTGGCCAAGATCATCATGATGGGCACCAGCCTCCTCTCCTCCTCCAGCATTCAGCTGTGCCAGAAGGAGCTCACCCCAGTTCCAGTAGGAATGACCATGTGAGAGATGATCCTTCAGTCTGAGGGTGCTGAATAAGGCTGACGTGGAGCAGCCTCAGTTTCTGGTGTTTGTCACCACCTGGTGCCCCTGTCTGGGTCAGCCCCTGCTCTCCCTGTCTGCAGAGGCTTCCTGCAGTGGTGGCTGGAGAGGGCACAGCTGACCCAGCTCACTGCAGGGTGCCAAGGACAGAGAGCAGAGGGGACAGAAATGGGAGAGGCCAGCAGAGACACAGCCTGTGGGAGCTGTCACTGCCTGCACTGACCCTGCCTGAGCCAACACTGCAGCTCTCATTTCCAGGCAGCGAGCTGGAGCTGTTTCCTCGCCTCTCTGCAGATGCCAGAGGTGCCTGAGCTGACACAGAACCTTTCAGGGTGGCTCATCATGAAACGCATCCACAACCCCTCCCAGGGCTGGAGCTGAGCTTTCCCCAGCTCTGTTTGGGTGGAAGCTGTGCCTTGCTCCGTGGGCCAGCCCAGCCTGTCAGGAGTGGGACAGGCACAGCCTTTGCCTGTCAGACTGGGGGATTTCTCCCTCTCTCTCTCTCTCTCTCTCTTTTTCCCTGTCTCGGTGCCTTTGGTGCAATGCAGTATTTTCTGCTCTGCCTGCTCTGCTCACTGGAGCCCTGCGAGTGCTGGAGGAAATGAGGGAGCTGCTCTGCAAAGCTGCTGGATGCAGCCACCATTCCCATCTCCAGAGGGTCTGTGCTCAGCCCAGGGATGGAGCAGAAGCCTCAAGAAGGTATTTGACACCCTGGCTCTGCTGCTCTTAGCAAAGAGAGGACTGGGAATGGAGAACCAGCAAAGCTGTCCAGTGGGGCAGCCCAGCTTCTGAGGATTTTGTGTCCAGAGCAGCTCAGAAAACATCTCAAGATGTTTCTTTCTCCATCAGCTGATGTGGAGAGGGATTAGGGAAGGCATCAGTAATGCATTGCTTGTCACATTTAGGATTAAAAAAAAGGGTAAATCCAGAGTTTTTCTGGCCAGCAATAGGGAAAAGCCCATGTGCACCACCCTTGTGGTGTCCATGTTCATGTCCACACCACAGAGCTCCTGACCCATGGCTTGTCCATCACTCTGAGACAGAAAAATTACACTTTGATAGATCTTTTAATCTCCAAAATGCCTGAAATGTAAAAGCTAACTCCCAAAAAAAGCATGAAGGGCTTTGAACACAACTGTGGAACTGAGTGAGGGAACGAGGAAGGAAGGAAGGAAG